>JACDJE010000124.1:1183097-1738118 GCA_016647715.1 Pavo muticus
ATTTTTCTGCTGACAAGTGGTCCATTTGAATTTCAATGAGTTGAAAATCAAGTCTTTTTTGATTTCTTAGGGTTGTTTTTTTTTTTTTTGTGACAGTCCCATTATAGTTGCACATTGTTCAAAATACTTGACATCACATCTGCCCTAAATGTAAGTAGTCTTTCCAAATCTATTACCTTAACTTTGAAAACATATGGCTTTGTTTTTGAATGATTCCTTTTTGCCTTCTTTATCTACATCTACACTGGGAGACTTGGAAGCACTTCCAAATATCTATGTCTTTTTCAACCTCACATGTGGAGTCAATATTGAAACTGCCTTCAAATCCCTCTTCTCCCACAGGAAGATTTTACATCACAGACCTGACAGCTGGAATATTTCATGATAGATAGCTACAGCAGTATATCCTACATTAAGCTGAGAAGATATCAACATAACTTCATAATTTCCATGATAATAATGGCAATACATATAACTAATAGTAGCTGTTAAAACTACAGTTTACTTCTAAGCATGCTTTCTTCTAAATAAAGTGCTTACTTTTCTCGTATCTTGACTTAAAGACATCATATCTAAACAAACGTGTTGCAGAACATTCAGAGCTGCAAGGTACAGTCTGTAATCCAGTAAAATAAAAGAAAAGCTTTTTGATGCTGGATCAGATCAAATATTCCCCAGGGCTACATGCTGCTATGTGGGGAGAAGAAAAAATATTTCTCCTCCATTTCTGTGCTCCTTGGACATCTTTCCAATTGTAGGTAATACGGTTTTGCCATGTAACTACAGACTGAGAGGGAGCAACTTTCTTGATAGAGCAATGCATTATTCACAAGGAGAGAAACACATTGAGCCAGATCTGAGTTGCTAAGTTGTTTTGTTCCCTTTCTGAGAATACTGCTTCAGCTTAACAGCTCCCTTGCTCGAAAATTTATCACCTGGGCTTTCTAACCTGTTCTGTCCTGTCTCTTTAAAAAAATAAGAATAAAACAAAGAAACAAAAAATACAAATAATAATAATAATAATAATAATAGTAATAATAATAATAATAATAAAACCACAGAAAACAGCAAAATAAAAGCCCTCACGGGACAGTATATAAAAGGAAGAACTTTGACTAAGCATACCCATCTTAGGAAGAATTAAGCATCTTAATACACCTTTTCAAGCCCATTACTTTAGTTTCTCACTGACTTCAAAGGTAACAGTTATCTTATTTGGTATGGGCAGCTTGACAAACATGAAGAAATTCAGAGCAGAGGGGAATGCAAAAATTTTGCTTATGTAAGAATTTTTCATTGGAGCTTAGTTACAAGCACAAAAAAAGTTAGTTATTCCTAGAACTCCTGAATCTTCTAAAACACATCAAATCCCTAGTCAACAGACGAAGCATGCTTACTCCCCCAGAATATCACTTCTGAATACAGTTGCATGAAAACTGGCCTCATAAATGGCCCAGGGTAAAAAAAAATATGTGCCTTCTTTTTTCAACCTTGGGGTTTTATGCCAACTCTTTCACTTTTTTCTCTCTGCAAAAACAGCCATGTGTAGAAGGGAAATAAGATCCAAAGCTAAATCCACGTTTTTTAGACTGCATTCTCTGCAGTGCTCAAGCCAGAATCGTGATCCTCAGGATATGAAAACAGTGAGAGGAAAATTTGATTTTTATATCAGTATTCTCACTTGGCATATCAAGCCCAAAGCAGATTTTTTTACCTGGTTGGAACATGTGAAATCCATCACAATTGCTTCACCAGCATACTGGCAGAAGTGTTTCACTGTAACTGCCTTCTATGACAGAGTTATGGTATTGGTGGACAAAGGGAAGGCAACTGAAACTATCTATATGGAATTCTGTGAGGCCTTTGGCATGATCCTGCACCACATCCTTATCTGTAAATTGGAGAGATACGGATTTGAAGGGTGGACTATTTGGTGGATAAGGAATTGGTTGGAAAGTCACAGGCAGAAAATTGTGGTAAATGGCTCTATGTCCAGGTGAAGGCCAGTGATGAGTGGTGTCCCCCAGAGGTCTGCCTTGGAACTGGTACTCTTTAACATCTTTATATGTAGAGATGACATAGATTACGGGATTGAATGCACCCTCAGCAGGTTTGCGGACAACACTAAGCTAAGTGATGCAGTTGATACAACAGAAAGAAGGGGTGACATCCAGAGGGACCTTGTTAAACTGGAAAGGTAGGCCATTGTGAACCTAATGAGGTTCAATGAAGCAAAGTGCAAGTTTTTGCACTTGTGTTGGGATAAACCCAGATATGTATACAGACTGGGAGAAGAGCCCCTTGAGAGTATCCATGCTAAGAAGAACTTAGTGGTCCTGGTAGATGAAAAACTTAACAATCCCATCTGGAGTATTGCATTCAGATCTGGAGCATTGCATTCAGATCTGGAGCCCCCAGAACAGGAAAGACGTTGAGCTTTTGGAGAAGGTCCAGAGGAGGGCCACAAAGCTATTCAGAGGGCTGGAGCACCTCTCCTATGAAGGCAGAATGAGGGGTCTAGGCTTGTTCAGTCTGGAGAAGAGATGGCTCTGGGGAGATTTCATTACAGCCTTCCAATATTTAAAGAGAGACAATGAACAGGAGAGAAATCAACTTTTTACATGAGTAGATAATGATAGGACAAGGGGAAATGGCTTTAAAATAAAGGACGTTTTTTGATTATACTGAAATACGTGTGAAAATAATGTTATGAAAGTAAGGAATCATCTAAAAAGGAGGTAAAGGAAAAAAAATATTTCCTTGATACATCTTGTGCAAGCATAAAGAAAGAGCAATATAGAACAATGAAAATTTCTCCCTGAACAGTCTTTTGTATAATAATGAACTACTGCAAATTATCTTCCCATTTAGTATTTGCAAGACTAGGATTCAATTTAACAAATCAGAATAGCCTAGGCAAAAATGATAAAAATACACTATAACAGAGCTACTAGAAAATCCTTACAACTGTTGTCTTAAACTATATGCAAGTTTGTGAAATCTTAGAGAAAATACGTGTGATAACACCACTGTACTTAATATCCTGACAAACAAAACATATTTCAAAATAAGTACTTGGTTACTATCTAGTATATCAAGATAAAAATAATAATTAAAAATTGCAAGCTCCAGGTGGCATAATGAATGCAGCAGATGTGAACGCTTCCCGCTATCTCATAGCATGTGATCTGTGGATAGGACAGAAACAGGGAACAATGCAGCAGGATTGGGACTGCCATGCAAGTTCCTCATCCTGTGTCACAGTAATCATTCAGGACACACAAATTTGTCCAGCATCCTTCTGTTTGTTAGAAGTATTTTAGAGAAAAGCCTCTTCTTAAAATACACAGCATTCTTGCAGCTTTATCAGGCTTGGAGAGAGGACTGGGTTGTTGGAGGCAGGGAACAGGAGCTGCCACACTTCAGTGAAAAATTAATATAGAAAATCCTTTGCAGTTTCTCATCACTTCATAGATTCTTTTCTCCTACATTTCCACTTAATACAAAGTGTGTGGCACACAATCAGTACTTAAAACTGAAAAGCAGTATCTTACCAAATGGATGAACTTATTTAATAAATACTTTTTTTTTTTTTTCCTAGAGAAAAGCATTTACCATTTGAAAAAATGATCTGTATCGAATGTTATGATACCAATCTTGCTTTTTTTGCATTAAAAATGCATTATATATATAAATGATAAAATTGTTCCCCAGAGGATCCTTTTCCTCTTAGGAATAGATAATAGAAGTTAAGAGACCACAGAATGCAATCTTTTCTTACACATACGTGAAACTGGTAGAACTCTTATCAGAAAGAATTCTAAAGGAATGTAACACAAAAACGATATCTTCAAGTAGATTTTCACTCCTTGAATTTCTGGTAAAATTGAATATATTTTAATCCTCACAAATTGAGAGTTTTCCATTTAAAAAAAAATCAAAAAAATTGAAAATATCATTAAAAATTAGAACATGTTTCAGAGAAGATAAATGGATCCCTGTTCACCTACTGAAAACTAGCACTGAAGATATGAACTAAAAGGCTGACTTAAAATTCCAACAAAGTTCCAGAAAAAGAAAATAATTATAACAGGAATTGAGTATGGCACATTTGACATTCTCCTATTCTGTTTGTGCTGATTTTTTTATTTTTATTTTTTAATCTTGCAGTACTTGGGTGCCCCTTTCTATGTCTTCTGAAACTGAAA
Organism: Pavo muticus; assembly: GCA_016647715.1. Lineage (NCBI taxonomy): Eukaryota > Metazoa > Chordata > Aves > Galliformes > Phasianidae > Pavo > Pavo muticus. The sequence continues at coordinate 1,187,306 of JACDJE010000124.1, forward strand.
ATTAGAGGAAAAGCAATGCAATCTCCATTTCTGTCTCACATTACTATTGATACATCGATATTCATAGTAATTACCAGGAATTTAAATCTTCGTGGAGGCACTGATAAGGCACAAAAGGTGTCTCGTCATAACTTTTGAATCTATTTGAAGTTACAAGTCAGTATTTTATTATGCAGTAAGAAGTCATTAAATAGCTGGTGCCAGTGTCTGGACACAAACACATACCAACGCACCATAAAAAGGCAATGTACAAATTTCATTTTCATGCTGAAGTGCATGTAACAAAAAATAACATTAATGTTTTCACTTAAATAATTCTGAGAATAAAGAGAAAATCACTTCCTCTCTCTCTTTTTTTTTTTAATACGTTTCCTGACAATTACTGGTAAGTGGAACAATAGAAAGAGCCTGCAGATTCCCCCAGACAGAAAGTGAGGGCAAACATTTGTTTCTACAAGGTGATATGCTGTAAAGCAATATAAGGAAATCCTTGATAAAAATGAAAGCAGTGAAACTGATCCCTGTATAGAGACACAGCAAAGCGCCTGGAAGGTTTTGCACAAGGTTTGAATATCGGTTTGCCACTTTTGTAACTGTAAACATAGAATACTTAATGTACAAAATAGGTGAAATACAGGAGTCACATATCGATGCATCCTAATACCTTATTCGTAATAGAGACATTGTAGACAACAGTGACTAGAAACATAATTTCTTATGGAGTTGGGAGAATGTATTTAATTTTTGCAAAACAGATTAATTATGTTCTGTTGCTACATAACGTCACAATTAATGTATGCTGCCACCTCAGACAGCTATTTGAAACACATTCAAGGAGTGGTAAACAGTAGATTACCTGGAAGCATAGAAAATGTGTCTTCAATCTTCTTGTCTTGTTTGTATAAGTAAAGCTTAAGCCAAGTTTTAATCATCAATATTGTCCTCCAGAAGTACATTTCTTTGTTTCTAAGACAGAACTGCTCTACCCTCAGGGACTTTTTGAGGAGCACAGACAGGTTTGCTTGGTTGGGTTTGTTTGACAATCAGTAGTTACCACATTTGTAATCGCTGCCATGCAGGTGGAAATCATTCTTTTACAAAAACACTGTGCAATTTTAGAAGGAAGCCTAACCACATGAGCCATTTTAAGAAGTGACAGGAAAATGGGACGAGACCACAGATTACAAAAAAAAAAAATGTCTCTCAGGTTACATTTAACCTGATTAAATAAGAACTGTTTGTCCTTACTCACTCCCCAAAGCCTTTTTGGAGCTACGACAACAGATGTTTGTCAGCACAGCTAGTCATGTGCTGCAATTTCACTCTGGTGGGCATCTTTTGGAAACAAGCTACTGGGACGATCTGCAAGAAACATGTTTGGTCCCCTCTGGCTAATAATTCCTTGCCAATGTTATTTATCCTTCATAATGAGAGAGAAACAACCTGTAATTGCTTTATCCTGTTCAAAAATATTGCAAATATAATAATACAGTGTTTTATATGTACGTGTCTAGGAAGTCATTTTACACAAGGAAGTATGTCCTCAAAATTGTAAACGTTATCACTGCTATAAATTATGAAAAAATTGAATAATTCTGTACTCCAAATAGTTCTCCTATAGTCTGCCTGTGTACACAGCATATATAAGATTAGGCTATAAACAGAGTCAAAACAAAACCCTGCACACAGAAGACTGAAATTTATTCCTCTGTAACTCGTTTTTTCTTCAAACTTGAGATATAATTTTCTACTTCTTGAAAATTAACAGTCAGACAAAGGAAAAACCATCAACAAGTTGCATAACCCATTAAGGTACACACCGAGATGTTAACGATTATCTATATCTTAAAAAATATTATCCAAAGATAGGCTCAAATTATTATTTAATTGTTCAAAGATTCAATATCTAAGAATCCCAAGTGGCTGATTAGGTTCATATTAGCTACTATCATCTAACTCATTAACAATACATTTTAGACAATAACCCCTTAATCAGAACGAAAAAATCTCAATTCTCTCCTCCGCACTACAGTGTAACTTTTACCAAGTTTACTTATCAATCTCTTTCAAAATTAATGAAATATTTCCAAAGTTTTGAACCAGAATAATTTTTGGATTTTCCATTGAGAATTTGAAATTTTGCATGGATAAGAATTCATTTTCCAATTATTTTTAGTTATTATACAGAACAGTAAAGTCTTTTACTGGAATGCTTGCTGTCTTAAGGATACAAAATAAATTTTACATGTATAGTGTAAGAAACATACCATATTGCATTTACTGGTCAAAATTAGATTCCTTCCCATCTCCAAAAACCACAAGGCTGAACAACATTCTGACATTTCTGAGAGCTTATCAGCCCAAGTCCTGGCACAACTGAGCCCTTAACAGTTTAGGAACTATAGCATTACATTTAATCTTAAACAAACATCAGTCACTGTAAGATCCTGCTAAAAAAAATAAAATAGTCTTTTGCTGAGGTAAATATTATCTGAGAGAGTTCTGATATTACAGACCGTGTGGAAACATTCCTGGAAACTTCATACGGATTCAGCTTTAATTAGCCGGTTCTCTTCTGTGCTCATCATGACAGGAAAGAAAGAAAAACAAGAACCTAAGAAACAAAGTAAAAACCGAAGGAATAGCAAGCGAATCTGGATTGTGATGCTTTTTTTTTTTTTCCCTAACGATTTGCTGTGCGTTTCTTTAATGAGACATTTTCACATTTACGTCTAGTCAGTTAAAAAGAGAATTAAAAGTAGTTTCAAGCACTACATCTGCCCTTGAGTCATTCTGCCAAATTCTGTGATTTTACAAACACATTTCTTTCAAAATGTTTTTCTCTCTTTAGCTGTTGTATGAAGCAATCAGACATAAAACAAACTGAAAAAAGGCTTTCATTTATAATGTTGTCTTTCAAAACAATGATAGGATACAGAGTCATTGGACAGAAATGCAAAGCTTATGCAGAGCATTAACTTGAAGCTGGATTTCAAATCATTTTCCGTTTATCTGCAGTGGAATTGCAGGATACTCTTGAAAGCAGAATAAAAAATTAATCTTGTGGGACAGAGGCTATGCCACTGTTGAGTACGAGGAATACAGCGACAATTTTAAAAGAAATTAAAAAAAGAGTGGATTAGCATTCACTTAGCTTCACTTATATTCTGCTCAACTTGTGCCTAGTGAGATCAGACGGAGCAGATTTGCAAAGTCTTGAGGACAAGACGCAAGAGACAGGTGATGGCAATACAACTGCATCCAGGGACAGTATGAGCCATGTGGTCAATCAAACACTTCCCAGGGCGTTCCTGTAGAACAACAGCTTGTCAGAGACAGTGAAATGGATGAGCAAAAAGGCAAAGCACTAAATCACCACTGGAAAAACAAGCCTTTCAATGTTTCTTATTAGACATGTTTTCCCTCAGAATTTTTAAGTTCTTACTACAGCTTTGAGTTTAATGTGACATAAAAGCAATACTGCTAAAATTTATCAGAGCATGTAAAAACCACTCTCAGTCACGCTCATATGACAAAATTCAAAGCAAATCAGAAATTCCACAGTCATGACTCACCAAACTCCAGTAGGTGACTATTTGGTAAAGTCACGTCTCTGGAAATCACAAATTTTAAGTCACTCTAAGACCCTTAAAACCTGGCCTGAAAGAAAACAATGACTAATCATTAACTGTTTTTTTCTGAGCTCCTTGCAGTCTGAGAGCAATTGCCATTATAAAGGACCTAGGTTCTCACCTAGCTCCTCTGCACTGTACATACTGATGTGTTTCTCCATCCCATGTCTTGGTTTCATTGTGTGCTCTGCAGAAGGACTGTATGAAATAATGTCATTCCATTAATGAAATTAGATGTTTAAACTAATGCAAATGACTATGTTATATAAAACAAGTGGGAGAGATGGCTTGATTGATTAATCAAGGAAAATGTGAGGTATTAACTGCTTATAATACAAAGGCAGTTTAACATGACAGATAAGATTGCAAATTAAAAATACATTTACAAATAAAAAAGAAAGGGAAAAATAGCATCTACTGAAAAAGGCAATTAATCAAGCAAAACTGAAATTGGTTACAATTAGTAATAGTCTCAAAATTCAGTAAACTTTGGTTTAGGGTACTGGAAAAAGTCAACATAGTTTTCATGAATTTAAGACCAGTGTTGGTCAGGCATCTTAAAGCAAACGTGATTTTCATAGCATCAAAGAGGAGTAGAATGGCTGGGGCTGGAAGGGACCTTAAAGACCATCCAGATCAAACCCCATGCTGTGGGCTGGTTTGGCCCCTACCAGAACAGGCTGCCCCAAGGCCCCATCTATTGCCTTGAGCAACTCCAGGGACAGGGCACCCACAGCTCTGGGCAGAAGTGCCTCACTGCCCTCTGAGTAAAGAATTTTCTCCTCAAATCTAACCTACATCTCCCCTCCTTTAGTTTAAAGCCATTTTCCCTTGTCCTATCACTATCTGTCCATGTAAAAGATCAGTCTCCCTTCCGTTTATAAGCTCACTTTATATACTTGAATGCCACAATGAGATCTCCTTGGAGCCTTCTCTTCTCCAGACAAGCTCAACTCCCTCAGCCTGTCTTCACAGCAGAAGTGCTCCAGCCCTCTGAACATCTTCACGTCCCTCCTCTGGACCCACTTCAATAGTTTCGTGTCCTTCTTGTGCTGGAGCACACAGGTCTCCAGATGGGGCCTTACAAGACCAGAGGAGAGAGGGACAATCACTTCCCTTGGCACACTGGTGACCCCTCTGCTGATGCAGGCCAGGGAACTGTTGCCTTCCTGGGCTGCATTTTAAAAGTCACTTGATCATATCATATCTACAACTACATCTGTACTATCCAACTGGCTAAGAAACTAGTGTGTGAATTAATAAATAGTTCAAATCAATTTAGATACCTCCAATAGGAAGGAAAACAATCTCAATTACATTTTATTAACCTATGAAGTTCTAACTGTATTTTTCAACCTTTCAAGCCTTCAACTTTTAAAGTTAAACAAAGCATTAGAGTTCTTGTTTAAGTTCATTTTTTAATATCATCATTAAAAGGTGTATATTTTGAAGTATTTCAAGTTTGAAAAAATAATTTGGTTCTAATAGCAGTAATGTCTGGACAAGTTATTTTTCAGTATGTTTTTCACTTTTTTTCTTACTTTGTTTCAAATCTTTTCACATGGCAATATTCCTGCCCCTCTTCTTCATTTACTCCTATGTGCATCTGAAACTCATACCCATTTTATTTTTTTTTAACGTTACTATCACTATATATATATACGATATATAAACTCTTAACTGCAGGGACTGCTTATTCTTGCTATTTCTCTAGCACGACATGAAATTCAATAAATATTTTCTCCATTCTTTTCACACTTTGGACCAAATCTAAAGGGAGCTAAGACAGTAAGGCAGCTGAGGAAACAAATGCATAGTAAAGATTTATGCTGCCATGTAAGATTGTCCTCTTGATTTACAACACATAATTCTATTATTTTTAGAGTAGCTTAGAGAGATTTTTATTATTTTTACAGTAAGACTGGACTGAGTAAGCTTAGGCAACAAAACAAGAAATTCTGCTGTACTTCATGCCATTTTTTGCAAAGGGACAGGAAATGTAGATGTGGAAGGAGCACATAAGTCATTCTGCAGAAATTTGTATTCAGAAAGACAGGAATTAAACAACCACTCTTAAGAAAAGAGCTTACATTAGATGTGTGACAGGTCTCTCACCATGGTGATGTTCAGTGTTGTTATCTGTAGTGACAGATAGTCACTATACAAAGAGTGATAGACAAGCAGTTTATAAACAGTCACTTTCAGTTTGTAGTTGAGAAAGAAAGTAGGACTGAGAATGGAAACCTCCACTCTACAGACTTAGCTGTAGAGATCTGCTTTCAAGGGTTTCAGAAGTTTTTAGTAACTGGGGTAAATGGTGATTTTTTTGCTACTGCCACCAGTTGGCACAGCCCTTGTTCAGCACCAGTCCCAGCCGGACAGTGGGCCAATAAACATGGAGCAACCTGCTGCTCTCTGGCTGCTGCAAGACTACAACAATGCGCCCAGTATGGCAAGATGCTTACACTCTCGCAATTTCCCTTTTATGGTGGATTTTCTGAATTCTTCTGTGAATAAACCATGCAGTTATTTGTTTTCTCATGATATAGTGTATATATATATTTGCATTCAATGATATAGCTTGGAGGTAACTTTTAGAATGATGATGAATGATGTTTTAAATTATTTTTTTATTATTTCTATGATACATATCCTTGATAGACTCATGTAAAGTGTTATCGTTTATATATATTCAGAAATAATAAGATTTTTCAAAAAAAAAAAAAAAAAAAGCATGCTGACAAAAATATTCCTACATAAATAACTCCAGAAGTACTCTTAATTAAATTTTGAAGTGCAAAATATATAATAGTCAAACAAACACAAGAAGGTAAATTATTTTGTTCTATATTGAAATGTTTGGGATTATAACTGCATCATTTCAGAAGACAGAAACACAATATGTATTCCAGCAGTGTTTCAATCTTCAAAATAAATAAAAACATAAATTTAAATATGAAGGAGTTGATAGTTTTCATTTGCAGTAAGAAATTCAGAAATTGAGTCATTTCCATCAAATGTATTTATTAGGTAAACAGAGTTGAAGTTGTAGAAGAACTTTGATGATATAGAATGTAGTCAGTATTTTGAAGAATCAATGCATCAATTACAAAATTAGTTATTATTACATGCAACATTATGCATTTTCTGTCTTAACCTACTATAGTCAGAGCTTTGAAATTGAGTTAAGCAGGGCCTACTTGTTTGAGGAAGGTGCTCCTCCCTAAGACACTTTATTCAACACACAAGTCCTGGAAAGTTGGCTATTCATATCTTAAGATTCTGGTGGTGATCAATGCTACAGTTGAGAACTCGGGTAACAGTTTATAAGAACAAATCTGTCATGAACCATGTGATGGTGTGACGATCCACTGCAAAATCCTAAGAACTATCCTTTCTGTATTCTGTCTGAAGGGCATCATATAGCAGACCGTGGAGCTCTAATTATGATCTGTCTCATTTGCTTGCAAATTTGAAATGATGCATGTATTTAACCAGTTCTATAAGTGAGAAGTTTAAATAATAATTAAGAAACTAATAGGATTCTTTCCAAATGCAGAACTTTACCGGCTGCATGTTCTGTGAGATCAGAAACACTTGATAAAATTTTGTATTAATATTATTTACATGCTAAAATCTGACACTCTGTAGTCTAATACTATTTAAAATACTTAAATATATAAATTTAAAATGCAACTTAAAAAGTTAAAAAGATCCTTTTAAAACCTGCTGAAAGGAAACACTGCAGCTGTTCTGAAATACTGTTTCATTTTTAAGGTGAAAAAATTCTTAAATATTTTATATTCTTTTCCTCCTCCTTCCAACAGGAACAGCTTACAAATTTAACATGAATGTAAGAACATCTTTATTCTCCTATTGGTTGAGGTGATTTTTTTTCAGTAAGCTCAACCATCATTGAAAACACTTTTTCTGCTTCTTTATAATGTACCACTGATGCAGACCAACAAACCCTAGCTATAAGGCTGGATCATCCTCCAAGAGCTGCCCAAATTCTTGAGTACTTCACTTAAGCAATCAGCTTAGATGGCACCAGACCTGACCATAACATCTAAAACAAACTAAGCAGGCAGCTATTAATTAATACTCTCAGTCACTACATAGCTGGCTGATGTAAACTGCAGATTTTACCCAGGCAAAGGTTTCTTCTTTTTTTTTTTTTTTTTTATACATTCATTATTGGGTTTTAGTAGAGGACAGAGGAACATTGTAGTAACAGGAAAAAATCATAACTTTTAATCACTGATCTCAACTATCATAAGCTAAACAATGCAGAAATGCTAATTTAAACATGCTTTCACTTCTGGGCAGATTGCATTGTAATGAATAAGTAAAAGAATATCCTCCAAAGAGCAACATACTCTATCAAAAATCATGAGTTGTATTTCCTCTTTTATTTTTAGTCCAAAATGTGATTCCAAAGTTATCATTAAGTTATAACACCTTAGCCATTTTCAAGCTCGAGGCACTTAAGGTGCTGAATCTTAGATTGCTTTTTTATATTCTGCCTGTGCATTTCTTCCTTACTGTATGTTAAGTAATTAACGCTGCCTGCTCCAATTTCCCCTCTACTTAGGAAGATATGACAGAAAGATGAAGGGGACTACCTTTAATCTTGAAAAGCTAAACATACCGTAAAACATGAAACAGTGGAAACTATAAGGAAACAGTGAAAACTAATAGTGCCTTACCAAGGTAGTTTACATTGTTGTAGTCACTGAAAATAGATGAAACGAGGAGCATAACACAAGTTCGGCTCAAGTTCTTCCAGAAATAGCACAATACCATTCTTCATGTTTTCTAGTAGAAAAGCACTAATATATATTGAAAATAATAATAATAATCCATTAAGTCAGTCTCATCATAACACTTAAAAAAATTCAAAAGGTAATTCAATGCAGTGAGAGAATCCATTTTTAAATGCCACATTCTAATTAAACAAGAGAGGTTAACCCCTGGGGAGAATATTTCAATAAAGTAATCAATGAAAATTTAGTTGGAATCAATGTCAATTCTCATAGCTTTCAATACTTAAACTAAATTCCATCCTGGCAATATTTTTTATTGGCAACTCTTGCTGCCTTGATAAAACAAGAAAGGTCCAGGTATGTATCTCCATGACCAAAGTACCGATGGTCACATTTCTATTTGCAGTTGGAAAGAAAGGTTGCAGTACGCTATATTACAGAGTGTTCTGCAATAGATGGTGTAATTTGGAATAAAAAAATGAGAACAGCTTTTTTATATATTTGTTTAGCTATGAGCCACTGAGTGCAATTATGTTTTGCTTGTTCTGCATTAACATGCATCTAATATACACAAAATCTATCCAGCTAAATTTCAACAGAAAAAATCACCACAGAACAGTAGCAACAACGAAAATTTGAACCCAAAGTCACCTGAAGAGAATCTGAAGAGAACTGAAGAGAACTTTTATGTTCATGTATGTACAGGAGACTGGCTTCAAGCCCATTTGTTGCAAGTGGCATTTGTCCAGCCACAGGCCAGGAGCAATACTACATGTCTTAAGCCCTTTTGCTTAATTCAAGAAATTGCAAATGAACCGTGAAAGTAAACTTCTCAGCCAGCTTGATAGGCTGTGTTTTCACTCCCACAATATTTCAAAAGAAATATTTAGAGCCATTAGTAACACCAAAGGTAAATAAAAATGATGACTTTGGAACAGAAAAAAATGCCCTAAAGTGGCTCATTAAACTAAGCACTAAATGGCATACCAGCCTGTATCAGCTTGAGAGTGTTCCATGCTGACAGAGCCCAAGGCCCAGGTATTGCAGAGCCATTTGGTTTGGTTATAAGCACAGGGTCAGGCTTCATGTCAGTAAGTGAACATTAGTCTAGCATCACACACTGTGATACACCAAGCCACGTCACCAAACTGTCGTTCCAAGAGCAAGGCAAGCACTGAGTTCTTCTGCAAGCTTAGAAAGGAGTTTTACTGTTTTCCTTGGAGCACTTGTCATTAATGGTTAACTGAGCCTGTCCCCCTTCGGCTGCTCAGCAAACCTTTGAAAGGCATGATGGCTGCGGGTTGCTTTAGGCCAAGGGGAACTGCTTGCTGTTCCTCAAGTGCTGGTGACAGGAGCAAGGCAGATTTTATGTGAGAGATTTGCATTAGTTTTATGCTAACAGCTTATTTTTTAATGTCAGAGGAATCAAGCATTGCAAGACAGAACAATAAAGTCACATCTTCCTCAGTAAGGGACTACAGTGAATTACCCTTCTCCAGAGGTGAAAACAGTGGTACCTCAAATACCCCTGTAAAACAAGAGGAGATAAGCAGTAATTTGAAAGAGGTAACTATTTCAAACATACTTATTTGTCCACTGGCAGTAAATTGTCTGTATAATTGGCAGGTGGTTTTTCAGACTGAGATAATTATTATTTAAAAATTCTGCCAAACGGTTCTGCTATATTGATAATAAAATTTTCTACTTAGCAAACTCGTAACGTTTCCTACAAGCCATCTCTGACCTCGTGTCAGTGCTGATGGCAATATTTTTCAGAATTTTCTCTCAAATAGAACCATACAATCAAGACAAATTATTTTCCTGTACTGCCACAGCAAAATCAAAGATGTCAGCTCCTATTTGTATCCCACTAGCAGCTCATCTGGAAGATCTGATAGGAAGAGTTTCCCTTTAATTAGTAACAGAAATGCTGATATGAATATGCTGTAATTACACAGGATAAAAATCTACCCATCCAAAGCGGTACAATAATATGTATAAATTCAATCTACTCTGAAAGTCAGCTTAGAAGGCGAATAACTCTAATAAAGACTAGCATGGTCTTTGTGTTATATATACAGGAGGAGAAAAAATGAGTACAGCAATTAATGTGATTAGATAGATACCTCTTTTTCATTTGGCCTTTTACTGCTTTCAAACACATCAACTCACAGGGTTCCTATGTTACACCTCATTTCAGAAAATATAATAAAACTACTATGTATATAAATTTAAAATAATTATAATATATATAAAAAATGATAATTAAGAATTTAACTTGCAGACATAGTACAAAGCCTTGCCACGAAAAGTGAGAGAAAGTGATTAAATCCATATATGAACAAAAAAGGATTTTGTTAAGTGTTCAGACAACAAATTGTTGAAAAAGAGAAATTAGATGTCTGTATATTTCTCTTAATAGGGATATGCTAAAACAAACATACTTCTTTCAGAAAAAAGAATATTCAGTATTGTTCCTAGATATACTGTTAAGTAAATAATAAAGTAAGTTTAGTAGGAAAAGAGATAAATGTGCTACAGAAGAGAAATGCATCTAGTCTCAATGTTTCCATTTCAGCTTGACAGCTTTGCTGATGATTAGTTGCCTGTTACTTCCAGTGACTCAGAGTTACTCTGGATGGAAATCCTTATATACTTACTGCTCCAGGGCAGATTTAACTTTATTAATACAGCAGTATAGCTGAAAAGGAGAAGTTGCTATAGAGGACACTCACTGTGGGAAGTGGAGGAAGATCTAGGATGTAAAGTCCTGGTATCTACCAGAAAGAGACCATGAATCACTCCCTTAAAAGTCAAAAGTGTCTCTCTCTACTCAATTTGTTTGTGAAGTAAATTCAGGCCACTAAAAACAAAACAGTGGCTTCTATTATAACAGCTAAAAACAAGGCTGAATATTTTCCAGTTCACTATAATAACAGGAAGTGCATTGTTTTCTTATTTTGAAAATGTAGATAGAACAATAGCAGATGAACAAGACTTCAGCATTGATAATGTTCTTCCCACTTACAAAAGAAAATACATTTTTGCAAAGTAGAGTCCATCAAATAGTCATATTGTGTAAACATCAACTATTCATTAGCTCCAGTATACTGCTCTTGTAAGTATTTTACATCCAGCCCCTGCTGACCACTCAACAGAAATAATGTATACTTAGCTGAAATATTCCTTTTACCATACCAGCAATCTCAGTGTGAGGTAGCACAAATTTGGTGGAGCTCACAAGGAATGACATGTGGAACTCATTAAACACGATCATGAACAGAGGATAAAAATGTTCAATGAGTGGATAGAAGAAAACAGAAAAGAAAAACAAACTGATCTTATCTCACTTCTGTGATGCTTTTGGGGAGAAGTAACATATTATCATGAGCACAACAATTACAGTTTTGCAATAACAAGCAAACAAAAAATCTCATATATCAATGAGAAAATTATAGACCACAGACACACAGAATTTTGATTGTTGTTTTTTTTTTTGACTATCCACTTTCTAGATTACCTGATGACTTTCTGACCTCTAGCACATGGCATTCAGTATTTTGTAGCACATACCTGAATTTGGGTAAGCACATTATACACTAAATGATCTAAGGAGACTACGGAAACACATTTGTCTTCCCTGTATTTCATTTCTTTCAGAAATTGCAGCTGTCCACAGTATACTCCACTAATCCTTCAAAAACAAGAGCAGACCTCAGTGAGCACTTCCCCATTACAGCAACCTCCTTCCTCTGGTTTCCTATTCTCTTAAGAACTTCAGAAGATGTCAGCCAGAAAAGCACAGAAACTTTCTTGGCAACAGGCATAAGTATGGAAAGTGTATTACCAGGAAAAAAAGAGAAAAAAAGAGAAAAAAAAAAAAAAAAAAAAAAAAGCAGAAACAATGGCCAACAGTGATTTTCATCAACATATCTTCAAAGATGTTCTCATTTTGCATTGACAGGCAGCAACAGCTACACAGAAGTAAAAGCAAGAATCCGATCATGACAAGAATCAGAACTTCTGTGCAAATTAATAAACAAAGTCTGAAATCTGTGAAGTGATGAAGAAAAATACATCCTGTTTCCTATGTGACAGAGGTGCGTGCTCACTGCTTAAACATGCGGCACGAAGAGCAGTAGCAAGGGAAAGGAAAAGAACATGATGACGAGAACATGATTTCTACATATGTAGTACATTTTTACTATCCCTCTCAACAGGGCTTTTGTCATCCAATAGAATTAAGGCAGAATCTACAGATGGATCATGCAGCTGTGCATATTTGGCTCAAAGGTGTGTCAGCTTGTATTTGTTAGAAAGTCAGCCAGCAGGCACACACTGGGGGTGCCTGGGATGGGATAGATACAGACGTATGTTAAAAAGAGCAAGCAAATCTGTGTGGGTTTGCATCTCCATACAGCTTGGTGCTTGCAGTGTGCCTACTCTAACTATGGTGTTCACTGCTTCTTCTCTTGTTTACTGACTTAACAGGGTTGCTCTTAGAGTTAACATGCCTATATCCCAATTTTTAGAAATTATTCAGATCCCATTTTTAGATTAAAATTGGGTTCACTGAGACTCTAGGACAGGAGTACAATGTAATAGAAAATGATTATACTTTGGATGATTTCCCTTCAGCAAAAATAGCCCTTTTTTCTTAAAAACAAAACAAAACAAACAAGCAACAACAAGAAAAAAAACAATTAAACAGCTTTTAATCTATCATCTACGCAGAATATTAAATCATGTTTCAGTTTTTATTTGTCCCAGTCATGCAAATACAGTTAGAATAATAAGGATAGAAAAAAAAAAGAATAATCCAATGGGAGAGTGTCATGGTTTATGATTTTTGGTTATCAGTATTCCACTTCATAACATCATGTAGTGCACTGGGAGTTAAAGTGTTCTGGGTACCTGTCCCTGAAGAGAAGAAGAACTACATTCCCCAGAAGACTATTCGCTGCGCTGTTATCATTTCTACTCAGAGGGAACAGATATAAGGCCTTGGTAGGTCATCTGACGGGCTCTTCTTCATCAGTCTCTCTCCCTGCTGCTTGACTGGACTGCGCATCTCACCTCAGCGTTATGGTGAGGCCTATCCAGCTTTTGAACAATTTCTCTCTCTCATTATATTTGATTTATTAGCTTCAATTCTAATTATATTGTATTATAGTGCATCATCTTGCATTCCAATACCATATTTAGTAAATTAGTTTGTTTCTCCTCAGATCGTTACCACTGTTTTTAATTATTTTGGGGCCCCCTGTTTCCCTTTTCTGGAGGCGCGGATTTTGCGAAATCCCTCCGCCACGCTAGTCACGGAACCGGGCCGAACCAGCCCATAAACCGTCAACAGAGAGTTTACTGTCATAGGATGTGGGAAGTGTTAATGTGATAGATGCTGTAAAAGCAAACACCAATAAAGGAACATATTTGAATCTTCCTAGAAATTTTTATTATGTATTTCAGTGATATTTCAGCTCCAAATTCAGCTCATTTTTCCTGCCTGCCCCCTTCTGCAACCCCTTCATTTCTCATCCACCTTCCTTCTGTACATTTCCTAGCATGCTCTACATCTAGAGTTCTTGTTTTTCCTCAAAGCATAATTGCAAAACTGAGAAAAAGAAATAAAAAATAATAGGAAAACTCCATATGCAGCAATTCAATGCCTAGCAACCTGTGATAGACTGAAGGAAGAAATCACAAATTATCTGCAAGAGGCAGTTGGAACTAGGGCTTGGGGTAAACAGACACACAAACAACATGTCAGCCATGATAAAGAGTGTAAATTTGAACAGATGTCACTTCCAGAGCAGCAGCAGGCAGATTAAACAGAATTGGCTTTGGATGAAATCCAAGGGAGAGCAAGAAAATATGATGCTTTCACCCGGAGCTCTCACAGAAATCGAATCTCCAGAACCTCTTTTCTTTAGTAATCATAACTGAGCATGGCTAAAAAGAGGAAGAGACTTTAAGAAAGCCAGTTTAAAACTGCATTGATTACACACACATACCCATCTATAAATATTTCCCTTACAGGAAAAGAAAAAGAAAAAACACCAATCTGCTATGAACAGAAATTGCTAAATAAGTAGTCTTCAAGTTTTAATAATTTATGGTAGTATCAATTTCATCAACATGCTACTAGTGTTCAATGAATCTAGGTTAAGTCTGTGAAACAAGAAATAATGCTGAAGTTCTCCAAACTAAGTAATAGTCATTACAAATATTTTATGTACATACTGTTTCTCAAGTAACTCTGGGTACTATCATTCTGTGCATGTATATTTTAAATCAAGGCTTCTTCTTACTTGCATACAAGAGCTTATCAAATATAATATACAGTCCCAAAGACTCTAATGTCTCCTTGACTTTGAATGCCAAATAATGAAACAAAACTCCATTTCAGTGGCCATCAGATTAATGAAGTCATGACCAGAAGAGTTCTGAGGTGTTCCCTACATAATTCTTCCATTAACTTCAAACCATCTGAACCCAAGAAAAATAAATTCCAATAGACTGCCAGCTGTCTATATTCACAAACCCTAGAACTAAGACAATAACATCTAAAAATCCAGTACAAATTCTGAATTAACCTGCCATCACAAACACCACTGTTACTTTTAACTATTAGGTACAAATAAAGAAAGGAGGGAAACTGAATTTTTGCCAAGTTGCAAAAGAAAGAAAGAAATGACAGAAGTAGATTACCAAAGCAACTGTATTTTCAAATATTATTACAGAAATTAACTGCATCATATGACTCAGGATTACTCTGGTTTCTTAGAGACCTGCTTTCAGTATGACTCACAGAAAAGCATAAGCTACTTGTATGAAAGAAAAATGAATGTCATTTCTAAAATTAATTAATATCAAATTTTCTAGTTAATGCTAAGCTTTGTGTGGAATAGATAAAAATCACACACTTTCTTTAATATGCACAACTGATGCCATTGTATTTACACACATCTGAAAGCATTTTCATGTTTGTAAGTCCATATTTCAAGCTGAAATATTGCAGACTTTTTCTAAGTCTGTCATACAAGCCTACAAAATTAAAATGCACTACTTGTGTCAAACACAACAAAATCATTGTTTGTTTATTTTTAAGGTGATAATAAAAAAGATTAATGATACTGCTGGATAATGAAACAATCTGCCACAAGGCAGGCTGCAGAATATAGAGTGAGGCTCTAGCCACAGTCCTAGGAAAAACTTCAGTCTTCTTCCAAACACATTTAGAAGTCTCTTTCATTATCAGGTGACATTTTTGCATTTAAAAGAAAGTTGATTTTCATGCAGAGCTTAAAGGTCAAATAGTTAATCTACATCTGTAAGGAGAGCATTTTCCTCTGAAGAGATTTCTAGAGGACATCAAATAATTAAGAGCCATCAGATGCTACAAAAATTCAAATCTTTCAGTGTTTTTAATGACAAAAACTTATATTAGTCCAAAAGAAACTAGATCTAGCTCACAAAAAAAAAATTCAGATATACCACAGCATAAAAAAGTATCAACTTCTATAGTTGAGTAGAGATGCAAAACGTTTTAATATAATTAATTCAGAAGAAACGTCTTACTTAATGTGGACCTTGGCCAAATGTCATCATATATATTCACTATGTCTTTTCACTTCTAAGTGGAAAAAATCTAATTGTAAGCTGTTTTAACAATAGGAAGTTGCACTTACCTTGCTATGAAGAGCTGAAATTTTGACTAGCACATTCTTCATCTGTCCTTCAGTCCTCAAGTCATGTGGAATAAAACCCCCTGGTTTCTCCTGAAGGGGAGAAAAAGAGAAAAAGCAGTCTCCAGTGAGAAAAGTGTAGATTTAGCTGTACACAAATCTTCTCTTTTTTTTTTTTTCATTTATTCAACATATTAAATCCATTTCTTAACTTCCTAAGAAATCAGCCACTTGTCCTGCTTACAGTGGCTTAAGAATTTTGTTGGGGACACTCCAAACAATAGTGAGATACTGAGTTCTGGAAGCTAAAGGCAAGTAATCTCAAAAAGATATTTGGCTCTGACAGTTATTGTCTTGAAAAAAGGCTATTCAACCTAACATTTTAGAATGGGATTCAAAAGAATTGCTTTTACATTCCTAGCTCTGACACAAACTTGTACAAGAACTTTTTTTATCAGTTTCATATTTATAATAGGAACTATTACAATGCAGATAATAATACCTTTTCTGGCCTTTTCCACATACTGGTCTGTGTGACTGTGTCAAGACAGGAACATTATATAGAAGTATATTCATGCGTACACATAAACAGGAGAACACATATTGGTATTTTATTCTCACTTCAAGCCAGCAGACCTCTTTATAGTACAAATGAAGGGAGTAGCAAAAAAAGAAAAAGAAAGAAAACAATAATGAATTTAAACTAAATGAGGGTAAGATGAGGGTAAGATGAAGATCAGAGAGAAGGAAGAAATTCTTAACTCAGAGGGTGGCGAGGTACTGAGAAGTGTGGATGCCCCATCCCTGGAAGCACTCAAGGCCAGGCTGGATGCAGCTGTGAGCAACCTAGAAGAGTGGGAGGTTTGGAACTGCTTTAAGGTTCCTTCCAACATAAAGCCCTAAACCATTCCGTGATTCTACAAACGCAAGTTTTGACCTTCACTACACATGAAATACTCTTATGTGCTTGAAAGGAAGGTAGGGCTGTGATTTACATGAGTACTAAGTCTTCTACAAGGACAGCTGTTTGTATCTTTCTGCAAATACAGAAAAGCACTGTTTATGAAGTTTTTGCCTCTGAAGGAAATTTGAAGAATGAAATAAAGTAAGAGAGAAGGTGAGAAAAAAAAATCCAGTGAAAACTAAAAGGGTACATTGTACAAGGTACACTATACAGACAGTACTAAAAAATAAGTATTTGTTTGAAAATAATTATTCAAGCCACAGAAAAATAATTCAGCTGCCTGGTCTGTATTCCTTATTGACAAATTCACCTTGACAGTGACAATGTGATTTCTATCTGAGCTTTATACTGAAGTTATAGTACATACATTTTTAATTTTCATTCCCTTTTCAGCTAATCTAGAATAAATCTCAATAATTCCTTTGTCTTGCTTGCTTTCAGACCCAGGAATAAAAAATCCATAGTGTATAGGCTTTGATGCTTTTTGTTTTCATGATAACTGATTTTAATTACAATTTTGTTTGCCAGGTCTCTTCAATGAAATTTAAAATGCAATTATTTTCCACTCAAATACACACAGTAATTTGAATGACTTACATTTTTATGTAATTAAGGTAAAACTAATCATTATATAAAAAACATTTTTGAACATCTCTTGACAAAATATTATTATTTATTTTGAATTCTTGCTTCGTTCATCATAATCATAGGTGTTTTTACTGCACCTAATGATCAATTTTATCGTTATTAGATGTAGAATTGTTGGAAGAATATTTGCTAAGCAAACTTATCTTCCCAATTACCTTAAACAACCTGAAGCAGACTTTTCTCCTCTTCTAATTAATGCCCTATGCTTCTATACATAGTCACCCTTGTCTCAAATTTTCATTTAAACAAATTTGAGTCCTTTGGAGGAGAATCAGAACTCCAGATCCAGGTCACAGAGAGAACATGGACTTGTGGAAAATTGTGTCTTCCTTTCTATGTCCTCTTTATGCATCAGCCTGTCAGCATATGCTCTTCAGTCTGGCTGTAGAGTAACCTCCAAAACAGGTTTATGGTCATCTAAGATCTGAGTTAACAACGGTCTGAGAAAGAGACCTAGATGACATCCCAAATTCCAGACATCCAGGTAGACTTAAGTTTTGGATATGACTTTGTTTGCATTGAAAAAGTGAACATATAATATAATATAGCACAGGCCATCCAGAACGTAATACAGTTCTTTATTTCTAAAATCTTTCAGAAAATTATTTTTTTGGTCTTGTCAACTTATTTATTTTCTAACCTGTCTTCCTCATGAGTACATTTTTTACTGCAAAAGATTAAATTATTTTTAAAGCTCGTACCACAAAAAAACATGTTGTCTTTTCCTGAGCTAAATGAAGAGAAGCATTCCACCTCCACTTTTTGATCATTTTAAGACCTGCCCTTTGGAAGGCTTGCAGAGCTAAAATTCATAATTGAAAGCACTGGTGAATTTAGACTAAATCATATTGACAGTATTTTCCATTTCCTCAAATTTTTAGTAGGCCATCCCCAGGAATTAAGGATGCCATTCCATATGAATGTCATAAATGTAAATTTTAGTTGTCTCAGTCCTCCCTTCTTCTCTATTCTCCATCCTCTTACCAAGATCTACAAGTATTTCACTCAGCAATCTTCCTGAACTGGCTCACCACTGGATTGTGAAGGTCCCTGCTGTTTTAAGATGAGTTTAAACTGCTCTTTGCTCCCACCTGCCCATGCCGTAGGCTTCCCCTTGCTGCCTTTCAGATGGTACAAATAATTATCAGACCAGCAGATGAGCCAGATAGAGGAGAAGATTCAGCTGAAAATCACATTAAAGGCAGCCCAAACTCAAGATCAGTTTTCAGTCTTGTGCGTAATTAGGTATAGATAATGAAACAAGATTATCTAAAACAAAAATACTGAAACAGAAAAAAAAAATCCATTCTATTTAAACATCAGAAATTAGAAAACGTGAAATTGCAACAGAAGACTTGTTATATAAATATATCTCCAGGTTTAAAAAGAATGTCAAAACAAATTTCTCAATTAATGGATTCTTCAGTGAATATATAGGCTTTGTGAGCAACGTAATATAACCAATATCAAGTCATCCTTCCTTGTCAGGAAGTTAATAGTTATTAATAGCACACTGTTCAGCGAAATTTTACTGATGGTAAATAAACAGTGCAAGGTCTAATTTACTTCTGATTACAGTATTTTTCCTGGTGAAAGTATCAAAGAAAATCCACAACACAGAAGTCTATTTTCTCTGCAAGAGGTAACTTGAGTAGAATAATATAGAATCATAGAACCATAGAATGGTTGGGTTGGAAGGGACTTTAAAGCTCATTTGTTTCCATCCCCCTTGCTATAGGCAGGGACACTTTCCATTAGACCAGGTTGCTCAAAGCCCTATCCAACCTGGCCTTGAATATAGGTGTTACGCTGATGTTTGCTTTCGAATAGACAATGAATAGAAGTAGACTATTGGATAAAAGGACAGAGGGGGAAAATGAGAATATACCACGGTTTAAATGGTGGTTTAGCCCCATAATGAAAAAGAAAGCAAAATTATCTATTTCATCTGAAATGGAAACTTTTTCCCTAGAGGAAACTGTGGTACCCTTGAAATTGTTAGTGCCCAAGAAATGTAAGCTCAAATGTTAAAGCTGTATACTGTTTTTTTTATGATCAAATAGTCATAGGGTAGTTATGTCTTATTTACTTACAGGTTTACTAAACCTACTGACACTTTTAGCTGCCTCTTTAAGGACTACTTCTGTGTTGTGCAATTAAATGAATCAATAAGACTGTCCTCTGCAGCAGCTTATTTGCAACTGGTAGCACAATTCTGTTGCATTAACAGTTCCTAGAGGTTTGGAGGCCCTCCCTAGACTACACATCTCTTATCACAGCACTCCAGCAGCACAAGAGCAGGGCTGCAGGCAGATTCCATGCAACCCACATTGTGATGTTATCTGGCAAAGGGCACGTGTGATGGAAAGAACAATCCCTGTGAGACCTCCCTCCCTTCTGACCTGCTAAAAGACACAACATCAACTGCAAGATCAAAGTAGGTTTTCTCCTAAGGGGCACAGGGCTGCCTGTGGTTACATCAGAGCAACACATCCTATGACACAACCCTCCGCCCTCAGCTTCTCTACGCTAGTTCCAGAATAAAGAGAGTGGGATCTTTCTAAGTCTAACAAAATATACAAAAATATGGGTACAGACTTATCTAGACCTTCACCTTTGGTTCTGATGTTTGGGGCTCAATATTATTTCTCATTTACATTTACTTAGGGTTTGCACTGTAAAAAGTCAGAAGCAACAACACATGCTTGTGATTTTTAATTCTGGCAATAATTTACAAAATAACTAGAGATGAGACATGAGTTGTACACTATGAAAAGAGAATGAGATCTCAATCAACAAAGAACATAGGTTGGAATTTCTCCAACAGGAATTTGTGTCCATCACAGAGGAGGGGAAGCAACATTATGGGGATCTCATACTCAGTTTTGGAACATAACTTCACATAAAGAGTAGATCTTTCTATAACGATTCAGAAGGGTAAGTGTGACTTGGTTAAAGAAAAGTAGAGGCAGCTCAATCACCCTGTACATTTTTATAGAATAAATTTATCAACTATTTGAACCTATTCACTGACCAAACAACTAACTAAACAAAACCAAGGTGTACAGAGACTTTCCCACTTTGCCGACTAGTCAGCCACTGGACAACTGAAATGGAAGTTCAAAAGGTCGTACTTTCCTCAGCAGTCTACCACAGAACATTAAAGCTGACTCCCAAACTCAAAAAGCAATGAGTATAGCACGCACAGCAACTGCCCAAATTTATCCTTACTGTCATCTCAAGAAAAAAAAAAAAAAAAAAAAATCAAAAAAACCTTTTTCCTGGTACAGAAAAAAAAAAATCCCTTTTTATTTTGTAGAAAATCCTAGAAGCCATTCCACTGAATGAACAAAACCCAACAGCTTTAAACTGAATGATTCTCTTACCTCATCTGTCTCTAACTCACACAATTCATTGCTTCAGTCCTTATAAATGCAAGTGATGCTTTCTCCTGCAAATATGTCAAAGCTTCTGACAACAAAGACTCAAAACTTTCCATATCATTAAGGCCATGCTCACAACCTTAAATGTCTCATGCAAAGAACTTTAAAATCAGTTTTACAATGTTATTTTCTTCCTAAATTTGCATGCACAAACTAATACCAAACACATTTCAGCTATCACTGGCTCCACTACCTCACAGCAATAATTGTAGTGTGTTCACTTAAGACATCTCTTCTGGTTTTAAAGGTCATCAGGGTTTAAGAGGCATGTTCTATACTTAAAAAGTTTCCTCACATTTTAGACCTATTACCGGATCTCATTATATTTTCCATATATGAAGTACATCTCTTAAAGTTTACATTAAATTTTAAATGGCTAGAATTTTGAAAGGTCAAATAAATAATGAGGTATCTCACTGCCACAGGAAATATATTCGCTATTTTGCCACAAGGTTTCCTAATTCAGTGACTTCTGGAAGAAAATCCTTTGCTGTACTGACTTACTGCATTAAAATCTTATCATGCCTAGCCTTACAGAATATACAATACAAAATCGTGTTAGACAGGAGCATAACAAAACCTGAAGCAATGCAAAAGGCTTGATAACTTTTCTCAAAATGAGGGTGTGCTTAAATATATAAGATTACCACCAGAATGTGTACAATGCATTGTATAAAATCCATTTTTTTTGTGTTTGTCTTTTTTGTCTTGTTCATTAAATGGCAATGGTGGAGCGTGAAGTCAGGTCTGGACATTTGTTAGCCTTTTGGCATATGTTTTATTGATCTGCCTCTCTTGGGGAAACAGCCTCACCCAGGTACAGCCACACCTGTCTTATACAGTGACACAGTCGCTTTTGTTTCATAGCTCGCATAGCGTTGCATTAGCTTGTGGCTATGTAATCTAAAGCTCATAATCTTGTGCTAAGCTGCATGTCTTAAGTATCTCAAAATTGAGATGCTGTAAAAAGGTGAAGGAATGCATTTACACTGATGTCTAATAATTTAAATCAGGCTTGGAGAAGCCTTAGACAAAAAGCATTCATGATACCAGGGCTGCTCTGAAAGTAATCTCTCCAATTTCATGATGTTGGTCCACAATGTCAGAGGCAGATGGTGGTGGCATGGGAGCAGAGGTTGAGCCTTTCCACCAAAATTCCATTATATATGGTTACTATGTGACAGATGGCAGCAGAGGGACAGTCTCTCAGAATGGAGTCTTATGAGGAAGTGCAGATAGAGCAAACGGGTGGGACTCAATTCCCCCGTGCAGAAAAAAATGACACCCACTGACATTCATAAATGTTAGCTGAATATTCATGGAGAACAAAGAGTGGATGTGAGCACAGTGAGGTGGTGGGTGGTGCATTTCTGCAGCAGTGACAGTAACCTGAAAGACAAGCCAGGGTTTGGATTGTCATGCACAGCTGTCACACCACAAAATGAAGAGTGTCTCGATCAGCTCACCTGTGCAAATTAGCAAACAGTGGTCACTATGTTGAAAAATAGTGCTTTATAACTAAGAATTTTCTCTATCAGATGGTGCTATTGTGCTCTTTGTACCTATTGTATTTTCTGGGGAAATAAATAGAAGGCATTACTTTTGAAGCAATTTATGTCTATAAAAGTAAACAGATGTTATCTACAGCAGGGACTTGAAACGTCACTCTCTAACTCCCCATCCTAGAGCTGTTGCTGGGCTCATTGTTCTTGCTGGAGATGTTCTCAAACTCCCCCATGGCCTGCTCTGCTATGCTGGAGGAGAAAAATGAATTTAGATTTTAATAATTCTGTATTAAATACTTGATTTTTCTCTGTTGTTCAATGCAAGCCACATTTGAAATAAAAATGATCACCAATCCCATCCGAATTCTCTAATTACCAAGCTAAACATTCTCAGGACACCTTTATCAATCATCTCCAGAAACAACTCCCTGCACAACTGAAATAGCAGCTCAGTGTAACTCATCGGTAAGACACTGAGGATAACATTAGGTTGCATGAAATATAAGTAAGCATTTCAGTATTTAACCATTTCTGAGAACGTACTGCTTTGAATATTAAAAATATATATCCAAGAAAGAAAAGCCTTGTGATTAACGAAATCGTCATTATAAAGCACTATAATCAAATGTGGTTCTCAGCTGAACATCCAGAGTGTGATTTGTGCTGGAGTTGTCAACTGGAGTTGACTCCAGAATGAAACCTTTTCCAAGTCTGTGGTTGTTTGAAATGAAAGGCAGAAGTCCCACAGTTTTTCTATTCCAAGAGCATTTAGATACCCCAAATTTCACAATCTCATAAGGCAAATATACTTCATCATTTACTATCTATAACTTTTACAATTTTTATCCTTCCACTATAGCTATATAAACAGTTTAACCTTCATAAAACTTTTTACTTGCTAAGGCTGTTAGCTTTACAGAAGGATAACATAAATTTAATTCAGCTTTCTGTTTTATTTTCATTTTCTTTAATAATTCTCTGTAGGAAAATTCTTTTATGCTTTGTTTCTTTGCTATAATTGTGTAGAAGAGCCTTGAGGAAAATTAGAAATAGAATAATCAATAACAGAGTTTTATTAAGAGATTGAATTTAGATAGACATGCAAACTAAACAATAATGTACCAATTTATCCTGCTACTTGGCTTTCTACATAAGATTTATTCAGAAAGATGCTGAGTGAGGCAAAAAATGTTCATATTGGTGAACATCAGATTTTCTACTTTGGCAATATTTCTAACTGTTATCTTTTTTCATTTTTTTTTTTTTTTTTTTTTTTTTTTTTTTTAATTTTTGCCTTAGTTATGGCATATGAGACATGAATTAATCAGATTTTCTATAATCACAAGACTGGCTACCCAGAAATCTTGTCATATGGCAATTTCTAAGAAGTATCAACCCTTATGTGAATGGCCTATACGGAGCCACTTAATAAATTACTTGTGGATGTTTCAGAAGGAAGAGCAGAAGAGAGATCCAGTGACAAAAAAGCCTTTACTTTTTACTATATGATGAACTTTAGGGAAGTTTTAGGAGAAGAACATAATCAAATTATTGAATTGACAAAGCAGAAATAAGAGACAAAATGAAACATATTTGGCATTATCATAAGAACAATAAATATCAGTATCCTCAAATATTTTGTTCCAAATATCTCGACAAAGGGCAGCACAACTGAAGGCTCAAGCTCAGTGGTGATGTGAAATTTAATACACCACAGCCTGGATGCATTAAGAAGGCCTCATTTTGGCCATAGGAAGCTAAAAATTCCCATATTTCTACAGAGCAGAAAGCTTGCACTTGAAGGGACTATTTAAGAATCAGTCCTAAGCCAGTACCACCACCTTCTGCCTCTAGTGTAGCAGGAAGGGTCCTGGCACCAAAAGAGGTGCCAGATCCCTGGTGAGATCAGATGGGCTGGGCTGATGTGAGGACATCAGAAAGCAAAGGAAATGCAAATAAAGGCACATCCCACATCACCCACAAGGTATAGTGCTAGGGCACCCTGGCCTCCAGAAGACTTGCTGGTTATTTTTCCTACCTCCCTCCTCTCCAGAATCTGCACTGCCACTGCCATAAATCTTTGCTTTGTCTATGAGCCATTCTGCTTTGTTCTAGCTGCCCTTTCTACACTTAGACAGCACCACAGTCATCGCACAACAGCAAAGAGTTGAGCCTTCAATCAGGCTATCTCTCACTGACATAACACATTTAATCACAAGAAAGTTAAAAGAAAATATGCAAAGAGGTATTGCCTTTTCTCCTCTTTCAAGTCTGAAATAAACATGAACAAACTGTCTCACACTATGCCAGACCTGTCTAAATAGATCTGTATCTTTGGAAGAAAAAAGCTGATGCAAAATAGGAAAGACATAAATGGAATTAGATAAATAATGCTCCAGAGAATGTTGATTTTATTTTATAACCCAAGTGATCAAATATATCAAAGAAATTTAATCAAAAGAAAGGTGTGGTTTGAACTAACATTTCTTTGACCTTTAAGAGCCTGTGATTAACAGAAACTTCATTAAAAACTGCAATCAATACTTGAATGCTTAAAGCAGTTTCTAGGTGATCACATTTTCAACTAATGTAATAAAAACCCATAATGAATGTTTGCTACAGAGATTTCTCTTCACACATGCTCAAACCATATCCAACTTCCTCTTCATTCTGGGAGTCTCTAGGTCAGTCCTTCCATATTCTCACAGTGCCAGACACAGTAGTTGCCACAAGAACAGTACTGTCCAGATAAACATCAAGAAAGATTATGTAGTTATTTTCTTAGTAAGCTCTTAGAGTAATGCTTTACTTCGCCACTGTTCCAAGTTACTTTACCTGTTGAACACTGCATCAAGCAAATACGTCCATTCGAGTGCATCTACTGACAAAGTTCTAAATCCCTTCTTTTAACTGAGGAAAACTATTTGACTTGATCTCAGCATTGAGCCTGCATTAGAGTCATTGGATTGAGAGGTAGAATCTGAAGTTATATTATTCAATATATACTGAAGTTAAACGCTTAACTGAATTTTCAGAAGACATTCTGTTAAGTATAGAATAGTACCATTAGGTAACCACAAGAAAATCCTAATTTTTTGTGAGCTCTTGAATATCAGAATTATTTGATGACTTTTTCTGTTTCCTTTATATGCAGATCATCAATGTTGTTTCATTTCCATCTTCAGCGTTCCATCACTAAGGCATATGGTATACAACTGGCTGTATGGGATGCATTTTGTCCAATTTTTCACTTCCAACCTAGGAAATTCAAAGCCAGAGTTCTGACAAATGACTCACACAATCAGCTAAATTAGGGTACTCCAGTTGATTTAACTGGCAACTTTCAAGCATGCAAAACAAAACAGCAAGGTTTTAATGGTTTAAAACCTCCAAAGTGAATCATAATACAAAATGTATTGCTCATCAGCTGGCATAGAAACCAAGGAACACCATATGCTTTCAGTTTCATCTGTGTTGTCTATCTTTAGTACTAAATCCTAATGCAATACACTTTCTATTACTTTTCCATGTCAAGCTTTTTTTAATGTGTAGGGGGGTTAGGAAAACAAGACAATATTGGTTTCAACAGTCACAAGCCAATATAAGCTTTACTAATTCCAGGGCTGCTGAGAGCTATGAAGTATTAAATTACATTTTTTTCCATGCATGAATTAGAAAGCCCATAGTTAACAATACAGTCAAAATACCTGTTTGGATGGCTACCTATATGCTTGAGGTTTACTTTTAGACTGATTTGAAAACAAAACATCAATAAGTCAAAAACACAGATGATCAACTCAAGATTTAAAAATGGAATAGTTAAGACCTACATATGTAAATATAGGTTAACTAGCTGGTGGAGAAGGGAATTTCCCATTAAGCAGCGCTGCATTAATAGATTCAGATCTACATTTTCACTTACAGTACAGAAGGAATTACAGTGCCTTGGTGACAGTGACTCTCCATCTTGCAAAGTAAGAAGTCAATACTTACGAAAACTCAGATTCCATCTAACGTAACTCAGAAGTTCCCATATCCCTACCAGGATGCTGGTGTTCACTTTCACTTTGTTCTACCCTCCTATAGACAAATATCAGTGTTGTGGAATTATCTCTGAGATTAACTTAAAGACACTTCGAAGTCAAAAAAGATGAAGAAACAAATACTGTCAGACAAATTTTGGAGGATTCCTTTGTCTTTAAAATATCCTTTCAGACACTGAGTTATTCCTCTTTATAAGCCAGTGGACGTTCCTTCATAATGACAAGCTGTTTTCATAAGTACATAATAGTCTTGTAAATGGTGCTAATAACCATCAAGTGACTTTAGAAGATTCCTGTATTATCATAATCATCCTGTCAACTATAACTGTGTTTTGAATAATCACTGATCAGGGCATCCAAAAACCAGAAGAGCTTCAAGATCAGCCATTCCTTTAAAACCTTTCTTTTCCTCTCAACTTTTGGAATCTTCAAAGACGACTCATTTTGCATGCATTTCTGCTATTCACCAAATGGAAAGCATTATATTGCTTCCTTGCTCCCCTTACTATTTATGTAGTACTTTCCCTGATTCTAATGCAAACTCTTTTGGTCTTCTGTCTTCTCCTGGACCTGAACTACACTCACTATGAACAAGTAACATGCTCCAAAATGACATGATAAGAGCTCAGAGAAGGCAGTTTGCCAGTTGGCTGCTGTGCTAGAAACTGAGAGAACGACAGAAGGCAGCACATAGAATTGCTAACAAGAAATATGGCTGAAGACAGAAAATGCAGC
Organism: Pavo muticus; assembly: GCA_016647715.1. Lineage (NCBI taxonomy): Eukaryota > Metazoa > Chordata > Aves > Galliformes > Phasianidae > Pavo > Pavo muticus. Next base: position 1,214,730 of record JACDJE010000124.1, read on the forward strand.
TTAATAGAGATGCTGTAGAAATTAAAGCAGGAGAAAGAATGAATTGAATGAATTTGATTATCACTGGGGAAACAGTAACCTAAAACTGCACTCAAACACCAAACCATCAAACTCCAGAAATTCAGTTTGACTCAGTAAAAGAACAATTGTCTGGTAAGGAAATTGGAAGAGATGGTTGACCACAGGCAGTTCTGTCTATTTGGATGATAGAAAGCTAGAAGATACGCAGCTGAACATGGAGAAAGAAGAGTTAAAAAGCAAAGCAGATTTTGCTGAAGAGAAGCACATTAATTATCTTCCAGAGAGAATTAAGTCTCTGCAGTCTTAAAACACTTTGAACACTGTTTCACTGGGAGAAGGTCAGAGAAGCAACTGCTTTGTTCTCATTTAAGAAAAAACAAAACAACCCAAAACAAAAAAACAGGAAAAACCCCAGGGAACCATATATTCACTAAATTGTCTGTTTTATTTTAGAAAAAGCAATTAGAAATAAAAATTAAAGTGCAATTAAAATACAAACCCAGCACTCCTTCATATATCTGGGAAGTATTCATCAATTCAATAACTATATTTGCCAAGTATCGATTAATATTTAGTAAATAAAAAGCAGACCATGAGGTAAAATTCTTTTTGGGAAGGGGGAACATCTGCAGACAAAGATGTCTTTAAAAAGAATTTGCTAGAGGTCTCCCAGAGCGTTAGAGCCTCATAGCAAAATGTCTTGCCTTTGATTATTTTAAATAAAACATCAGTCTTAATATTCTTGAAGCTCATGACACAGCATTCTCTGCAGGTTTTACAATGTTCTCCAGTGCCAGCTTTAAGGCCATCACCTAAGAACAATTTCACTACATATAAATGTGCTAAGGCATAGATTAAAGTTTAATTAATCAGATTAATATTTTTCAGTGCAGCCTTTGAAAGGACAGTCTATATAAATATTTTTTCCTACAGTTATATAATTTTAAAACTAAATTTCAAATACTGAAACACAAATGTAATACTAAGAAGACATATTATTCTTGATCTTAAATTGACAATATTCAAACTTAGGCAGCTTAGGAGCCTTGGAAGGTTTTGATTTGCTTAAAATATTCCAATATCTAAGTTTGAGCTGAAGTTAACTTCATAGGGAAAAATTTAATTATTTGTATTATGCCTTCACAGCTGTAGAAATTATCAAGATCTTTGGCAATTTTTCAACTATCTTCACTTAAAATTGACACTTGCGGTCTGAATTTATTTAAACTCAACTTCTGTCCAAGTGGACAGAATCACAGAACATTTGAGGGATTGCTTCCTGATGACGGAATCTCCTGATCTCTGTCTTGTGACCAGCAAGAGAACCTGAGAGAATGGCATGGAACTGAAATAGGGGAGGTTCGAGTTGCATATCAGGAAAAACATCTTCACCAAGAGGGTGAACAGCCTTCCCAGGAAAGTGGTCATGGCATTGATCTTGCCAGAGTTCAAGGAGCATCCGGACAACACTCTCAGACATATGATCTGACTTTTGGGTGGTCGGGCATGGTCGAACTCAATGATCCCTGTGGGTTTTTTCCAACTCGGGATATTCCATGATTATATGATATCACCCAGTCCATCTAATTGGCTAAAGTAGGTTGCCCAGGACCATGTCCACTCAGATTTTGAGTAACTCTGAATATGGTTACTTAATGTCCTCTCTGGGTAACTTCTGCTAGTGCCCAACCACCACCACAGCAAAAAAAGGTTTATCTTATTTAAATGGAATTTCTTGTATTCCATTTTGTGCCCATTAGCTCTTGTCCTGTCATGAAGTACCACTGAGACAGCCTGGCTCCATACTTTACTATCTTTCATCAGGTATTTAAGGATATTCAGGTATTTGTTACATTGCTTCCTCAGCTTGTTGGACCTCCAGTAAAATCAAGTCTTACTTGAGCTGGGGAGCAGAGAACTGGACAGAATGAGCTTACGGATGATTTACTGAACTATATTCACAAAATTTCAATTTAAGATCTCCCTCTCCTACTCTCATCTAATGCCATTAGAAAAAGATCTTTTATCTCAACTACTTTTGACTGCTTAGCTGAGCTTAAACACTTTGTTTCCTTTTGTGTTCAGATGGCACATTTAGATTTCCATTTCTTATGTGAGACTCCTTGTTTTAGATTCATGTGGGATGGAATTGTTTCTGTTTTCCTTTATCTTAGTAAATAGTTTTATCTCAAAAAAAAAAAAAAAAAAGAGAGAGAGAGAGAGAGAGAAACAGGTTTTAGAGGAAAATAATTAATTACTATATATATATGAATGTATGTAACAAGTGATGCACAAGTAATGGCTTACCACCCCCTTAATTAATGCCCAGCTAGCCCCCTGCACAGCAGAAGAGAGTCAGATGAACTCTCACTCCCTTCAAAACTCCTTCTGCACGATGTCATATGGCATGGAAAACCCCTTTGGCCAGTTTAAGTCAGCAGTCTTAATTCTGTTCCCTCCCAGTTCCTTGGGCCCTTTGTTGCGAGTGGCCCTGGCCCTGTACAACGCTGCTTAGCAGCAACTATAAACATCAGTGTGTTATCAACATTGTTTTTCTCCTAGAACCAAAACATAGCATCATATCAGACACTCTGAAGAAAACAATTTCATCCCAGTTGAAAAAAAGACACCTCTTTTTCTAAATATATATATCTTTGAGAGTTGAGTTTTATTATGCATGAATTCTGCTCTGATGACTGGCTTCAAGGACTGCATTCTATGAAGTGGATTTTTAGCCCTGGCTGAGCACAGACATAACATCTATTGTTTCTGGCAAAGAGCACGAGCACTAGCAGGTGCTCCATTTGTCTGGTCTCTTAAAAGCCAAGAGGGATCAGCAGTGGAATCTCTAGAAGTTTAAAACTTCCAACTCTACTAGTACTTTAGTAATCTGAAGCTCCAGGAGTAACCCCAAAGTTTCAATCCTGCCACAATTCTGAAGAAAAGAGATTGGATAAAGAACTCACATGCTTCCAAGACCATTCTCTGATTTGTAAATTCTTACCCACTACCACATTTATGTAACAGAGCATTCAGAAGCCATCTATTCTCCAGCCCACTCCTTGTATTTTGGTACCATGGACCTACCGGCACAGCCATCACCAGCTCCTACCTGAACACCAGCACTTGCACATGCCGCCTAGAGCTCTGCAGCAAGCTGCTGCCTCACTGCTCTGGCACTCTGAAATGCAATTAGCTTGTAAGAGTAGAAACTGATGCAGTTTTAGAATTCTCCAGGGAAGTGAAAGAAAAAGGATTGACATTAACTATACTATATAATTCAAGTTTTGATTATATATAACTGTGTACTTGTGTCTGAGTGACATGGATATCACTGTGAGCAAATTCTCAAGAGCAAGCTAAAGCAAGCTTGGGAAATTCCTTCTATTACCAAAATGTCGTGGGCTACTGTTACTCTTGTGAAAGTCCATACTTCCCACTTGTCTTGATTTCTCTCACAGAACATCTGCACATCTCCATCCAAATTTAATATCAGAGCAAATCTTCACGACTATTGCCACCATTTTATGATATTTTTGATTTTTCACTATAGCTCAGGCTATCCCAGTCACAACTGTTCTTGGATATAGTCAGCTACTGAACAAATACAGAACATACTTAGAACTTTTAGAAAGATTTTCTTCCCAGAACAAGCCTCTGAAAACACATGGAAAACCTTTTGTTTTTTTGGATCTTGGTGTTGGTTTTTTAAAAGCTACTCATCAGTTCCCCATATAAGACCCTAACACTTATTAATCCAGTGCTTTGAAACAAGGAATGGATAATTTAGGAAAAATACCATCGTCTTGCACCACTACATCTAAAGAATCAGAGACAAAAACCACTTCATCTCAGGAAGAAAGAGTAAGTTTTTGTTTATGCAATCTTGTAGAATCATAGAATTGCTCAGGTTGGAAAAGACCTTAAAGACCAGCAAGTCCAACCACAACCTAACCATACTACCCTAACAATCCTCCACTAAATCATGTCCCTGAGCACAACATCCAAGTGGTTTTTAAACACATTCACTCAACTACCTCCCTGGGGAGCCTATTCCAGCACTTAACCACCCTTTCTGTAAAGAAGTTCTTCCTGATATCCAACCAAAACCTCCACTGGCGCAACTTGAGGCCATTTCCCCTTGTAATGTCACCTGTTACCAATGCGAAGAGACCAATCCCGCTCTCACTGTAATCACCTTTCAGGTATTGGAAGAGAGCAATAAGGTCTCCCCTCAGCCTCCTCTTCCCCAGACTAAACAGCCCCAGTTCCTTCAGTCGATCCTCATAGGGCATATTCTCCAGGCCCTTCACCAGCCTTGTTGCCCTTCTTTGGACTTGCTCCAGGACCTCAATGTCCTTTCTGTATTGAGGTGCCCAGAACTGAACACAGTACTTGAGGTGAGGCCTCACCAATGCTGAGTACAGGGGCAGGATTTCTTCCCTAGTCCTGCTCACCACACCATTCCTGATACAAGCCAGGATGCCATTGGCCTTCTTGGCCACCTGGGCACACTGCTAGCTCATATTTAGCTGACTGTCCATCAGCACACCAAGGTCCCTTTCCATCAGGCAGCTTTCCAGCCACTCCTCCCCAGGCCTGTAGGGTTGCCTGGGGTTTCTGTGACCAAAATGCAGGACCTGACGCTTGGCCCTATTGAAACTCATACAGTTTACCTTGGCCTATCAATCCAGTCTATCCAGGTCCCTCTGTAGTGCCTTTCTCCCCTCTGGCAGATAAACACTCCCTCCCTTTTCTCATCTTCCTTTTTTAATAGCTGCAGCAGTCCCTGAACAGAAAAACTGAATTTCTCATGATAAATTAATATAAACATATTAACTCATTTGATAAAAGATTTATTTTCCAATCGCAGCAGGACTGGGAATTCCTAGAATACTTTGATGTATCTGACACGTACCGTAACAACTTTGAGCAGTTTACATGCAAGCCACCAAAAGAAGGTTGTCTGACTATCTGTTTGTCCATGTCAGATCTCATCACTCAGTGAGAAGCATCCTCTGAAGCTAGAAGTCCATAAACCATGACACCTCCCCAGTGCATCTTTGGACTCCATGATTCACTGCCACAGGTCTCATCACCAAACCTGCTTTCTAAGAATAAGCCAGAGCACATGAAGGTGGTCCTTCTTTTCCACTCAGGTCACTAGCTATTCCTGTTCAACATCTTCCCAAGGATAGAAACTGTGAAATGCTTTACAGGTTTTCCAATTTCCAATGGAAAATTACAATACATGGACATCAGCTGTCATCCCATTATGTCCTACCCATCTCTCTCTGTCCCTTCTCATGAACTTCAATTTTCTTTGCCAGAAAGAGAAAAAAAAAATATCACTATGCTACCATATGAATACATGATGAGTCTGCATCTTGAATATTACATACAACAATGTTCCACTCTGCCTCAGCAAAATAATAATAATATTAATAAGGAATAGAGAAATCATCAAAAAAATTGATGAAAATGTGGTACTGCTTCCAAATGAGGAGCAATTAAACAGACTAGAATTCCTCAGCTTAGAAAAGAGATGCCTGAGACGTGTTATCTACATGCACATTCACAATCCAGTTTCATTTCCAGGCCATCAAAGCAGTGCACTTGACAAGGACCAGGAGTCCTAATAAAGAACAAAGCTAATCAACACTTCTAAAACTGCACTTTGATATGAGTCCTTTTTTTTCTTAAATCATTTTACATGTCATGTTAATTTCAAAATTTAATCAAAATTAAATGCAGTTTCATCTGCCACTTTGCAGCCAAGTCCACCAAAACTATTGCTCTCACTGTTAAAAACTGCCATCCAGAAAGAAAAAAAATCAAGCTAGTTTTAGAAGAAATATTCTCAGCTTGACTATGCACAGTTTCACTCATATTCATCTACTTGTTTCTTTGCTGTTCAAACTTCAAACTAAGCAAATCAAACTACAACAGGACTCCTACAAACACTTCAGTTAGCTGGTGCATTTGCCATCATTCAGTGTTCAAAAAGTACTCTTAAACCATTTGACAGATAATGCAAGTCCTGATTACTTTAAGATTAAGTTATGTTACACCTTGACAAACTGCTGCAATTAAAAATATTTAATCAAGTAGATTGTGTGCATACATGCTAAATGTAGAGCATGTATATTTTCCTCCAGTATAAATTACGCACATTCCAGAATTGTCATAATCAGCTAGTACCTTTGTTAATATTCCTTTATTCTCAAGGTCCTCTTACCAATGATACTATTTACAATCCTTATATTTTTGTTTCCTTTTGCTTTATCAATTTCTCTCTGTAGTTCCTTCTAAATAACATGCCTTTATTGCTATCAGCTTCCCACTCTTCCCATTTGTTATAGTATTTTTGCTTTTCTTACAAATGCTATAATTCTCTCTCTACAGCAGGTTTTATAGTATCGCATATAAAATCTTTAAAAAATTAAATCTAACATACTCTACAAGATATTTCCTTGAGGGACTTGAGTGCCATAGAGAAGCTCTGAAAACACTTTAATTAAAATGGAAAACCTGGTGCTTTACATTTAAAAATCTCACAGAAATAAGAACACAACATTTCATGAGCACTTATTTATGTAAATGATTATTTTGTCATATAACGAACTAACTTAATTTAATAATATTTTCAGTTTATTAGAGGTTTTATAGATTTTCTTTGTTTTCTAAAGTCTGTCTATTCTCATTGGTTCATCTTTCTAATGAATCACTAAGAAAAGCAACTTTCGTCTTTGCTCAGTTTACAAACAGTAAATTAAATACAGAGCTAATTACTCACTGAATATTAAGGAACTTCTAATAATCTACTGTGCTGCTTTCTAACTACAATATAAAATGAATACAATCCTTAGATTATTTTATTTCACATTTCTGTGAATGTGCATTACTTTGCACACAAAATTGTTCTGAAAATATTTAAGTATTTACTGAGAAATATTAGTAAACTTGGAAATAAAAACATATAATGAATACACAAGTAGTGTAAATTAGTAAGAGCAGCATGAGATCTAGTCCAATGGATTTATCATCTCACAGCATCATTTATCATCGTTTTCCAAGCCCATTTTGAAAGTATCCAGCCAAGTGCAAAGGTCTGAAATAATTTTATTAGGCATTTACTTAGCTTAATAGAGACTGTTTTAATTGCTTTGAGATAAAACTAAGTTTTAGCTCTATATATACATGACTCCCTACCTTGGATGAACTAAAAAAGGGGCTTATACAATAACTAAATAAAGTAATGAATGTAAATCATCATTATTACTTTCAGATGGAAAGCATTTTCAGTCCAAACACCTTGAAATTGTTGTAAAAAGCTAAACATTGACTAAACACTGTATTACCAGTTTACAAATACAGCTGCTGACTCAGATAGAGCAGGTGGAAAGAAACAAACCCATCTGCCATCATATGCTTTATGACTGCAGGTAAAATTTGCTTATATTTGAGTCTGGGAATTGTTACAATCAATAGAAATATTTTTAAAGATTTTTTTCTCAAAGAAAATATTTAATTTACAATATGTAGCCTTTTGCGAAGCCAAAAGAAAGGTCAAGTGAACAAGAAATCTATCTGATGGGGGTAGATCCTGGGTGGACTACGTCTAATCAGGCAGTGAGGTCCTCATAAATCATCTAACCACAACCTTTCCCAGGAGCTAGCTGAGCAAGACAAGGCCCTGTCAGGAGTAGTGTGGTCATGGCTTCATTCCCTCCTGAAAATTTCATTCTTGTCATAGACAACTGAGTTAAGATGACTCCTTTCAGATTCAGAATCATCACAAATGAACAGAGACACTTCCTCACCTTGAAAGGGTTAGCTACAGACACTAACCATTTTGTCTAATTTTTCAAACAAAGTATATTTTCCTTTCCTCTATTTCAGTACCTTTGAGTATGTAGTGCCTGAAGACTTACAACAAGCTGCTAATGTTGTATGAAATTAGAAATTCCTATTCAATGCATAGAGAGATTATTTTGTGCATTCAGTATGGTAATATTTGTTCCAAAGCTCTACTCAAACATAATAAAAAAAATAAAATAAAAAATAAAATAAAAAATAAACCATAAGAAGTTTCTCAATGCCACTGACGAAGGAGTCACAAATACTGGGGAAAGAGTTCATAAAATCAAGACAAATATTCTGAAAACCAGGCTACCGTGCATTTGTGTATTTCTTATTTCCAAGTGCATCTACTGACCAGAAAACACAACAGCCTTAAAACAGTATTAACTGAAAAGTAATAATATTAAAAAGAAAAAGTATTGGAAAGTCATATTGTACTGTTGCCGCATGCACTGCTGCAGCATCTACTGATGAAGGCACTGTGAAATAGAAGAATTGATTCAGTAACATGAACCAGATAGGCGACTCCTGCCCCCGCTCCAGTAGCAATGTGTGCCTGGCTGTGTAAGTTGTAACATGGAGAAGCAAAGACTTTTAAGACACTTTATGCTTTGGTTATTTGCTGATAAAGGTAACAAAATCAGGTGAAAAAACATAACAGCAAAGCACAACCAAAACAAAAAAAAACAGAGAGAACTTGATGAAGTGTTATTCCTTACTTCTAGAAGCATCACTAGCATATCTGCATGACATTTCTTCAAGCCCAAAGTGTTAATCCATCAGAAAATGAATTTGGTACAATCAGACAGATTTTACAGTGAACATGATTTCAGTAAATCTCAAATGACTTAAAATTTCTTCAGTAATTAATGATCTAAATCATACCAGAGTTTTTCATTATACTATGTAAGTCCTTCACAGAATTATTATAGAAATTTAAGTTACAAAAATGCACATAACCACTGTGGAAAAATGTCTTGGTGTTCCAGTGCCTTTCTAATATGTAAGTAATTTTATAAGAAAGCTTTACAACTTTAAGTATTTAACTCCATTTAATATTTTCTAGGATCCAACTAGCTATTTCTTCCTTCATGTCAGAATTGATTTTTTTTTTGAAATCATGGATACTCAGCTGACTTGAGCAAAATTTGTCACTATCTATCTTCTTCTTTTTATTACCTTACAGCTTCACCCTTTCTACCCCATCATTTAGACATGAATACTACAGAAACCACAAGATGTGAATGCAGCAGTTGAAGAAGCACTATTAGCCCATGCTCTACAAAAGGAACTGTACATGGTGTAGGCCACAGAACTTCAGGCACACTGCAGAGCAGACCAGAAACATTAATGATATCTGCCAGATGCCATTTTTATGAAAACTTGTCAATTTGAAAATTCAAAGAACAGCAAGTTAAACAATTAAATTCTAGGTATATCAAGCCATTTCCAAAATAATTGAACTTACCAACAAAGAGTTATTAATTAATCTTGAAAGTTCCATTGTTTTGCTCATTATTGTAGTGCCACATTCTTGTTTTGTACTCACAAGCCAGAACTCAGGAGCCTGAGCTTCCCAAGGAGCATTCAGAGAGCCTGTTACCTCTCATCCTAATTACATGCCTCAGCTGTTGACTGTCAATAGGCAGACCTATTGAGATCTTCCCACTGTCTTACTAACTCTTTACTCTCTGCTAATATCAGGATACAGCTTCCTTCTGGTTTCCTCTCCAGTGACCCTTTGTACAGTATCTTATGCACTTCCATGAAAGCCAACTCACCAGCAAAGCTTACTAAAAGGAAATACTGACATTAACCAAAAAAATGTATAAACTTTTTGTATCACTTATGGCTTTTTAAGGGATGTTTCCATTTAGCTGACATTTGGTTGATACACAAAGGAAGATGAGTATATCATTAAACATGAAGACAGGAAAATAACATACAAATAGAAGGTAAGGAGTTATTGTTGTGTTCTCAAAAAAAGTAATAGCATTCATCAGACTTGTTATAGTCCCCTGGAAAAGCATTAGTATAGATAGTAGGTAAAAATTAAGTTGATAAAGGAAATGAATAGAATCATTTGGAAATAATCACAGCCTTGCAGAGCTATGCATTTTGAACACAGGCAGATGAAAATCACAGGCCTGACCTAAAATGTAACCCTTTTCTTTACAGATTGCATTATTTGTGTTAGACGTGTCAATCAAATATAGCAGGAATTCACTTCAGTAGCTGTGAAATTTGATTAAAACTTAATGCATTATTTCTTTTACAAATTTTGAATGCATTTAGATGGTGAACAATCTGTGAAATTATGATTTTGCATGTTAATTGTTCATTTTTTTGCTGTTAGAGAAAACAGTTCTTGCTTTGTTTTAAACTGAAGGGCAGGTAAAATCAGCCCTTTGCTATTAACATTTTCAACATGAGACAATCTTAAGGATCGTTGTACAGTAATAATCCTGATGAAATGAACTGATAATCTCTATGCTTAATAGTCTAAAAAAAAATTTCTTAAAATTCCTGCATTATTCATTATAGGAAACTGACACCGGAACTTTCTTAAAATTCCTGCATTATTCATTATAGGAAACTGACACCGGAACTTAGGAAATCCCAGTTCTGTTCAACTGGATTTCTTCCTTAAGCAGCTTAACGACCTAAGGTGTAAAAGAGATTGGGAAGATGAGGAATTATTTTGTCAATGTATATGATTAAGATCTATCACGACATTTATTATTATTTCTCCCATACAGCAAGTGATGCACAAACCTGAAAATACTTATCTATCAGACACTCTATAAATATTAGGTACACATTTGGGTCAGAAAGATATGATTTTTATTCATTTACCGTAGCTTCCACAAAAATAAGTGATAATTAAGATAATTCCATCCCTTTGTAGCAATAAGCTCCAGTCCCTAAAAGAAGCAGCTTCAGTAGTGCAAATAGGAGTGAAAGCATTTTATGATGAATTAAATTTTATGATTCGGATTTTATCTATATAGATTTATCTAATTGTGTCTATGTTTCAGATGTAGTATTTTACGATACAATAACATCAATTGCACTAATATCTGTAGCACCAAATTGGTAAGACTGGATTTGAAACTCCTTCACTACCTTTACTACTTTAAAGTGAATAATTTCAATAATTATGATATTCTTATTATTATAGTCTTCAGGGTATAGTGAAAGAAAACATATTCAATCTTTTTACTTTCATGGGAGACTTCTAATAGCAGCATGTAATTATTTTACTGTATTTATGTAGGGAGAGACATGGTGCAGTTAGGTGAAGGAAATACCAACAATATATGGCATGATGGTGATAGGCATGCACAACCTCAAATTCATTAGAAACTGCAGAACCAGTTTTCTCTCCTTCCTGAACTCAGCAGTTTGAAAGGACAAGAGCGAATGGCCTCAAGTTGCACCAAGGGAGATTCAGGATGGGTATTATGAAAAAATACTTATCTGAAAGAGTGTTCTGCACTGGAACAGGCTGCCCAAGGAGGTGGTGGAGTCACCGTACCTGGAGGTGTTCAAGGAATGTGTAGATGTGGTACTAAGGAACGTTGTTTAGTGGGCAATGTTGGTGGTAGGTGGATGGTTTGACTAGATAATCTTAGAGGTCTTTTTCAAACTTAGTGACTCTATGATTCCACTATTTTCAACTAAATCAGTGATAATTTAGTGCTTTTTAAGGTTGTCGTTACAATGTGGAGTCTACCTCCCCACATTACTGCTGATCGTTATCAGCAACATTCCAACATTTTGGTCTAAAAATCTAATCTAAGTTTTCTGTCTTTGTTCTTCATTTTTAAGATGTTAGAGCATTTTTAGAAATGTTGCACTGAAGGCTGTGTAACCTCCCAGAATTCATACTGAAAATTGTCTTTACTTCCCAAAAGCAAAGTCCTATGGTTAAAAAAAAAAAAGTGAAATCATTCCCCAGAATTCTGCTTTTGGATTTATTGCAGCCTTTCTTCTATCCTTTCAAAAGAAGACAAATGTTTTTAGGGGCTGTTATTTGGTAAATAGAGCAATGTGCAGAGAAGATTTAGATTACTATACATACATACTACTATCATGATTGACACTTTAACCCGCAGCTGGACTTTTATATAAAATCAGTCATAAATCATTTTGGCCTCTGATTTCCAAGTTTTTTCTTTGGATGAATGCAATGGACTGTGTCGTTTTTTCTTCAGGGTTATCTGGAGACCTGGTCCCACAACAAGATCTCTTTTTCAATTGCTTGTAGCAACAGTAAATACTGTCTGCAAGTTGGTGATTTCCAGACACCTGGGCACTTTGGAAGATGTGTGGACAGAAAGGCCAAAATGGAGGGAAAGTGTCCCTGCAAGTGTGGCTAGACCACACTGCTTTATTTCTGTTACTGCTATTCACCTGAAATTCGTGGACACAGATCCATGTAAAAGACAACTTACTGCTTGCTAACATTTACCTGGCTAGGTAGAGCAGCAGGGATGTGGGGCAGATTTAAAGATTCCTACCAGGTGAGAGATGTGAGGCCCTGGTGCTGGCGTTGGGTCTGCGCACCTCTTTGAGGAAATGGAAATGATTCTGGAACACCTGCATCTAAAATAACTCTAACCAACCCCTGTGTGAGAAGAAGGATCAGATGTCACTACTTGAAGACAGTGAAACACTCAGGGTTTTCTGTAGTGGCCTGTTCACCAGAAAAAGCCATCAATTCACATTTTCTTGGACAGAGTAATGCCAAAAAAAACCTTAAGACAAAAAAGGAAAAAAAAAAAATCTATTAATTAAAGCCATGACCAAGAGCAACAGACCCCACATTTTCAGGCATCCTGAACAAATTCATTATGGAAATCAGTGTTAGCAGAAAAATACCAACCCTGGAAATATGCTAATTCTCTTAATCCATCAGCATGTACTTAGTCCAGTAATGCACGCTAAAGCCATTCCTTTATTAAAAATGAAAGAACTGTACAATCTGAAAAGTTCAAGTCTTATATTGATAAGAAGTAAAAAAATTAGTACATATGCACAATATATTTTCAGATTATTTTCTGTATGAGGAACAGACAAATGGATCTAATCTCAGTCGCTATGCATCATCCAGCTCTAACACCCTTACTACTGCCCAGCAGTAACTGCAGGAAATAACAGGTCACCTGTCCCCAGCTTCTTCCCCTTGTGCCACGTCCCTCCCTATCAGGAGTCACTCAAGATTTTCTTTTTGCTTGTCAGCCTTGAGTTTCATCCACATTAAGCATAGTAGAGTAATAAGGCTAAATCAGGAGGCATATTATAACTTAACCACAGAGATTCAAAGAGTCCACACACAGGAATGGTAAACAACCTCACACAGAACTCTGCAGCACTGCATCTGTGCCCAGGCCAGCTCAGGTATCACTCATATGACACTGGATTGTGCCATGCAGACATAACTTTAACTTATGCAGATGATATGATTCTCAACGCCTGAATCCAAGATGAATAATTCTCAAACACTTCCCACTGAATTAACGTATGCACTCAGTCACTGAAACCAATAAAAGAGGAACCTTAAAAATAATCTGTACAAACAACTATCCATGCTTACAACTTGTAAAGTCAGGGGTTTACGCATTAGTATAGAGATCCACCTTATGACAGATAATTGCAGGTTCAAGGCCTTAGTCAGTAACCTTTTTGCATTTGGGGAAAATAAAAAACATAAAGAATAATGTATAGTTCAAAATAAATTTTAATAGGTTTACTCTTCACATACACTCCTGTAGCATGCTTAGCCACTAATCAAATGAGGTTCTTTAAGCATTCCTTGTCCTCTTGTTCCAACTTTCTTTTATAAAGCCAAATCAGACACAGCTGTTATGAACAAAGCACTGCTAGAAGGGCAAACCCACCAAATATCATTAAAACTTTTAATAGAAATACCATTCATTCAGTCAACAATTTATAATAATTTCATAAGAATAACTATGCTACTACACAGATCATAAATATCGTATTAGTTCATAGTTCATTTTTGTGCATTCCATGTGCTTTCCACTTCCTTTTAATGGTTTAATGAATGAACACCACAGATTCCACCTGTAAAATCTCTATTTTCTATTTCCTTAGATTATTGAAAGCTGCATAATAACATGGAAAAGATGTTAATATTCTTATCCATTAGTCATTACTTGATAGAGGAGGATGAATATGTTATCACACTTAAAATAGAAAGATGGTTCAGGCTGTCAGCAGGAACTTGATTAGTTTGCGAAAGAAACTTGCTCAATTTGTATGCTTATGAGACACACTGTCAAAATTCTGTAAGATTAAAGACAGATGCCCCATTGGAGTACACAGGCAAAGATAATGTACACGTAAATGTACCATCAATCCAGATTGATTCACATTTTTCAAACAGTAGTCTAATTCAGAAAGGTCTGAATGCTCTTCATTGAAGAACAGCAACAGTCTGAGTGCTGAGTATTACCACCAGAGAGATTTCTCATGTGGTTTTTAAATTGAGAGGCATTCTTTAATATTATTCTCACTCTTTGAACTAAAGCAAGGTAAACTTTTCTTTTTCTGAATGTGATACAAAGTACACAAAAGTTACTTGGGGTGAGGAAAACTTTGCTCCAAATATTGAGAGGCAAAATGAAACTGCAATGAAGTATTTTACATCCACATTCTTACTTTCATTTATTACAGCGCTCTAAAGTAGCTATAATAATAATTCAAGCAAGGCTTATTATGGACAAACCTCCACTCTTCACTGTGACCTCTACAGAGCCTGCTAAAGTCATGGCTGTAGTGACTTATGCATCAGAAAAAAAACTTATGATTGATTCATTCTGATTAAGCACAGGGACAAATGCAGAGGTAATGCGTATGGTGGTGGAATGTTACACATCAGTGAATGTAATGTCAGATGTCAGGCGGTCTTAATCAAAAGGCAACCATGCTAGTATAATTTATGTGCCAAAACCCTGGGGGAAAAGAATTTTATTATAAAGCAAGGATGTGCAATATGTACATTAGTACACTTTAAGTTGGTGTTCTTGCTAAATTAGGTTGCCCTGGCATGTAAATAAATACCAGCCCAGACTTCCCATGTGCCTGTTAATTTAGAAGCTATCTGTACAAATCAATAAGCTCAGTATCAAAAAGTGGGAATACATCTAAGCCAGTCTGGGCTTGTCAAACAGAAAGAATTGAAGAAAACATGAAAGTTTCAATTTCTCTCGAACCACCTCTGAAACTCATCTTGAATATCTTGAACCAAGTGCAGACAAGGTTTATAAAACATAGTATTATTAAGTACTCAGTAGGGAAAGTAGACACCTAGAAACCACTTTGCATCTCAATAAAACTTCTTCTAATCAGCTAGTTTGACTGTGTATACTTGCAGCCAATCTATACACATGCCCAGTTTAGTAAAATCTTTGGAAAATACACTAGCGAAAACAACAACAAAATACTGTAGAGGTGATTAAGAACACAGCAAATTATTCACAATTACCCTCTTACTCCTGGAATACTTGCCAATTTCTAGAAAAAAAATTATTCTAGTTTAATTAATAGGTTTAGGTTTTTATGAGTTATCAGTATTACATTTGCAACAAACTTTTCTAATAATTTTCAACAATAAAACCTAGCCATTATTTTAAAGAAACCTGGAGAAGCTTTGGACTGTTCAGGAGTGGAACAATTGCTTTGGCTAATCTTTATATGAATGAAGATATATTTGGTGGATAGTTTGTAAGACGAGAATTGCTCCATCCACTTCTCCTAGAATGGAGAAGAGGAATTATGTCATCATATATAAAATACGTTCATTCTGCAGAACTATGCAACAGATTTGCACTTGCTACAAGCGTCAAACACACAGGCTGTGATCACATGTTGCTCTAAGATCACATAAAAAATTGTTCTACCACCGTAGCCCACAAGTTACACACTGTAGAATAGGTAATGCTCATTAATAAAACCACTACTGACGTTCAGCTAACACTAGGGTAAATCAAAAATTTCTATTGTGGAGGATAATGAGCTTAGAAGTAAGCACTGCTACTCATTTGGCACCCAGAAGCAGATGGAACTGCCTTGCCATCTCATGAGATATTAGAATATCCACACCCCAAAGCCTGCTAATAACATCTGTTAATCTAATTACAAAGAATGTGCATCTGTATCAAATGAATTTCTAAGTCAACTAGCTTCCAGCACATCTATTATAACTGCTGATTTCAAAGGCTGACAACTTATTTTTTTCAGAGAATGAAAAAAGAAATAAAATATAACCACTGTACCTGCCAGGCATTTGAGTGTCTTTACGGAGGAAACTGCTAACTTTTGGTTAGGATAAAAATTATCAGCCTGTGTATACAATAATAAATGCAAAGTTGTCCTGAAAAGTCTTGAAAACTAGAATTCAGATGTAAAGATATTTCAGCGCAGTTTCAGGCCCTTCATACTGATTTCTGTATTCTCTTTATCCCAGCTCTCAGCTGAATTTTGCAGTTGTTACTTATGGTTTGCATGCGGATAAATAGGCACAGTTAATTATGCAGTACCTGAAGAGAATAATGTTATACCTGTTTTATCCACATGTATCATTAAGAAAGGCAATTTCATACCCAAGACTAGGCAACTGATTAAAATAACTCATCAAATCACTGAAGCTCATTTTACCACAGTTATTTCAAAGGAACCTGGCTAACAATTTCCACCCTTTGGTTTAACATGAACCTGTTTCTGATGGGATAACTGAAGAGCAGACATGCTGGATATTTACTGCCAGAGGGATGACGTTTGCAGAGGGAAACTGTCATATATTATCTATCTGTAGCGTTAACTTTTATTTTACATTTCTTCTCAGGGAAAGCAATTAAATACATCTACGCTAAAGCAGGTAGGACTATCACCTCCAGACTAACCATCGACATGCAGTTAAATTAATCTAGGTTATAAGTATTCACCGATACATTGAAAAAATAGCTGGCAAAACTGCACTATTTGATATATTACATCTGAGACTACTGCAGTGACTTTTGTTCTAAATGAATGGTTTAACTGTAGTCTCCATCACTGCCACCATGCCTTACAATTCTTTCCAAATAATTTTGCAACAACAAATCCAGGACAGGTGGATATTGGCCATGACTGAAATTCCCCTGCGTTGTTCAGTGCTGGCCTCTATGTTTGCCAACAGGAATGAAGACAACTGCCCCTTCTGAAATATTTTTATCAGAGCACTAACAGTTTCAGGGTGACACTGCAATTACTACATTTGATGTATGTTTAAAAACAGACTTAATTGACACAGGCTTATGCAGGATTTAGACAGCATAAGAAGCATGAGAACACTGAAATGCTTTCTAAATAACATTTTTCCTTTTCTATAAAGATATTTTTCGTGCTACGTATATCCTGCAACATTAAATCCATTTGTTGAATCCAAATTAGCGTTGAGTATATTTTTTAACAGAAAAATACAGGAGAAAAGCAGAACACATATTTTGAATTGTAAGGCATCTCCAAAAATGGAAACATTTTTCACTCATTTTATAAAAGCGACAAACTAGGCATTTATTTTTCCTTGTATGGCTGATAAAATGCTAAGTGCTGCATTTCATATCTCTCTCTGCATTTAGTTACAGAACAACTGTCAAAGGCTCTATGCACTTCTGAAAAGGTGATGAAATTCCACTTTTTAAAATGACCATTTGTTGCAAGAGACACTTCAACATTTTCTATCTTTTCCTTTATATAAAAGTCATTGTTGAGATACCAGATATAAATAGACTTTGCTTTGTACAACAGATGCTTTTCTCTCGTCCTTTCTTCTTTTCTGTGATTCTGCCCACTGAATAAGCACCTTGCTGAAGCAATTCAAGAAGCATAGTGAAATCAAACATTGTTCTGTCTCTCTACTCATTTTAAAGATAATGAGGGCTGACTACAGTCTTCTAATATGTTTCCATCTATTGTGGTATGCCAGGATTATGTTTTCTTCCAGTATTTTCATGTGTTATCACTGACTTTGGAGGTTTCAGATGGGCGTTTGGGGAGTAGTGCTACTTTATTATACTTTCGTTCCTCCAAAAGTCAATTAAAATTATATTTTTATGAAAAAAATAAAAAATAAATCCTCTGGTAGTCACAAATGTCATTCTAATAGGCCAAACCCCATTTGAGTAGTTGTTCTGTTCAGAAAAAAAGATTCATAATCTCCCAGGATCACATCTAATGTATTCCTTCTCAAAACAAACCCCCCAAAATACAGTCAAAATTCTGCAGAAAAGATTGTGTCAAAACATAGAGGAAAGAGGTAAATCATGTCAAAATGGTATGGGTAAACAAAAGGTAAAGTCTTCCACTCACCCTGAAAACAGTAGAAATCAATCTTTAAGTTAGAGATATGCTCTGCTACACTAACCTTCCATCAAAGAGGACTGAAGATGGCAAATCACACATGCAATTACGTCCCTTAAAATTTTAAAAGCTCAAGCAACATATCTGCATTGAGAGAACATCAGCATTTAGAATATTCATGGTTCTGATAATGTTATTTAAAGAGCCTTTCCAGTAGGCAAGACATAAAAACACATGACAACTCCTGATACATTGCTGGCTGTAAAACAACTTTGATTGCAATCCTTAGTATGCTTCCTACATAATACGATTTAGAAAACTGATAGGCAAACATAATCTATTACACACTTACCTCACCAAGGTGATAGTTTTCAAATATTTAATGCTAAAATATATTGGAGGCAAATCTTAAGTAATAAGATTCATATGTCATTTAATAGTTTTAGAAAAAAAGTGAGTTTTATACCAAAGATATTTTTTACAAGTTCTGTTATTATAAACATTAACAATAACGCACACCACTACAATGTGAGGGCATACAAATTCAGTATAAATGAAGTTTAAGATCAGAGTAAACACTGGAAGATTTTATTTTTTTTTATTGTTTTTGGAAATAAATCTTCTCTAATTTTTCAAATCTACTTGATTAGAACATTCCTGCCTTCTGTGACTGAGACCTCTCTATCTCTAAAAGTGAAAATTAGCAACTGATGGCCATCCTTTTGCTTATTCCTACCTAAGCATATGGAAAGGTAAAACTGGCATCTTTTGTGTTGGCAGTACAAGCAATGATTTCTGCACGTGAAAAAGAGATATCTTACACTAATGTGGTTTTGATTAGGCTGCATTCTGTTCCTGAGTGTTAGCCAAGATACCTGCCTCCTGGACCCTTTCTAGCTGGGGCACAGGGGAAAGATACAAAAAGGCACCTAAATGCCTTTACGTGACAGTGTCTTTCCCCTTGTAAATTCCTTTCCTCAATACATGTATACCTTGTCTCTATGTTTTTCCATATTTCTGTAGACCACCCTGTCTTCTCAGTCTACACCCTCTAATTCAATTTCTACCTCCATTTAACCTAAAATACCTAACCTAAAATTTGCTAGCTGCCTCCTTTTCATACTCCTCCTCCTACATCAGATGTACACATCACTGCTCTCATTATGCTGAAACAAAATTTTATTGCTATTTCAGTAAGATGTGTAAAGTACTGGGAAGAGAGTTTCTGCTAGTTCCTGTAGTCTTTGCAGAAATGTGCATATCTTATGAGTGCATACCAATAAGGACACTTTAGGCCTTTCTGTGCCTTCTGCAGAATTATAGCTGTTACATTCTTGTCTTTCTGGGATTCATTTCCAGACTGTGAAAATTGTTGCATTTACTCCAGTAAATAATTCCTGCTGATTTATCTAAACTGACGAATTGGCAGATATGTCTTCAGTTGAATTAACTTCCCATAAATTTTCAGTTTCCTCTGTAAAAAACGTTATTAATAATGCTATTAGGTTTAGTATGAGAATATAAAACAAACCAATATTCTGCATTTCTTAGCTTCTGTGTGGAACTAGATTTATTAAAAAAAAAAAGATTTAAGGAATGACTTAGAAGAGGGAGAATGGATTTCTTGTTTTGATTTTTTTTTATTCCTTTCTATTGGATGCCATCCAAAAATACTAGAAGAATGACACTTAGTCTCTTAGCCACGTTCAAAGTTGTTTAGTGTAAATTTCTGGGAGTAAGATCAATGTCAGAACCAACCAACACAGATAGCAGCATTGTGAATAAGCTGAAAACATGACACTCGGGGTTTTGAAAATATTTTTTCCTGCAACGGAGACATGTAATTGCTATATGTACATACTACTCCTTTCTGATGTCAGAAGCTGTTGCTTTGAGATGCCAAAATTCGTCTGCATTTTCTAGCTGAAAAGTAAAGAATGGAAACCCAATGCTGCTTGATGTGAGTAGGCGCATTTGTATTAGAAAAAACTCAAAGTTATGAGATTGGAAGCTAAGGGCCACGTACTCATGTTCAGATGCTCAGCTCCATGCTAAACAAAAGCTTCAAGTTTTCAAAAACAAAAACAAAAAAAAACAAGAACAACCAATCAAAAAAGAAAAAAATCAGTCTTATCTATTTAGGCTAACTCCTAAGAACAGAATTTTAAACAGCAAATTTCAGCCTATTCTTCAATATATGAGAATTACTCTGAAGGTAATGACTCCTATCTTATGATGTTGGCCCACAGTATCAAAGGTGGATATTGGTGATATGGCAATAGAGGTTGGACCTTCACATCAGTATCCCATTACATTTTATTGTTGTGCAACAGATGGCAGCAGAGGGGCAGAATGGGTCTGACATGGAAGTGCGTATGAAGCAAAGGGATGGAATTCAGTTCCTCCATTTGGAAAAAAAAGGCACCCAATGGCATTCACTGATGCTTGCTGAATGTTTATGGAGGCCAAACAGTGGGTGTGCACAGACTGAGGTGATGGGCGCTGCATTTTAGCAGTGGCAACAGCAACATGAAAGATAAGCCACATTCCAGATAGCTATGCAGATTTTCACAAGCACAGCATTCATGCTCTTGTTCATCACTGGCAAAAATGCATAGCTTACAGTGGTATCTATTTTGAAAAATAATGTTTTATAGCTGAGAATTTGCACTATCAAATAGTCTTATTGTGCTCTTTGTAACTGTTGTAGTTTCCATGGAAATAAATAGGAGGCATTACTTGTGGAGTGTCCTACGTACATACGCCATTTAGATTAGAAATACAGAAAAAGCAGATAATTCGGTTTCAGGATAACCACACTCTGCCAGTGTGATTATTACTACTCAGAAATAATTGTGCTTGCTCTTGTCTGCCCCTTCACCCCTTTCAGCTGTGTCTTCTATGACCACTCAATTTGGAAATGCTACATTCTGGTACATTATCTGAAGAATAAAAATACTTTATCTGGGCTTACTGCTTTTATTCAACACCCAGAACAATCTATGTCTATTCCTTTAAGCTCCCTGGGATGTGAAAAAATATGGTTACATAAATCTTTATAATCCTGAGGGGAGGATAGCATATAAAGAGTTTACTGGCATTAGGATTAAGTCTAGTGTATTACAGTGCAATCTTTAATCTGCTAAAATCTACCTCAGTGTTGCAAGCTGTTTTGTGCTTGCAGATGAAGCTTTGGAAATAGGACACAGCTGGCAACACTGATAGAACACCTTAGAAAAGGAAGAAAAGAAAGAAAAAAGACAAAATTGGGGAATCTGCTAATGAACAGATTTGCCACAGTTGCTTGCACAGTGGGTTCTTATGAGTCCAAAAAAAGACAGATGATGGAGGAAATCCTTGTAACTGAAACTAGGAAGAAACAGTCACTAAAGTTGAAAACACTGCCATAGTCTCCACAGAAAATTACAAGTGTGGAGCAAAACCCATGTAACACAGCCGTGCAAGACGCAAGAGTCTTACTTGGTTTTGAGATTCATCAATCCAAATGAATGTAACAAATGAGTCTTAGGTACCTAAGAAAAATGAAAAATACCTCATGCTGAAAGAGACCTTGTTCTCTTTTGATAAATCTGTGTGAAATGATAACATTGTTGCAGTCATGTGCTACTTCAGAGAAAAAAAAAGGGGAGGAATGGCTATTTTTAGGCATTTTTCTAAAGAACGCCACAGTTCTACTATTTGAACTTGTCTATTCCCAGTCAAACATATTCCTGTCAAGCTACACATTACTTCTTCTGAGTTTAAAGATACAAAACCAATGTAGATCAGCAATTAATGCATAGGCCTAGCTGGGAGAGAGGCTGGGGCACAGGTTTCTAGCTCTGCAGCCTTGGCTAAAGCATTTTTTTGGCACAGCCGTGTGCTCAGGAAAGAAAACAAAATATAAACATTTGCTTAAGAGCTACTGGGACCTATGACAGTTAAATATCAGATTAAATGAAAATCTAATTAGGGCCCTAGATATTAAATACAGTTGACCAAGAGAAGCCATGATGTTATTTATTTTGGATCTGGGTAAAACTTTAGATACTCTTTCTCTCAGTATCCTTCTGGTCAAAATGTCCAGCATACAGCTAGACAAAAAAAAACGTAAACAATGGATGAGCAACCGGCTGATGGTTTGGGTCGAAGAGTTATGTATAACAAGCTACAATAAATGGGTTTACATCAGGCTAGCCAGCCTTGTGGGGTTCCCCAGGGCTCCATTATAGGGCCACCTCTCTTTAATGTTTTCATAAATGACTTGGATGTAGGACTAGAAGGTGTTTTGAGCAAGTTTGCTGACAATACTAAACTGGGAGGAGCTGCTGACTCCATCAGGGATGGAGAGGCCTTGCAGAGAGGTCTAGACAAATGAGAGAGCTGTGCAGCCACCAACTGCATGAAGAGCAAGTGCTGGATTCTGCACCTGGGAAGGGGCAAACCTGGCTATACATACAAACTGGGGGATGAGATGCTGAAGAGCAGCCCAGCTGAAAGGAATCTGGGGGTCATGGTTGACAGCAATTTCAACATGAGTCAGCAGTGTGCCTAGGTGGACAGGAAGGCCAATTGTATCCTGGGATGCATCAAGCATGGTCAAGGGAAGGGACTGCCCCGCCCTACATGGCCCTGGTGCAGACTTACCTGGAGTACTGGATGCAGTTTGAGGCACTACAGCACAAAAAGGACATCAAACTATTAGACAGCATCCAAAGGAGGGCTAAAAAGATGGTGACAGATCTAGACGGGAAGAGGTATGAGGAGCAGCTGAAGTTCCCTGATTTGTTCAGCCCAGAGTAGAGAATGAGGGGAAACCTCATCGCAGCCTATTGCTTCCTCACAAGGGGGAGCAGAAGAGCAGGTGCTAATCTCTGCTCTCTGATGACAGGAACAGGACTAGAGGGAGCAGCATGGAGCTGCATCAGGGAAAGGTCAGATTGATTGTCAAGAAAAGGTTCTTTAACAAGAGGGTGATCAGGCACTGGAAAAGGCTCCCCAGGGAAGTGTAATGGCATTCAGTCTGCCAAAGTTCAATAAGCATCTGGAAAATGCTCTCAGCCCTATGATCTGATTTTTGGGTGGTCCTCTGTGAAGCCAGGGGGTTGGACTCAATGATCCTTATGGGTCTCTTCCAACTTGGGATATTCTATGATTCTATATTGTATCTGAAAAAAGAGAGTTCATGTGGGCCTTTTCCATAGCTGAAAGCCCTATAGGAACCTCACATATTGCAACAAAAAATAAATAAATAAGCTTAAATAAGCTTAAGCTCTTAAGTGATATTCAAATTCTGAAACTGAAAACTACTGTTTTGAACAATTCAAAATCTGAGTGTAACAAATTATTAGACATCAGCATAAAATTCTGTACCTCCCTGGGACACTGCCAGGGTGTTGGGTTTTTTTTACTTTTTGTTCTGTTTAATGGAGATGCATATTTTTTCTATAGCTGGGATTGTTCCATTTGCCCTTGTCAAGCTTTAAATATACTAGATCTTGTTAGAGCTAAATATAAGCCTTAATACACAGACTTATGTTTATCTTATAAAATTATGCAAATTATCCTGCACATAAACTGATACTGATCAGTATTTCTGTTAGATAAGTTAAGCTTTAAGCAAAATAGTTCCAGCCTTGGAAGGAAGCCTTAGCAGAAAGGAGTCATGAGACTTCAGAATCTATAAGATTGTAAAGTAGTACATTTTCTTTCTTATTTAGTAGTTTGCATTTCCAAAGCACTACACAATCATGAACAAATTAATCTAAAGCATTACAGTCAATTTTACTGATAAGGACATTAAAAGCCTTTAGCAAATGTTTAATTGAAATAACTGCCATACATTCATTCCAAGAAACTTGTTTCAGTATCAGAAAGATTTAGCAAACATCCAGTGAGAGTGAACTTAATATGCCCCAGTGCAGAGAATCCCACGCGCACTACTCTTCCCCCTCAGCTAGAAAGAACTGCTTTGAAATGAAATCTTAAGAGTAAATGAGGAGCACACTAAGAACGGAAAGAAATTAGTAATACACAATCCCATGGAATAGACAGAGCATGTGCAGAAACCATATTCTTTATAGCTGCCCCTTAGCTGACAGCACAGCTTTGCACGGAGAAAAAGCTTTCACTTGGTCCTTACGGTAGTTGTGAATCTCACTTCCAAATCAAAGGATTTGCACTCTTTTAAGCAAGAGCAACTGTCACCTGTTTTCCACCTCCAGAATGGTAAGTTAATTCTAATCACTCAGGAAAATCTGACAGAGGATACCCTGTGGTGAACTCAAAGGTTTTCTCACAGAACTGTGTTTTAAGGTAAAGCATCACTGCTTCTGCATTCTGCCATCTGCCAATGGGAATCCAATTGCTTCAGGTTCCCTACTAAACACCACTGTCATAAAATAAACTTTTATATTAAACTTCCGTGCAGTCATTTTTGAGCAGAGTGTCTGGCATTTAACCAATTGGTCTTTCCCCTGGTAAAGGTCATAGAGAAAGAGGGAGGATATGATCCTTCACATCCAATTATCCACATCTCAAGACATGTTATACTGGAAGATTTTTGCCACATCACATCTATTAGGATAACCCTTTTCCTAGCACAATACAAAACTGTTGTGTTTCTGGAACCGATATCCAATAGTGATTTCATTAGAAAAGAGTGGATGGAAAAAAATTAAATCTACTAGGAAGAATAGCTCTTAACATTTCACAATAACATGCATATTGCTTATTAGCGGGCATTTAGGTCATATATGTGCAGAGAGTTTGCAGTCCAGCCGGAAGCATACCACTCAGTTGGGGGGGCAGACCCAAGAAGGCTTGCACATCCTCTGTCAGACTGGTTTGTTTCCGTAGATGACTTCTTAAGAAATGTCTCTTAACTCCGATAGTATTAGCTTCCTATGCATGACAAGGTTATGTTTGATAAGTGCATAAATACACCATGGTATTTTAGATTCCTTGCTTACCCTGTTTTGGAGGACAAAAGTTTTTTGAGTAAAAAAGAATCTGGGATATTTTGAGAATATTCTGCGAGGGGGAGAAAAAGGAAGACAGGTGGCAGAGTGAGAGCTAGGAAGGAAAGAGCAGAAGGGTGAATAATATTATATTACTAATGAATGATGGCCTGCTGGTGTAAACTTGAAGTGTTTTAAGATCCACCTCATCAAAGCTGAGCTTACCTGAACAACACTTTGCTGAATCTGTAAAATATTCTTTAAGTTTTGGTTTTGCCTCTCATTCTTCAGGGTAACATCCTCAATTTTGGATTAAAAATAAAGTATTTAAACCGGGAACTGTTGTTTATTCAGGCAACAAGCTGAATGTCAGTCTTACATTGGTTCTTCTTAAATAAACATAGATGTATACCTGGAATACAGAAGATATATTTTGCATAATTATGAATGACAATAAATAAGTATGCTAAGATGATAAACATTGAAACTGCTTAGACAGTAAATAGGTGGCATTCCTAAAAGAAGTAAAGCTAGTCATGAACCATCTTTTGCTTCTTCCTATATATCCGCCCTTAATATTTGTGGGCTTTTTGTTTTAAGTGAATTTAATGAGTGTCATTCTGCTCATTTACTAAATAAGGCAACAGGCACTGCACATATTGGTCTGTGCTCAGATAAATTTTCAATTAAAATATATAAATGAATAACCAAACATACTCACTACAAGAGCATATTAAAAAATGGAAATAAAAAAACCACTCTGTTGAATACTGACTGGCTGTGTTTCATGAAGGCTTTCCCAAATCCTCTCCTATTTCCACAAAATCAGGATAGTATATTCTCTCATGTCTTAGCAAAATAAAAATGATACCTGGCATTTCATCTGCTTAGTTGGCTCTGCTGTTAAGGGATTTAATTCCTCTCAGCAGATATACAAATGCGAACATTTGTCTTAGTCCTAGAAACAGAATCATTTATGTTACACTGCTTTGCATTACGTTAATAATTTCTATCCTAAGTGAAGTCATAGGAAGTATTTGTCACTATCTCCAAAGGGGCTCAAATTTATTTGATGTATGCTTAGTATATATAAAGTTCAGTGATTTCACTAGAGTTCTTAAATTCATAACGGGTAATTTTTTTCTCCAATGCTTTTTTGAAAGGAGGAAAAAAATCACACGCATGCATATTCATAAAATACTACCACAGAAGAATTAGAATTGTGTGCAGTTTGAAAGAGTGCTGAATTACAGGTGAGGTTAAAGCAACTTCACGTTAGTGAAATATCGTATGGTGGCTTTCATTATTGATTCTCTGTCAACATCATGTTAGTTCTTTTCTAAATCAGTTCTGTGTCTTGAACTTGAAAAGACCATGATGCAGAGTCCACAGGTTCATTCTAATTGCTGCTTTTCCTGGTGGACTCCACCGTGCCAGCCTGTCATTCAGCAAGACCATTTGTCTGTGAACAGACTTAATTAAACACCTCAAATCCAATTTCTTTGATCTTTTACACTATTAAAAAAACACACTCAGTCCATCAGCTACGGAGAGTTTTCTAAAGAAAAACCTCCTTAAAACATCCACTGGTGTTAATCGCTTCTGTCGAAGAAATAGAAAGTTCAAAAACAGGGAGGTGAATTAGGAAGGGAAAATAAAATAATTCTAGAGACAACAAAGAATTTGTTAAATCCTAAATATTGAGAAGATTTAAAGAGTGATTTACAGCACTTATCAACTCTTGCACTTTTTTTTCTCTTTAAAGAGAGAAAAATATCCAATAGAGACTTGACTTAAATATAAATGTTTAGTGACCCTACTTTCAGATGTTAGCAAGCAATTGCATTTGTTTTTGTGAAAGAGGTATGCACTTTCAGCATCCTTTCTCAATGCTCAAATATCCAGCACATTGGTGGAAATGGTCAGGCGGAAACACTTTATAAATAACCAGAGTTTCATGAGAATAATTCAAGAGCTGCTTTTGTTGGTTTTTTTTTTTTTTAATTAACATTCTTGCCATTTACACTGTATTTACTAAATTGTTTTCAGATAATATTTACCTGTGTCTACTCTTATAATTGTTTATGTGAAATCGATTGCATTCATAAAAAGATCTGATTCACAGCTTTGTGACAGAGATTATTCTGCACTCAATGGCTACTCACTGCACCATCAACCAGAAACCAAATTCACAGTAAAGATTGTTGTAATAACTTTGAAGGATTTTTTAATAATTAATTTATTAATAACGATTGCATTCCACACATGGAAATAAGTTATTTGTATTTTAGAAAATGCTGCTTCTGAAGGTGCTTTTCTGAAAGATCACTAGCTATAGTTCATTCCATTGTTGTCAGGTTTTTTTATGCCTTGTTAGCTAATTTTCTCTTCTTACTGTCAGTCAAATATTTTCCAGAGTTTCTTGGCTATGCAATGGAGATCTGGCTTCTGCAGCCATGCCTGAAGAACAGCTCTTGTGTGACAAATACTTAACTGGTTAAAGAGTGTTTAACAACTCTACGTAAGGCTGAATTAACTAGATAAATATTCAGGCCTAAATATGGTCATGGTACAAAGTTGATTTGAAGCAGATAAAAATTGTTAATTCAAACTTTGTGAAAACTTTGCATATATATTTGTATATAAAATATTTAGTTCTCTCTTTAGTTTGAGACTATTTCTCCTATTAACAATTCATTATAGACTATGTAACAACAAATGTAAATAAAGTAGAAATCTCTTCAGAGACTACTGGGATTGTTCAGTCTGGAGAAGAGGAGGCTCAGGGGAGACCTTATTGCTCTCTATAACTACCTGAAGGGAGGATGTAGTGAGCTGGAAGTCGGCCTCTTCTCTCATGTAACTAGAGGACTAGGGGGCTCATGTAACAGGGCTCATGTAACTAGAGGACTCATGTCACAGGACTAGAGGGAATGGCCTCAAGCTATGCCAGGGGAGATTCAGGCTGGACGTTAGGAAATACTACTTTTCTGAAAGACTCATCAGGTGCTGGAATGGGCTGCTGCCCAGAGAGGTGGTGGAGTCACCGATCCAAGAGGTGTTCAAGGAATGTTTAGACGTTGTGTTGAGGGACATGGTTTAGAGAGAACTACTGGTGATAGGTGGACAGTTGGACTGGATGATCCTGTAGGTCTTTTCCAACCTCAGCAATTCTATGATTCTATACTTTAATGTTTACTACTATCTTCAGACAACAAAATTTTTATGTGGCAAATGTAGTAAATTTCCTATGTTCCTTTTAGAAGCGCTTTTTTGTCCTTCACAAAACAAAAATCAGATTTATTTTAGAGTTTACTTTTCTTAAATTCCTATTGGATATGACAGATATTTATGTTAGAAAGTAGTACAGAGTTTATTTAATTACTTTTCTAGTCTCTATTCTCTATTCTATTCCAGTTCTCTCTCAGAATATAAGGTACATTTGGAAGTTTGAAGAATTGTAAGACAAAACTTATGATGAAAGCTGAAAACTGGCATTAGATTGGATTAAATAAATCACCATTACAAGAAGGTAGAAAGAACCCTTAGCAATGCTGTAAATTCCATGTAGTCTCAATTTGTTCTCACTTCATTTTGCAATAGTATCCACGCGTGCTAGCTTATAAGAGTTGATAGCACTGTTAGTCAATGTTGTGTCTTCTAATCACCACCAAATTATGACCGCAGCAAACTACATATGTTTTTTAAAATGTCACTCTTTTAGTCCTTCATCCTTAATGCAAACATGATGAGAAGTATATCTATGTTTATTAGGTGTCTTACAGCAAGGCACAGTTACCTATATGAAGTCTCAGGAGGCAGGACTTTCTTGTGACCCAGATATTTACAAAACTGGAAGTCAAAGTACAGCAACATGAGCAATTGGACAAGTCATCAGTAAGAGCTAGTAAGAAATGGTGTTTTTCTAAAAAAAGTCTAATCTTAAAAGCCATTTTTAAATGATTTTGACTCTAGTTTTCCTTTTATACTAAGAAATGTGCATTTACGATGTTAAATTAGTGAAGTGTCACACCATCCTTAATCCCCATCTTCAGATTATTAGGGCTTGATCTATATTGCAAATAGTAGAGGTCAATCTTTTTCTTCATAATATGGCCAGAGCAGTTAGAGGTTTTGTGCCCCAGAATGCACATTTTGCTATGATTCCAGTCTGTCTAAAATGACATAATTCTATTGGATACAGAGGTGGTATCATTAGTATGTGTTACGAGACTCAGAGAGGGTTAAATTAAGAACTGATGCGCCACTTTTCATTATCCCGAGGAAGTACTGTATACAATATATCATTAGAAACTATTTACTGAAGCAAAATATCAAGCACACATTGTATATCTCTTGAATCAAGACATCATAAATAAATATTTTCAAGACAAAATAAGCAAACTTGCAGTTAAGTAGGCCGTTAATCTGACCTCTTTATCATGTACTTCAAAAGAAAATCACCCTGACTTCTTTTTTTTAACAGCCTTTGCTCACCATCCACTAGAATTTTCTGACAAAAATCACCACAAGGGCTCTGAGCTAAGGCGGGCTGAGCTAGCTAACACAACCAACTCTGATTTCCATTCAGTATTCATCTAGTTCCAGTCACCAAAGGGTCTTAAATTAAGCTAACATGAGATAAGAGGGAAGATCCTCATAGGGATAACTAACTAAAAGATTGGAAACAAAGAACTGCAATAAATGGTCAATTTTCTCAGTGAATGGAAGGCACCAGTGGTATCCCACAGGGATCTTCACTGGGGCCAAAGCTGCTCACCATGCTCAGTGCTGATCAGGAGAAGAGAACAGAGAGGAGATTATGTTTGCTGTTGCTGCTAAGTTTTCATGGTAAGAAAAACAGAAATTGACTGCAAAAAAGAGAGTTGCAAAAAGACTCTGTGGCACTGAGTGATTGGAGATAAAATGGCAGACGACATTCAGACTACACAAATGTAAAGTAATGAACTTGGCAAAAAACAGCTCACACTCTGCCCAGCGATTGATTCTGAATTCACTGCTACATCAGACAAAATAACAGCCTTATGAAAATATCAGTTCAGTAGCTCAGGAATCATTATCAGAGGAAAATCTCAGAAAACGTAATGTTTTTGTGCAAAGTCAATGCTATGATCATATCTTGATTGTTATGTATAATTCTGGCCCTTTCATCTAGAAAAAGCACACAGTAGAATTTGAAAAAAGGTGGACAAAGATGATCAAAGGTAACCAAATAACTCACACAGAAGGATGATCTGTAAGAGCTAGGGCTCTCAATCTAGAAAAGAGCCAACAAAGAGGGAGGTAAAAATCACAGCAGACAAGGAGGAGAAGAAGGGATAACCGAGCTGCCTCTTCCATTGCAACAGGAAAGCCTCAGCTGAAAATAAGCATGGGGAAGTTCAACATCAAAAACCAGGTGGGTAGTTCTTCACATAATGCAAAAGTGAGCAGTGGCATCTCCTGACACGAGATGTTGCAAATGCTAAAAACAAATACAGATTCACAGATTTTGGGAAATACTTGTGAGAGAAACATCTGACAGGCTATCATAAATAAAGAGCCCCTTTTCCTCAGAAGCCAGGAAAGTGCTCAGCAGACTTATCAGCAAATGTCTCCAACCATGTGTTCATTATTACCCAAGCATGACCTGGAATACTGAGCAATACACAGGGCATTAGTATATTCCATTACAAATATTTCCTGAGCTCTACAGAAAGATTGCCAGGAGCCGTAAGAGTCATCAAGTTCAAAAGCATAGCAGTATCAGAGCCCCAAAGGTACCATTTTAACACTCCTGTCATTGTAGGACTAATTCTGAGTGGGCAGTCCATGCAGTCCATCTTCAGCTATTCTTCTAAGCTTTTACTTAAGAAATAGATTTCTAGAAGAAAACGTCCTTTTGGGAGGACAGATCTCCATTCTGGTGGCATGAAGCATTTAAAAATGAGAAGCAAATAATAATATGCCTTCTAATAATTTCACAGTCATGAGTGGATTCAAAAGCCCTTTATAAGGGAAAGGAAGATTAACAATTCTATTCTACAGATGAGAGGAATAAATGGTAAAGCTGTGCACAAAATCAATCTTATTTGCTGTTTCAGTGCTTAGTGCATGGAGCACTTCACTCTCCTAGGACACGCAGTTAAACTTCAATGAGAGTTAAAATAGGGATTTTATTCTGCACATTGTAAAAAAGGATTTTTTTTTTCCCTATATTCAAAATGGTTACACTTCAATCTTATGCCTGGCCCTACCTGCAACAAAAGTGTTCTAAAACTCTGAAATGTGTGAAAAAAAATAGAGGAAGAAAGAAAGTAAAGCTACATCTCAGTTCACCTGTAATACTAACAAGACTGAATTCAAGAGTTCTTAATGATCATTTCTGGAAAATTCCCAGTCCCTGTTCACAAAGATGTGAGTTTATTTTTCCTCATGAATTGTACTTAAAAAGCCATTCATCTGTTTTTCAGCTCCAGGAACAGAAAATAAAGGCTATAGTCTTATAAAATAAGACTTGATAGTTGTTTGAGCTTCACGTTTTCTATACAGTTTTTGAAACTTCCACAAATATATTTTGCTTTTAGGAGTCCTGCTTTGAACATTTATACATGATACATAGCTAAATTCTGTAAAAAAATACACAAGTTTTATTTACATTTCTACGCAAGACAGAATGACAAAATTGCACTTAATGATTTTAGACTTTTTTAACCCCATTTTGGGAATGTGATGATATCGCAAGCAAAATCTCGTTCAGTCTGTGCTCTTCACTGGAAAAATTTACCGCATATGATAAACAGAACGGGGTAAAAATTTGGTCACTCATCTGTACGCAGCTCATCTAAAAGACAGTTTCACAGCATAAGCAATTTCTGGTTGCAAGAAGCTGAAAATAACATCTCAAGTTGAACATGTAGAGCAAGGGGTGATTTTAGCTCAGTAAATATAGAGAATTCTTTCTCCTCATCTCCCACTGTAAGATTAAAAATAAAATAAAAAATTATGCATACTTTAAAGTTCCGAGGTGGCATTTAAATGTTATGCTTTGCCTTGAAAAATGGCAAAATGCTGATAACATTCTTCCTCTTTAACTTAATGTTTTTGTTATTGTTTGCTTTTTTTGTTTTAAGGGGGCCAGAAAACATCCAGTATAGTTGACAATAGGTAAAATCTCCCCATCAGTCTATGAATAATAACTTACTTTGTTCAGCAAATCATCAAACATTCCAATTCTTGATTTTAGACTCCAGGCAATAGCTATTCTATTTTCATAATAACATTTCTAACTGCAGTTCCACTGATTTTACATCATCCAAATCCAACAGATAGCATTCTAAAAGTGCTGAACAAAAACATTACATATTTTGCATCAATGCTATGCTAGGGACAACATAAAAGCAATAGAATATATAATGAAATGAGCTGAATTTAAAATCCTAATATCCAAATGCCTTTAGCTAGCCAACGCACCCTGACACAACAAGCTAGTAGGATCAGTAGGTTAATAGGAACCAAATTCTACTGTTGTAGGACTGGTATCTCCAAAGCAAGAAGCTAACTCTGGAAGGGAAGCACAAACAAGGATAAACTAAGATGGCATAGCATTTCCTTAACTTTCTAAACAGCCTAAATGGAAATCATCAGGTAATCCTAACATGTAGGCTCATTATCTTGCAGACTGTGCACAGCTCAGTCAAACCTCTCTAAGCCTTGGCCAGTGAACATCATGAGTTGTGAAGATTATTCATTTTAAAGATCAAAGTGAACAGTTGCTTGAAGGAGTTCCAACTAAGTCCATTAACGTTCCTTTTCCTGGGAATCTCTTTTTGTACAAAGCTCAAAATCCAGCCAAAATCATCATGCATTCAGTTGATCAATGAATTAGCACTACATACGGCACTGAGGTAAATGTTTTGGAATGACAAGAGCTAGGTAAGTATGAAAAGGTACGCTGCTCTCATATTAGCACATTTCACATTAGAGAAGGATTCCAAACAGCTTAAAAAAAGATAATTATGCCAGAATTTTGCTGAGTAAGAAAAATTCAATGCATTGCTAAGAGAAGTTTAAGTTTTGCATGCAAATCCTCATGACAATTGATTCATAAGTATGTTTTACTGCTCTGTTGTTGTGTTGCTCTCAGTGGCATTAATTTGTGTTTTCCCCTGGTACCTTAGAATAAAAAAATGACTGCAGGTAAAAGATTAGAAGGTAAAGAATTAGAGTTCTTTTTCCAGCATGAATCCTGCCCTTTATCATTTATGGATAAGGAGGTGTTGCTCAACAAACAGCACAGGCATTAGCAGGCTAATGAGCAGATACTCAATGTTTTTGCACGCCGTCTGATGCTTGCTGTACAAAATGCAAACTGTGAAACGAAATGTAATAATTAGTTTTGTCTATGTTATTCTAGAGTACTCATCACTATGGTATCTAATTTATTCACAAACAAATTAATTTTCACCATGCTCCTTAGGGACAAGCAGGGCCAAAATGCTGAAAGTAGCGAGTGTTATATTAGGAGACAGCCTTCATCCAATAATTTCCTAGCTTCTGAGTGCTGGATTTTGAAGCCATAAGCACAAGTTTCTGATTTGATAAATATAAGGTTTTTGATGCTTTGATTCTAGTGTGTGTGTGTTTATTTTTCAAGGCAATAAAGTTTATATTCATTTCATGATCATTTGCCACTTGATTACATGGAGTTAACTGACAGAGGAACTGCCTTTCCAAATTTTCCCGGTCAAACTTGTAATCAATACCCCCCTCATTTTGACTGTGAACAATTTTGCTTTTTAAGGTAAGAAACATAGTTCTCATTGAAAAATAATATGATATTAATGAGATTACTTTAATTCATCAAACTAGAAGAAAATCTGTGGGATTTTCAGTAATGCAACTAGCTGATTTGAGAGACCATCCAACAAATGAATTAATACTGGCGATAAATTATTTCACAGTAAAATTATTCATGCTCAGTAGGAAATTAAATTGTCATAATATGATAAAATGTTAAAGAAACAGTATCTCTTATCTACACCTACATATGTCTTATGAAATCAGAATAGTAATTTTTCATAGTGTTTCATAGTGTGATGAATTCTTCTTTCTACATGGGATAAAGTCATGTTGATCATTTAGTAGAACAGTTACAGCCTTTGTTAACACTATACAGATACTACCCCCATCAAACAGAGTACTCTGAAGTGGAGGAGTGCTGGAGCAGCTGTTCAGGGTCAGTGCTACTACAGAACACATTTGATGCAACTCTTCTTACCCAATAATTCTATATTCAATTTTACCAATATATAGATTGACTCATTTAAGACTGAAGTGATTGTATAGCACAAGGTTTACTAGTAAGTAAACTAAGCATAAGTTTTCCATTTTATGGCTTAAGAATTTTTATAAGCATATTATATAAAATTATATGCTTGCCCGGAAGATCAAATTTATGATTATTTACATCTTGACATAGCAGGAAATGGCCAACACCAAATATAAATCCTTCACTTCCAGTTGTACTTGTTTCCCCTCTTCATTCAATTTAATAGATTAAATACCTTAAAAAGGTTTGGATCCCAGTCTAGTTCTGTCAAATAAGCTATTGGATCTACCTGCAGAGACTTCACTGCCTCTTACAATGGCATTGTGCGTTATCATCAAAGAAGTGAACCACAGCAGATACATGTAAAAGTTGCAGATAATTATTCACTACTGCATTACCAAAAGTACTTTCTCATTGTTAGAAACATGGAGATATTTCAAGTAATTGCAGAAGAAAAATGGTTGATAAATAAATCTTCTACTTATGATTACCATACCTGATGAATAACTCATTTTGTCTGCTAAGATACAGATAACACCTCCTTTTCCATGAATACAGAACCACTCCAACAAGCAAGCTGGTCTTAGAGACTTTTCACCAGCACTCTGATACTGAGAGAGATATTCAATGATGTTAACTCAGAAACAGACAATTGGCCAAAACAATTGGCTTCTCCCCAAAATTATCAGAACTTCCATCTGTCCAAACAATTTATTACTTTTCTTGACAGAGAAGAGAAGGCATGAACAACATGAGTTTCTGCTCAACTTCAGGAAGATACAAATACTGCTCCCATTAATTTGTAATTGATTTAAAAGATAATCTTCAACATTTACAAACTGCCAGGGAAAATAGCGTAAGGTTCAGACTGCTACAAGTCTATCCATAAATTTAAAAATCTTGCCTCTGTAGCTGAAATTATTGAACTTTTCTGTACTAAGTTGTCATGAATTGCATCTATAATGTAACTTATTTCTAAGTAATCTTTTTGCCAAAGAAAGGAACCCACTGAAAGGCAAAGCACTCACAAAGTGCTAAGGATGATGTGAGACTTCTTCCTGCATGTCTGGTTAAGGGCATTTCTTTCCGGAAAAAAAAGGATTTGCAGAACGAAAAGTATAAAATTTAGTTTTAAAGGCCTGTTTTCCAGTCCCTGTTATAGCAACTTAACATGATCCTATTTATTAATTTATTTTTTAATCTAATAAACTAACTCCCTGAAAACATGGTAGAACACAAAGGACTTTTAGCTTAAAGCATCCGTCAATCAGTTTTGCTTTGCTGGGTAAACAGTCTTACCTTTTTGAAAATAAGGAAGTTTAGGTTATAAACTCCTCTTGAGAGAGCAGTCATTACTACAATTACATTTGACCTTTGTTGCTTCAATTCCAGGGAAAATAATCACAATTCACAGAGTTAATTAAAAATACACAATGCTGTAGGAAAAAAAAAATTGAAAACTGTTTGAAAATAGACAAAGTTGTATTCACTATGTAAAGCTCCAGGTGCATCTATTTCTTAGATGATTAGATAATTTTAAGGTATCTCTGCTGTTGTAGTTACAGAAGTAGTTATTATTCTGCAGTTTCTCAGTTTTTTAGCTCCTTGAATACTACACTTTAATCTTTCTGTAAAAATCACATCTGTTGACAAATTAAGTGTTCCATAGACTGGCCTAAACTGGAACTCCATGATTTGCATGTCATAGTTTTCCCAGATACTTAAGTGTATGTGCTTGTGTATCTGTGTACACAAATAAATATACAATTTCTCTACGTCCACTTTGAAATTTAACCATTAGGTTTAATGTAGACTCCAATGCAATACAGCACTAAAATACTCGATTTGCTTTCTCCTAAGAGATTTAAAAATACAAGAATGTGAATTATCTATCTGCCCTATTCATGGAGGCTCCTGACTATTTTGTAACTTTATAAACAATAAATTCTAAAGTAACAAATACAAGAGTTACAGCCAAAGGGTTTAGTCACAATTGGGATCTTGATAACGGTGTTCACTTGATGAACCAGATACAGTGCTTGTCAAGGAAATTTATAACTGCATAGTGTGCGCACTATATCAAAGGGCAGTGCACTCATAGGACTCTAATGAGGAAGTAAACAATGCTGAGGGTCAGATCAGTAGGCTGCAACACACTGCTCTCTACAGAGAAAATAATGGCTGAATTAAATTCTGTATTTGGTAGCAGCACCACATGAAGGAACATATTTTACTCTTTAGACATATAAGCTGTTCTGGAAAACCATTTCCCGGCTTATTGTCACACAGGTCTTCTATTGATCACAACAAAAACAACACTGTGATTGATCCTTCTTGCCTGTAGTATTTCCAATATACTCATAAACTAAAAGTTCAGGTACCATTTATGTTGAAGTTAATGGGATGGTATGCTTGAGCCTAGGTTACTCAATCTATGTACAGTTTAATAGAACAGAGTCTAACCTCCTTATGTCTACTGGTTTTGCTGCAATGGAACAGATTACTTAAATAGTATTGCACATAAAAATACTACTTGATAATACTGCTTAGATAAACCTTTCACAATGTATTCACATCTCCACTGAATCATACTGATCATGTAAGTTTTTCCCTCCTGGCCCTAGCAGAAGAGTGGCTGTCATATTTATCACCTCTGTGTTCAATGCCATCCTCTGTTATTTCAAACCCTGTCTCCTTTCCTATCAGGAATGTATTTATGCTTCTCCTTGAGCTTCACTGTGATAACTGAGAGGTTTTTATTCTTCTTAAGAGTTTAACTCTCCCGTTGAGATATGTCCTATGCAAACATGCAACCTTTTCTCTAAATAAAACCAGTCTTTGCTTGATAGAACATACCACATTAGCATGAAACTCAACCAGAAATGGAAATTCAGGAGGAAAAAGAAGGAAAAAAAAACAGCAAACAAACAAATGAAAATGCACACTATGTAGTTAGCACTAAAGCAACCGCTTTATGTATATTCCTTAAATCTGTGCTTAGTTCTCTGAACCTGATGTACACACACACTTCCCTGCCTTTCTGCTGCAAGGAACCATTTGACAGGGACAGCCATGTAGTGCCTTTTAGGTGTGCAACATGAAGTGTTGCTGGAAGGAAAGACAAACCACCTTCGTCAGCAGTGTAAAGCTAATCTCTTTCTCAAAATCTCCAAGCTCTGTGATGCTTAGGAAACAAGACTGAGAAAACAAAGTTAATATTGAAAAGCTAATTTTTTTCTTGGTTAAATAAAAGGAGGGAATACAGAAAATGGAAGGAAAACCAGATAACATCCAACAGGTACTCAAGTGCATACTTGCATTAATACATCCTCAAGACATAAAAAAGCAGTACCAAATGCAAATGGTACATACAGCACAGCCTTGATTTGAATGGAAAGGTGCAAGGCAGCCATAATTTCAGGTAAGTTCTATGAAATGATATATGGCTTCAGGATCTTCTGACTGACCAGTAAAAGAGAGGCCTTCTAATTTCTTTCAATCTATCTGTCAAAAATCCAACCCTGTAATTAAATGTGGAGCAATGGGAGTGTAGCAATGAAAATAAAGAAAGGAAAAGAATTGTGCAGAGAAAAAGAATTTAAGTATAGAGTGGAATTGCTTGCAATTTCATCATAAGTTAAAGGATTTTATTCAGCAAAACACTCTGTAATTTTAAGTCTGTTTTTCCTGCCATATACCTACTCTTGAAGAAATTACAGAAACAATGGGAATTATGGTCATACTCAATTCCACCCTGAAACAAACTCCTTCACTTCTAGCTAAATGCAGAGGAGAGAAAAATAGACAGCTCTTCAACATTAGTTCCACTTTTTATTCATGTTTCAACACTTCACGTATATTTTTAGTAAAATCATATTTGGCCTCAACCTTACGAATTTTAAATAAAATTGGAGCACTGTCCCAGTTGTTTTTCACAGACTGGATATGATGAGGATCCCAAGTATTCTTGTTAACCAAGAATAAACTCCAGGAATTGGAAAACAGTCCAAGACTTGGTCTGCAGCATTAGGTTTATTTGCAGAGAAATTCAACTGTAGTAACAATTCCTCCAATACTCTGTGGCACTGATGAACTTTTCAGGGAAGGCAGCGTGTATGTTTTTGGTTTTTCTTACACAATGGAAACAGCATTCCTTTCATCAAACACAAACTACAGTACTCACGACATGTGGCTATCCCCAGTCCAAAATAGATGTCAGGGGAGGGCAGTCAGAAAGGACAGAAGAACATCAATATGTGAAGAAATCTCACCCAAGCAGGAAAGGGCAATGCTGGACATGAATATACGATTATTAAAACTGCTGGAACATCAAATGTAGAACTGACTAACTTCAGGTCAGAAAATAACTCTTTTCTGGTAACTTCATTGTTTTGAAAAAGAGTATGGGACTTGAGAATAAAATTAAAATTAGGGTATTTTACCAGCAATTAATCTTTATCAGATTTTTCCAACTAGTGTGAATCTTCAGTTAAATTCCTGAATTTTTCAGTTTGATTGTCTTTACATTGCTAAACTCTTTCGTTTTTTCTTACAACACCAACTTATGGTGGCAGTTAGGAAGGATGCAATGGTGATTTAAAAAAAAACTAAAATCTATGTATACATGTACTTGGAAAGCAAATCCTCAGCTAATAATTTTGATTGTATTTTAAACTTGATCTGAAAGCAATGGCCATTCCTTTAAAGTAAAGAAACTTGTTGACTACAAGACCAATCCAGTTTGCTGACAACAAATTCTGAGCTGATAGTCTTTGCTCATAACAAAATCCGTGCGCGCACAATCTGTACATTAAATATTATTTAGAATAGAATTTTAAATAAATGCAAGGAAATTGCAAGCTCTATACAAATCAGCTTACAATGAATAAAATATTTATAATATACTTGTCGCTAATAATTCACTGGTTTATTTTTTTTAGTCATTATGTACATTTTTCCCAGACTTGAATCTGATACAATATCTCTGACAAAGGGATTCATAGCAAAATGTTGCTGCAGCTGCTTCTTTTAAACTCATCTAATTATTAGTTCCAGATGTCTTTCCTTTCTGGAGACTCAAAGACAACTCCAATTTTATTCACACATACAGCTTGTCTAGGATCAGGTTACACTGCAATTCTCTTCTACCTAGAAAACTGAACTTTGTTTACATTTGCACCATTGTACGTTTTTTTGATTGTTCTAGTTTTTTTCTGATATGCATAAAAATACTGTATATTCACGCTATGAATATAAATCTATTCAGAACAGCTGCACACAAAGAATTACTGTCTTAAAGCTGGCACTGATTTCAAACAGACAGAACACTCACTACTAACAACCAGCATTGTTAAGGATCAGGGGTAAACTGACCTGATAAACATCCCAAATGCATCACTTTATTTCAGCATCACATTTTAGTGGGAAAATAACGTATTTTCATTGGTTCATCTACATCAAAAATACTTTTGGACAATGTATAGGGAAAATTAATTCCATAAACAACATGCAAACTGCTTTTTTATTTTTTTTTCATCTTAATTTAGATGAGCTTATCTGGTATGCAAAAAAAAAAGAATGCAGATTTCACTAAAATGTCAATATGCAGCATGTTCTTTGCTGACAACCACTGGAATGGTCCATACATCAAATGTATGGACTGGCTCTTCTCCTTGATTTCAGTTAGTTCCACAAAGAAAAAACATTACCTGTTTGGCCAAAAGATACTTGTCATCTTTGCATTGAACAATAAGTAAACTTAATTCACAGAAATAGCTGCCCAAAATCGATTGCCCCTTCCTGGATGCAATTTCACAAAGCCATACAAAAACAAAACAAAACAAAAAGCTGTGTATCAAGACAGTTTCCTGAGAGTCTTAAGAAAAAGAAGACTGAAAGACACTTATACCACAAGTTCCTTTAACAAACTTAACCTTACTCTTTCTTGAAAAGGTCTTGTTTCTACTGAAGATGTTTAGAAATCCAGAAGAGACAGAATTAAAACTGCTCTTGCCAAGGAAATCTACTAACTTTTTATTGTGGAAAAATCTGGAGTTGAGGTGACAAAAGAAAAAAAAAAAAAAAGCTGATATTTTATAAATGAAAGGCTTCTCTTTAAAACTATCATAATTTTTGCTTAACATACTTCCAAAAAGCATTTCTGAATTTTAGGTTGGGATGGAATTTCACTTCAGAAATATTTGAAAGGTCAAATAAATTTAAAAAAATCTATAATGCATTTTTGCTTTCATGTTCATTTTTAGGTCAAATTCCATAAAAATGAAGTGATACATTATAGATTATTTGTTAAACTTTTCTGTTCCAAACCTCCAAACACTTCCATTTAACCACCCATACCACCTGCTAATCAATTTTTCCACTCAGCTCTATTTCCAAAGCAATTTCCTAGAGGTCAGGTGAGACACGTATTGAATATATATCATTTTAATCTAAGCAACAAACTATAGGACATGAAACAGCTAGCGGAGCTAGTAATTTCTCTCTACAATTGAC
Source organism: Pavo muticus (assembly GCA_016647715.1). Lineage (NCBI taxonomy): Eukaryota > Metazoa > Chordata > Aves > Galliformes > Phasianidae > Pavo > Pavo muticus. The sequence goes on from JACDJE010000124.1 coordinate 1,255,785, forward strand.
CTTTCAGTCCTCCTTCTATTTCATATTTCTGTTTAATCATATAGCTAGGATTATCCTTACTCAGCTACTCTCTGGGTATTTTACAGTTTTTATCAGTTTTTTACCATAGTTCTTCTCAGATCAATCTTGACAAAGTTCAATTCCATAAAAAATTACCTTGAATTTTCATCAGATTTAAAGAAAACAAGATCCCACTGTGTTTGGAGGTAGTATATCCTTTGCTATTCTGTAATCATTTTTATAATTGAACTAGTTATAATTTGAAAAGCAACACAGAAATGTAAGAAATTAAACTGATCATGGATGAGTTGGCCATTATTTCTCATAAATACAAAAAGGAATTGTAGTTGTTATAAAAATGTTTTCTAAAAAGTCATTCAAAATTAATTTATGCATCAAAAGAGCATTCACATTTGAAGTTCAGTAATACCTTCTATTAGAAAAAATAATCTATAAGCAGTCAGAAAACTGTTCGGTTTGGTACCATTCTCTTTCGAGAAAGTCATGTTTTCACTGAAACTAAGAGCAAAGCTACCTACTTGAAGTCTCAATGATTAAAACTTGCAAATGATTAAAAAAAGCCATTTTCTCCAGAAAATGATTTACATTGAATATTTATTATCCAAGCTCAAATATTTCAAAACACAGTGGAAGCATAATTTGACCACTACTTTGAAAATTTTTATTTATTTATTTATTTATTGGTAGATGAAACTGTAGATTTACGTCAGTGAGAGAAGAAATGAGCTCTGTGTCCATAAGTAACCCAAAGGGGGACTTCTGATTAAGGAAATGGGAAGTAAAATTCAGGTAAATTAGGTCCTACTCTAGGAGATAGTTATTCTCCATAGCATAGATCTGACAGAATTGGCTTCATGCTTTAGTTTATTTATTTATTTTACTTTCAAGGACCAAGTGTGGCCATTGGCCAGACACTACAGCAAACAGCGGCTCACGCAGAAATTTCAGCAGCCTTATAGCTGGTGGAGGATCTGATAAACCGAAAAATAACAAAGATACACACACAGAAGTGCTATCTAACATTACCCAAGGATATTTCCACTTCATTCTTTAGGAAGGTCTAGGAATAATAATAATAAAAAAATCCTGCAGACAGAACAGAGTAAGGAAGTCAAAATGATATATAGATGTGTGTCTGCTTTTCTCAAAATTTCCATTCACAGCCCATGGACCATAAAACTTGCATCAGTTATCTCAGATGGAAGAGCCACTGAGCTGTGTCTAGGCATGACCCAGGCTGGACTGTCCTCACCTTCAGACACTGATCAAGGAGATGTGGTAAATATCTGGCACTCTGTTACACTGGCAGTTTTCACTTCAGGTGCACAAGATAAATATGAAGAGAGTCACATAAGTTTTTGAAGAAAACATGGGTTTACACAGCATTGATGGCCTACACCTCCTTGTGAAATATACATTCAGGAGTAGCAAGTTAGTTGCTTGGTTCCCAGGTAGTCTAGTAATTGCCTTCCACCAGTGAGCAAGTTTCAGGCTAATCTGACTGTTCAAGCACATATATGCTTGATAAGGCACACAAAAGTACAAAACTAAGAAGAAAGATGGAAAATACCCTCCAGCATAGAGGGGTTGTTTTGCTTTCTTTTGCTGTGTCAGGAAAGGAAGTTCACTTTTCATTCCACTCCCAGATTCCTCTCTAACATCCTTCAAAGTCCTTCCTTCATCATATTACCTTCATTTTATATATACTGCCTGATAACATATCACATATTAATATTAAGCTTCAGGGCAAAATCCTAACTTCTCTGAAGTTAATAAGTGCTCTATCACTCAGCTTCCTGAGGCCATAATTTAATTGCTCGAAGAGATATGACAAGTCTCAAGAATTTGCAGGTGTCATCACTGTACCTAATATACTCTCCAAGGTAAACAAAATCATGAAAATAACTTGGTATTAACACTATTAACCTAGCATTCCTTTAGCTCAAAAAAAGGGCTTGTCTTCATTAAAATTACATCTAAATATCACTTATCAAATTGGCAGGTCTCATTAGTTAGATTTTGCCTTTAAAATCTAATCAGTATCTTGGTCCCAAATCACTTTTATGCTCTTTCCTCATTACAAAAACTGCTATTTTCAACTTAATCAGTTTTACTGCTTAGATATATTGCATTAGACTCAAGAAAACTGCAAGAGCAATGTAGTCTATTAAAAAAAAAAAAAAAAAAAAAAAAAAACACTAAACCTTGAGCTTGGTTTTGGAGAAACAAAGTGTTCTATGGGAACCTAACAGCAGACATGGGACAAAACACTGTCCTAACAGATTTAGGAACTATATTCTTAGGCTTAAGATGCACTCTGTTTAAAAGAACTCTGAACTTCATTTAAGTGGAATTATTGCCAGTAATTACAGTCAAACTTATTTTTTCCAGCTTGTAATCCCACTAAATCAACAGGAGTAGCATTCAAATCTCAGGTATGCAGTCATACCAAAAGCCGACCGATCATTTGTCAACCTCACTGAAAAGAATACCACCACAAGCAAGCAACCAAAACAAACTTTAAAGATATTTCTGGAGGTGAGAGCCACAACAGATGGCAGTGAGCAAAATCCCACAGCTCTATTCATTGTTTGAAGGCTATGAAGTTGCAGTTACAGAGCCCACTTGGAATTACCTCCACAACCCAAAGAAACAAAATTCATGCAACTTTATAGAGGACATACGCAACTGCATTACAAAGCAAATCTCTACTACTGTATTTCAGTGTTCTGCTGCTTTCGCAGTACGTACCAAAAGCTGACCAAAATATTTTTGTTTCACAGCAAGAAGAACTTACTTAACTTTTGTTCACATTTAGGTCATGGTTCTGCCCAATTCATCTTGTACAAGAAAAAGGAAAGAAAACCATGCAGGTGATCAATACAAAACTTGAAACCTCACAACAGTACTGTAGATATTCCAATTCAAATTAGTCAGAACTAAGAGCGGTACCAGATCAGTAGCACGAGCACCATCAAGCCTGAGGCCAAGATATTTCATCATAATGAAGAGAGATGCCAAATGCTTAACTTGCAGCTCCCTAAAAAGGCTGAATTTCCAAAAGTTCCAAAGGTAAGATGGAAAAGTAGGGTTCTCCGTGTCACTTCCAGTTCATCACCCACAGATGGCAGCACTCTATATCAGCTCTTTTCTTTAAACCCTTGGTTAAGCGTCCAGCTTAACCAAGTTACTTACTGAGCTACACCGGCAGTCACAGTGTTAGGAATGCCACATTTAAACAACATATCAGAACTCAGTTCCTGCCTTCTAACATGCTAAAAGGGAAGTTGCACACAAATAAACCTAAACTATAATCAAGACTGTGCCTTAACGCACCATACAGCCACAATGCAGCTCCGCAGGCCCTGCCAGGTCTTCTCAGCGTTCACGCAGCCGAAGATACAGACTAATTCTCTGCTTGGAGCTTGTCCTAAGCGAAGATTGAAACAATGTGTGTCTTCAGTCATTTCAGTGTGGAGCCCGCCTGATAGTTTAAAAAGGTCACTGAGTACTCGTTTATGTCAACTTGTCTGATTTTCCTCTGAAAGAGACTAAAAGTATCCAAAACTCTCCCTGTGTCATAGCAGAAGGTAGTGACCAAGAGCCACAAATTCAGGAAATTGCCCCAGGTTACTCTCAGATAGTCTTCAAAGAATAAACCCAAGAAGAAAATCAAGAAAGCAAATTGCTGGTTTGTGTGGTATGGGACTCCAAAACCCTCTCTGATTCCCCACCATATCTACTTAAGTTCAGACTGCATTTACTTCTCATACTGTGTCAGTGTGTGTGGGTATGCTGGCAGCAGTTCTGGACATTTGCCCAGCCCAAGCCCAACCTAAACTATTCAACAGGAATTAATCTGCAAGTCCACACCAATAAGACTGATGATTTCTTATCTTTCGCAAAAGAATTTTCAACCAAATCTTTTCTATTCTAGGAAGTGATACCTTTTCCTCGTTGTTGCTGTATAGAATCGAGAAATACTCTAGCATTACAACAGAGTTCCAAAGGCCAAAGCAGACTTGACCACAAGACTGCTTGATTATAGCAGAGAACACATGCAATATAAGCTTTGGACATGTAAGAGATACTGCTTATGTGTCTGCTGCCCAGAAAAATTTACAGCACAAATGCTGTATGAATCAGTGTGATAGCTGCTGTCAGCTACAAATATCATCTGCATATTACGCACCTACCACATGCAAAATACTCCCACAATGATCTTATTAAGGAGGCTGTGCCATACATCAAAATAATGTTATACCTACAGCAGCCTGTAGGTACTAAAATATGCCCTTCCTGCTTATTTTGTACACAGTGAAAAATGACACACTTGTGAGTAAACTTGCTCATTAATTCTGACAGATAATTCAGAATACACAGTTGAAACCTCAACTTAAGTATCTGAAAGATGTAGAAATAGAAGTGTTCTAAATGGTAGTGAAAAAGGAGAAAGAGGTGGAGGAACAGAGATGACAACATAATTATTTGAGCTGTGCAGAATTTTAGATGGGTATTAGTTAACTGAGTGATGAGCGGCTCAGATAAGAGAGAAAAATCTCACAAGCTTTTTTCGAGTAGTGTCTGAAAATATCTGGATCCAAAACAGAAGAGTGTTTTGCAACAATCACTCCCGAGTTTCCCTCTTCCACCCAACTTCTCCCATCTACTTCATTGTCTAAAAAGCAAAAGATACTCTAGACATAACCAGGTAAGAACTGAGGATTAGCCTGTGCTCATTCACAGCACATTCTTAAGGAGATCAGTGTTCATCAAGATGGGAGGAAAGGGAAAAGAGGATCTCTGGAGAGTTTTGTCTCAAAAAGACCCAACAAACTGCAGAGCTGTGTGCCTGTGGCTGAGGTCTGGCCAGCCTCAGTGCCTCCGAGCAGCACAGGTGGGAGTTCCTCCACACTTGAAGCTGCGGTCCCACGTGCAAGGCAGGGCATGGCCCAGCTTCCCAGCAGGGCTGCTGCCCTTGGAACACCAACCAGCAGCAGGAGCAGCCTCAGCAGCGTTGCCTCTCCATTCCTTACTCAGAGCTAAGGATGTCCAAGTCTGAGGCTGGAAGGGGGAAGCAGCAGTCCCAGTCCTGCCAAGCATGAGGATACAGGGCCCAGAAGAGATGTCAGCACAATGCAACGTCAAAGAGACGAGTTTTATCTTGCATGTCAGAAACCAGCTGTGATTACTCCAGGTGCTGTGATCTAACAGAATCAAAGCATTTCCTAGAGCAGCTTTGTGCCATGAGCTGAACCTGCTTCTCAGGAATCAAGTAGATTCCCTTCCTCCACCATCTATTTGCTATATAAAACCTGTGCATAATCCACTCTTTCCCATATTTTTCATGCAAAGCCATTTACACTGTTTGTTGAAAGGCCAGGCAAATACATACAGCATGCAATTCAGTACAGAAAACGTGAAAACATTTGCCATTAATTATTGTAACCCCCAATTATTGTAATCTCCAAGCGAAAAGGTAAAGATAAACCATTACCTACAAAGAATATTTCATTTTCTATGTAAGGAGGTGGCAGTGGAAGCTTGCTAGCAACGAGTAGCCAGGACAGTAATCTGAAAGTTTATATATGTAGCTAGTGCTCCAGCCAGCAGATAATGCAGGCAATTAGTACTACTGTTAATGTGCTGGCATGCCTCATTTCTGGAAATGCGTGCTGAGTGCTCTCCTCTTAAGGTGGCTTGAGCAAGTTGTCCCTATTTAACAGACACATGCATGCAAGGAAAGCAGATCTTTCAGGAAGACAAACCACAATTTTAACTTGTTCTTGATGTCTAAGCAGCAATTGCAGTGAAATAGAAGAAAAAACCAAACAAGTATACATCTACTATAGACAGATGGCTAATAAAAATTTGGGGAGCTCTTTCAATACAGAAATTGAGTAGTTTAAAAAAACACCTACATAACAAATGCTTGGACATGTTGTCTCCTTTTATAGAACACAAACATTTGCCCTTTACCTCAGCAGCTCAACTATTCATTCCTTTGCTACTTTTACTCTATGCAAAGTTTCAAAACAGGTGTACAGCCAATATTTAACCTTTACAATATAATGTAATGAACTCACCCAAGCAATAGGTGCAGCAGGTATTAACGACTAAAGTGCCATACTCAACTACAGCCATGAATTTTTGTGGTGAAGATCCTGGATTTCTGCCCTATCATGCTAGGTGGAGAGTAGTCCCTATGAATTAGCAGGTTGCAATAACCAGTAAATACGCATCTTGGCCTGCTGAGGTTTACTCACGCCTGCAAACATCTGCTTTTGTTTTGTACTTCTATCTGAAGACAAGAACAAATATTTCCATTTCCTCTCAAATGTTGACAGGTGAATCAGTGTTTCAACATTAAAGTAGGTCAGCCCACGTTGCATTATTCAGTGTATCAGCATGACACTTCTCAATGATAAAATATTGTCTAATACTAATTTGAAGTGATACAAGCATATATCTGCTTTCTGCAGAAGAAAAGTTGCTTTAATTTGAAATTGTCCCTCCTCCATCTGGAAGAAAAATGTGAAGGATTACAAATCAATTCTTATTGCCTGCCTATCCTCCTCATCCTAGTCTATAGCTGGGCAAGCCCGTGGTTTGAGGACAAGCATATGTCTGCTCTGAGGAAGCACAAGTGACAGCTGATATACAGGGGTAGCAGCAGCTCCAAAAAAGAATTAAAGCTACCTCAGATGCAACAAACTTCTGGGAATCTCCCCTAACCATTTACAGAGTTACAATCATGGCATTTTCTATTCCCTAAAGTTATTTCTCTTCCCTCTCCTTTTCTCTTCCGCATAATCTAGGGAATTATTCATGAATTAGGAAAATCACTGAGTGTTTGTACACAATCTCAAACTCCATATTATGGCATAGCCAGTCTGAAATGTCACTTGTTGTGGCATTGTAGAAAATAGGCTCTATATGTGTTCATTTATCTTTATGTTCAAGTAGATACATGAGGGCTGCTCCGAAAGCAATGCATTCTATTTTATGATGTTCGCCCATAACATCAGGGGTGTATGTTGCTGGGATGGGAGTAGAGGCTAAACCTTCCCACCAATATTCCATTACATTGTGTGCCACAGCAGTGTGGCAGATGGCAGCAGAGGGGCAGTCTGACAGAATGGTGTCTGATATGGAAGAGCATATGGATCAAAGGGGTGGAACTGAATTGCCCCCTGCAGATAAAATGGCACCCACCGGACATTCGCCAATGCTTACTGAATGGTTATTGAGACCAAATAGTGAATGTGAGCACAGTGAGGCGATGGGTGGTGTGTTTCTGCAGTGATGACACCAATGTGAAAGACAAGCCACGTTCCGTGCACAGCTGTCAAACCACAAAATGAAGAGCGTTTCAGTCAGCTCATCCACATAAATTGGTGGATTATGATGATGGAACTGTGTATGGAGCTGAATATCAGTTGGAAACTGGAAACTATGGTGGAAGCATTGGAATATTGCAAAGTTTACACCAGGTGGGTCCTCCAAATGCTCACAGAGGATCAGAAAGAAAACTGTATGCAAGTTTGTCAAAACCTATTGAACCAATATGAAGTAAAGGTGACAGTTTCCTGGATCACATCATTACTGGTGACGAGATCTGGTATTAGCACTACAAGTCAGAGTCAAAACAGCACATCCACGGACTGGTGACATGTGACTTCACCATCAAAGAAAAACTGCAGGATGCAGCCCCTCAGCGTGTAAATTGACATGCGCTCTTTTTGGGGATAAGAAAGAGGTGATCCTTCTGGATTTCCTGGAATTCAGACAAACCACCAACTCCAGCCACTACGTCCTGATGCTAAGCTGAAGGCTCAAACTTCTAGAGGCAGGCCAGAGAACAAGACAATCTTTCTTTGCAACAAGGTAATGCCAGGCCCCATTCCAGTTTGAACACCGTGACGCACATTGCCAATCTTGGCTGGACCTACCACACTTACCATATTTGGCACCTTCTAACTTCCATCTGTTTGGGCCAATGAAAGATGGACTGTGTAGGCAACATTTTTCTAGCAGTGACACCATCATAGCAGCTGTGAAACAGTGGGTCACCTTCACTGGTCCAGATTTGTACGAATGTGGCATGCAGGTTCTTGTTCATCACTGGTGAAAATGCACAGCTAATGGTAGTGACTATGTTGAAAAATAGTGTTTTGTAGCTGAGAATTTGCTCTATCAAATAGTCATTGTGTTCTTCATATCTGTTGTAGTTTCCATGGAAATAAATAGGAAACATTACTTTTGGAGCGACCTATGCACTAAATAAATATACCTGAAAATATCCTTGCAAGTGTAACAGTCTATGATCATAGTTGCAACTGATGAGATAGATAGAAGAAAAATCCTAGAACCTGTTACTGCAATATTAGCAGAGAAAATAGATGTGGATTTATCCAAGGGTAGAGATGAAAAAGCTAAGTCTTCCTCTAACAGCAATGCCACCTCCCCATTAGCAGCATGCTCCTCTACATCAGTTTTATTTGCTTCTGACCCTTACCAGATACAACAGCAGACACTTCAGCTCTTCTCCAGCACACTTCATAAAACCTCCAAAAGACGAAGGGATAAGAACTGGATGGAAAGAGGGGGCAATGCTAAACATACAACACTGGTTAACACCCCATAGAAATCCATGCCGATGTCAACTGATGTTTCTCTATTAAAATTAAAATAACTGTTTACAGCAAGATTTGTTTCTGATTTTTAAAACTTTTCAGATTAACAAGAAGAACTCAGCAACCCTTCAGACACATAGTTTATGATAAAACTCCCCAACAACTCTTATCTTTCTATGCATAAACATGAGCACACTGACACTTTCTGTAGAAAAGAGATGTTGCCAGCAACATTAAAGATTTGGCCAAATGTATGGGTGGGAGGCTTGATTCTGGCTACTAGCATTAGTTTACCAATTCACAGAAAGTAAGGGGAGGAAAGAATCTAGCTGAAGCAATATGGATAAAATCACTGATATTCTTTCTTTCAGTCCTTCCTCATGTCACAAATCCTCTCTCTTCCAAATGCTCAATGACACCACACGTCAAATGACCCAAAGCACAGCATAACGTGTGTTGCCAAATGGTGTTTATACACACTGGTAAAGATAACTATTTCCACGGCATGGATTTCTGTGGGCCCGCCTTCCTGAACATGAGTTCTCAAACATACTTTTATCAGCAAACCAGAGAAGAAAATCTCCTAATATTTCAGAACCACGCCTCTGCATCCTGTCTTTAATTAAACTTTCTTCCAACACTCCTCTCAAATGCTTACCTATGTGAAACCACAAAGGCTTTTTAACTCTAACCACATGTATTAGCCACATTGAGATCACTTTTTTATACCTTCTGATCAACCGTAACTGAATACATTTAACATATGAACGAACTTCATTGCTCTATCTGTTCCAGTCACTGTATTTATCACAGAATTGCTCTTATTACTTTTTTAAAGCAGTTTCTCTTTCCTCTAGGACACTTAGCACAGTAATTTAGAGACTTACAATGTTGTGTCTGACCAGCATATTGTCACACAGCACCAGTGTGAGCATTTAAAATGCTCCTGACAGCTCTTGCTTCCATCCAGGTGATTCTAATTATGTTGCAGAGCCAGATTTCCTCAATAATTGCAAATTACTCTAACCTATCATCAAAAAGCATGGATGAACCGGTTCAGATGCTGGTTTTCTGAGCAGGAGTTGGCAGTGTCTGCAATGGAAAGTGATAGCATTTGTTTAATTTTTATTTCCCTTGCTTAGATTCTGCTAGTTTTTTTTTTTTTTTTTCCCTCCTCATTTTCCTTCAGTAATGATAGGAGAATGTTCGGCATAGAAGAATCGCCTCTTCACTAAAAGAAAACTTGTGATAAGGTGACATATCAGTTACTAATTTTATTTCATTTGTTTTTATTGTGTCTTGAGAACACCAAAACAAGACTGTTTTTCCAATTAAACTGTGAATCTCCACAGAAAACTGACTAAACAGTGACACCATGGGGTGCCTTGCCTGCTGGTGTTAATTAATTTGCACCTAGAATGACAAAGCATACTTAGCATTCCAGCTGCTGCCCCTGTGTAATTAATGAGGAAAATAAAGGGCCTTTTTTCACCCACCACATCATTGAACATTAAAGATTACTTAATAATTAGACTATAATTGTGATGCCCACTAAATACAACCCACCTGCTCTCCCAAGGAGCACAAGACTGGCACTGTAGCATGTTCAGACAGCCCCCTCCAAAAGAACGAAACAGAAGCATACTTTGTGATGTATTACATTCTTTGTAGGTCTCTTCCACCTGAACTATTCCAACGGTAAGCAAGGTCAGGACATTGCCATAACAACTTAATTTCTTTTTGCTGAGGTATCAGTGGGTCCCTGTGCTGAGCAAATCTGTGGTCATGTTCCAATATTTTACATGGACATTGTATAAAAATTGCTTCCTAAACCAGTCTTTCCCAAAATAGCATAATAATGCTGAATGCAAATTAAGCTGAGGATCCTGAAGTGGGTCTAACTTCAGAGACAGCAAAGTTGTAAAGAGATCATTAAAATGCTAGTGACAGACATGCAAATAGAGATACATTTGTTTTCCCATATTTTTTTTTAAGCACAAATTACTTGCATTGATATTCACTTCAAGGGAAAAAAAATCAAGTTAGAAACACAGGTTTAAGAACATAAATGAAAAGCTATTTCTGGAGATGAAGAGTGAAGTGCAGATGAAGTGCTATATTTTTAAAACAATTTTGATAGTCACAGTTATGTCCAACCCATTAATTTAAAGATCTGTTATAATTACAGCTTTCCCTGTAAGCTTGATGATATCTCTGATAGAGCTAATTTATGAATCCAGAACGAAATTAATATTCATTATTTTAATTTTAGTCACATGAATAAATCCCAGATGAGGACTTAGGACCTCACTGTGTTTGGCATTGTACACACTGACATGACCCCAAATCTCTAATACATATTTTAATATGTTTAAACAAGCCTAAAATGCAAAATCTGTAAGAGGTAAAGTCAAACATAAAACAAAAGAAGACTGCAAGCATTTTTTTTTTTCAGGACAACTAACTGTTTATCTCTTTGTTCTTGATCTGTCTTTTTTTCCCCTCTTTCAATGGAATTTTCCATTCTCATTTGTTTAGGGGACAAAAGGAGGCTGATTAGCACATGCTTCAGTGGCATTTCACGCAGCATTCCTAAGCCAATCCTTACTTTAACAAGCTGGACAATTTTCTTTCTACAACTTCAAGTTCAGTCAGTTTCTAAAATGTGCTCACCATGCTCGACCTTGCCTTGCTAAAGTAACTGGGAAGCTTGGCAATGACCTCAGTGAACCTTCAGCTTCATGTTCTGCTCCACAGGTCAGGAAGGCTACAACTGAACCTTGAATTTAGTGATCCAGATCAATTCAGAAAATGGTCATTTCAAAACACTTCAAATTTGGATTCTGCTGCTAATGATGAGAAAAAAATTATCCCTGTTCTCATTACACACAAGAGTAAGAATCCAAGTTTTGTTTGCAACTGAGACATTTCAATTATAACAGCTGAGCTGCAAGAATAGCAAAAATACTATTAGTAATTACTATTACTGTTAGTAATAATAGTAAAAATGCTATCAAGCACCACACCTAAGGTGCACAGAAACCATGATGCTGATGCTACAGAATCCCTTCCAGATTTCCGTGCATTCAAAGTATAGCTCATGGAGCTATCTGCCCTTTTGAACACCAAACGTGGGACATGACACATCAGCTCCTTGAAACCCAATGCATTCAAGAAGTCAAAAGCTGCATATCCCAAAGTGGGAGGCACTGGAAATCAGTTTTAGAAGTGTAGTGACACTTTGCTTTAGATGAGGAACAGGAAGATAAGTTAATATTGAAAAAAGTTATTTTAATTCTTTCATAAATGAGGTTCATTTAAGTGGTCTGAAGAAAACATCACCTCCCTCAGGAAATGAAGCGAGCATGCTGGTGCTGTTCTGACCAGAACCCACTTCTTTCGGGTGCCCGTCGCTAGAAAAGACACCCTGGGTTATTTGTTTTCTTAACAGTGTTTCTGTGAAACGTGTGTCTCTCCAGATCTTTCAGGGTGACACAACACTGTGAGAGACATCATGTCTGATTACATCAGTCAGGCTGCATTAGGCTGTGTCAGTAATGACTGCCAATGTGACTGATGTGACTGGGTGCGACACCACCAGGCCACCTTCTCATCTGCACAATATCACATAGATTTCTGGTGAAAGGAGAGCGGGAGAAAGAAAAAGCTCAAAGATCTCATACAAACTGACAATGAATTTAAAGAAATCTTTTTTGTGTGTGTATAAGAAACCTTTCAAAAGCAAAACTGATAGAGAAACCATTACATCAGGGACGCAGTAGCCAGGTATAAGATGTCCCTGCTGTCAGCTGTGCAGATGTCTGTGTTGTACTGAGCATATCTTTTTGAGGATAGGTATGATCATGGCAGGACAGAGCTGTTTGCATTTAAGGAAGTATTACTTACTAAAAAACCTGCCTGACCATCCCTCTGATGCTTCAACAGGAATGGTCTCCCTCTAATAATTCTATATGTGTAAGCTCAGCAGGTAAAAGAAAGCATTGTAACCCTTGGACACTTCTTGAAAACCATAAATTTAGGTGGACCCTAAGTGCTTCTGGTTACTGTTGCATGATGAAGTATTTTAGTGTTATTAACATGCAAGTCGCTAACAAATTTCTAAGAACTCTTCTGGTTCCCATCTGATCCTTCTGGCATTGGCTCCAAGCTGGCAAAGGCATCTGCTTCCCTCGGTGAGTGACAGGGGACTGCAGTCTGAGTGCCTGGGCTGCAGAGCAGCAGCCAGGAACACTTGCTGTGGGACCTTTAAAAGCCTCTCTCCTGCAGTACTAATGTAAGTTCACAGATGAGATTTAAGCTATCCTCAGCAATGCCAGCATTACAGAAGTCAGCCCATTACTTGCCACGGATGCATCCTCCCTAGCCCTCAGACGAGTAGGCAGTCGTGGGAATCCAAAACAAATCAAAGCTCGGAAAGCATCTAAAACACTTAGATTTTCAAATGGTAAGTGATAGAAAAAAATCAGCCTCCTTCAAAGCAAATCCCCTTCTAAAATCCCACTCAAAACTGAGGCAAAAATTCTGATGAGTAACAAGCACATAAGGGCCATTTATCCTTTTAAATTCCTACTAAATATTTTTTCCTTTTTCATGGCCAGTTGGAGAATTCTCATGGCCAAATACTCAGAGAAGCAAGCTGCATGGGAGCTGTCACACTGCTATTTCCAATGTGAAGCACTTAACTCAGACTGGCAGAGCCACATCTTGAGCAGCAGCTCTTCACCTTCCAGCTTTGCCTCTCTGCAGAAATTATGAGCTATGTTAGTGTTTTGTGTACCACAAGTGCTAGAAACCAGAAATACCACACACCTCACATGGACTGATGCTCACCTGAAGACAGAAGTTAACCAGCATCAACTTCTGTAGAAAAGGAAATGGCACGTGACCAATTCACACACATCAGACTAAATGTGAGTTTACCCCAGTGAAGGGCAAGAAGAGGAGAGTAGATTCTTTTTTTCCCCCCTTTTGAAGTAGTAAAGTCCCAGTGAAGGACTTCTGGGTTTGATACCATCCAGTGTGTGGCAAAGAGTGCAGCATTACCAGAAAGAACAGGAATCATAGCCCATGTAATTCTGGGGAAAAATAGTCTGTTTTGTTTTGTCGGTTGTCTCAGCAGTTGAGAATATTGTGCCCTACAAAAACAACCTCATGGTCACACAGGGACTAGAGGAGCTATGTCTTGCAGTGGCTGGAGGAAAACAAAGTCGTGCACACAGAGAAATGCATGACATGCTCAAAGCCAACATATTGATCCTGGGTACCCAATCCTAACGCGTGCTCTCTGCCAAGTGCTCAAGCCCATATTAGTTCTAGCTAATAGCCCAGCTGCAGGGGTAGACATGCCTGCCAGCAGGAGCATCAGCTCTGGCATCAGTGCAATTTACAGGGAGGAGGAGAGGATTGCTGGCATTAAAGAGATCTTTGTTCTGGGTACGGCGATACAAAAGCTGACAATGCTTTTGCCCTATGCACAAGTAACTGTGTGCAGGTGTTTACACCAATCCTGTGCATCAGCAGGAGCTCGACCATACATAAAGCAACAGAGAAAAATTTTAAAGAGTGCTTACCGTGGGAGTAAAGTAGACTAAAATATGTTTTTGTATGCATGCACAAAAATTAATCTTTAAAAACATACTCATGTATATTAAAAAACTTCACTTTTGTTGTTGTTTTTTTTTTTTTTTTTTTTTTGAGGTTTTTTTTGAAGAAAGAAAGATTCCACATTTACACACACAGCAACACCTACTGCAGACTATAACTGCAAAGGAATTTAAATAAACTGACCATGCTGAGCTTTCAGTTCAAAAACTCCTATACAACAAGCAGAAGAAAAATAACAGGCCAATGCCGAGCCACACAAGTACATTTGAAGGTCCATCCCCATCCTTAAACTCCACTTCCAAATGTACCCAAGTGTTCTGATCAAAATCAACCCTCAATGTGAAATAAGAAGTAAATGCATTCTTGCTTCATTTCAGCCTTATCTTTGAAGGTCATCTCTCCCCGTAACACATTTTGCTTACAACAGAAAAAAGACAATATTTTCCATGATTTTGCCTCGGTAAATTGCATGAGTCAAATTAATTTGCGTGTCCATTTTCCACAAAAAGTTTTCTGAAGCCTAGAGCTCCGTACAAGAGAGCATGTATAAATTAATTGTCTTCAGAAGGATATTATGTGAATACTGAAACTACGATCTCGGTATGCAAACTTTAGCATTAAAGAGCTGAGCAGAATGCAGATCATAAGCCTGCATGGAAATATAATTTACTGCAAATTGGTTTGTACCTCATGCAGAAAAGTTGCACTTGCCACTTCTCCAACTTACACTCCTGAAGAGAAATAGAATTAGAGGATACTTTTTGCTGGACTTTCCAGTAGGAAGGAAGTTATTGATATTTCTAACTTGAATTGATCAAACCTTAATTCTAATTTCTGTTTCAGAATTTTACAACCAACCTTAGAGAAACTGAGTTTTCAACAAGTCTATTTGAATATCCCGTTCCAGCAACTTTCATCCAATACCTTTTCTAGGATGCAGCAATCCATGCTGCTTTCAGGAACTTTTTCCTGTCCAGAACAGTTACAAGGCTATATGAAATAGTGTCATGTACCATCACATTCAATAGCAATAAGGTCATAAAGTCATGACTACCTGGTTTTACTAGCTACATCTTACCCAGTGCCATTGAGAAATCTGTCTGTGTTAGTCATGCTTTTGAAATACCTCTCTGTGAACCCAGGTGAAGGGTTTTTAAACTAGGATACCAGAGTCTGATTTACTATGTTCTTTGGAAATGGCTCTTCTGAAACACAGGGCATCAGCCCTTGCAAGCTAGATCATTTGAAATTAGGAATTTCCAAACACAATCATTTCATAATTCTTCATTCAAGTCTTTCTGCAAAAACAGCAGAAAAGGTACAGGCTTAAACCTGCCTTCATCTTTCTCAACTTAGAAACTGAGATTCATCAGGGAGTTTCCTAGTCCAGAATTTTAAAAAGATAACAGCCTTGTCCGGAAGCACATGATGATCTAAAGAGAGCTTTAAACTTGTTAAACAGTGGACGAAAATTCATTCCCTACAAAGGCTCATACCAGAAAGCAAATTCTTGGCCACCATTGCGTATACTACGAACGAAATTGTGAAAAGTTAACCAGTCCAATGACACCTTGATCCCAGCCCTGCCCAACAACAAGCAATGAACACAGACATGACTGAGATGTCTGCCTGGAAGCTATCCTCTAACCCAGATGACAGCAACAGAAAAAATACATTCAAGTGCTTGGCATCTGAGTCTTGCAGCTGTCAGAGCAGAGTGGCCACAGGTGTTACTTCCAACCATGAAATGCACATGGGAGGGAGAAGGCAAATTAGAGAACAAATGCTACCAGCAAAACAAGGAGAGCAGGGCAGACATAAAAACCTTTCATGTGCCCCCATAGCAGCTTAGATGTTTTCTGAGTATAGGTATGGAGAAATGGCAAACAAATTGGTAACCTTGACTTGTTGAGTGTGCACCCTGAATGCAGGTGTGTTGGCACCTGCCAAAAAAAAATCCACAAAAAAAGATGAAACCAAAAGACACAAAAAAAACTTACAACTGAAAACATGTATTTTCATATACTAAATATACACTGTATGTTAAAAATATATGTTATAGCATATGTTATAACATTTTATCATATGTCATATGTATAAATACATATATATTTAGAACACTGAATGACTGTGAGGAAAACATACAGAGGTTTGCTTTTTTCCCCTCAGCGATTGCTCAGTGATCTGGAGATGTACATCTTTTCTATTCATTTTTCTTCCTGCTCTGTTTAGGTTTTCTCCTTTCATCCCTATGGTCAGCTGTCATTTCTCATTACAAGTGCCATCCATGCAGGATACTACTTCTGCAAGTGCCACCCTTACAACTGTACTCATGTCCTCCCCTATGCTATGTAAAGAGCTACATGAAAACTGGTAATGGTAGAGGTGAGCCTGTGAAAAATCTGGGTACAGACTACGCAGCTCTAACAAAAAGGTAATCAAATGAGGGAATTTACAAAAATAGATACATTTAGGTCCGATTTCCAATTCTTTAAAAAAAAAATAATATGAGACTATGAAGAAGGAAAGCTGTAGAAGGCTTCATAACACATTTTGCTTTGGCTTATCTCTTAATCAGCAGATTAAACAATTTAAACTAGTGGGACACAGCAAAACTGTTCAGAATGCCAGCTCTCAGACTCACTATATTCATCAACTCTTACCAGCTGCTGGTTGGCTGGCACTGAAGCTGTGGTTCTACACAGGCATGAGTGAAGCTTCCCAGTTATCTTTCCATGGCTAACTTGCCTAGGCACAGAAAACAATTGCACTAGGATAGGAGAGCACTGAGTGCAAAGGGTTGTGAAAACAGAACAATCTACAAAGGACAAGGAACTCATGTCAACTTTCTAAGGCTACAGAATTAGGGTAATGTATCAGCAGCCACACTGACAACAGGAGAATGATCCCTCTCACTGAACTCTAGTAACGCCATTCCCTTCCCTCTCTGTACCCCTCCAGAACACTTCTGGGCATAAGGAGGGAAGTTATAGCAGCAGAATGCTGTGGAAATTGTTACAGCTGAAGTTCTGCAACACAGAAATAAATCAGGTGGTTTTACTGTGACAACCAAAGGCAGATGCAGGGCTCAGCTACCTTCCTCTAAGCTGCTTAGTCACTCCAGGAATGGATTCCACTTTACCTCAACACTCTGCAGACTGTAACACCCTTCCCCACCTCTCCTCCCCTTTTTAAACAGAGAAATTGCAAGCAGTAAGGGATTTTTATCTCACTAAAATAGCTTAATAGCAATGTAAAGCTTAAATCATGTGGAGTTTCAGTGGAAAATATCCATCATTTTTCCAACAACAGAGTAAAAAAGATTTTTTCTTAAATTATCAAATCCAAATGTTTTGACATTTAGATTTTCCTTTTCTTTTGTTTCATTTATTTATAAGTAAATTTATGATAATCAAATTTATAGGCAATACTAACAGTTGATTTCTTAATCCAAACAAAGTATGAAAAATTAGCTAAATGCTTTCCTATTCAGCTTTAAAAAGACATATTTGTCCCCATCAAAACATCTGAGCCTAAATTCTTGTTTCATGTAGCCTCTTGAAAATGCAAGAAATCAGTCACTGCGTAACCACAATAGTTAGATTTAAATATGTGAAGCGGGACATGGTTTAAGTTCCCTACTTTGTAACTGTGACATGTTTGAACTATTAAGGCTGATGACTGAATCCTCAGAAATGCAGAAGTAATATACAGATTTATCTCATGCAGAACTTTCTACAGCCACGTAAAAGAGGCTAATTCCCTTGGTAGCCTTTCCCTCACAATTGGTCTCCATGTCCATTTATCCCAAACCTTTTCCATTTAGTACCCACACTTTGCAACCCAAAGACTGGGACCATGAGCTGAGCTACTCAAACTGAAAATTTAATGCTGATATTTAACAATCAGTTATTATGTAGCTAGATGACCTACAGAGTGATGGGATGGTGGTATACACCAGGTCCACAGGGTGACAGCTACCAATAATGCAGAAGTTCAGATCAACAAATACCAGCTCAAGAGCCCATGGCTACTTTTGGGTTTTGGCAGCCCCTACTCTGTTTACACTCCACTAGGCATTAAAAAGCTAGTAATTCTACAGGAGTCACAGAGCTAGTAATAGCACTTCAGAAATTAAAGATGTCTGTAGCATGTACAAGTTTTACAAACAATAAGTTCAACTACAGATGGAGTTTTAGCATTCAACTCATTTAGGTGCTTTGTTATCCACTGTCACCAATTTGCAGCTAACAGTGCCTAAATACATTAATTGTAAATAGATTTTATCCACCTGCATCACACAGCCCAGTTTCACTCTAGGAAAAGTACTGCTCTTATGGAATTGCTATTTATTACAAGATTTATTTTACACGGGCATCTGAAAGTACTATGTGAGAGACTTGCAACACTGAAAACCATTTACAGCTTTCAAAACAGAAGGCAAAAAAAAACCCCAAGCCCAACAGGTATTATTGTTGGTTCCATTACTGCCCATCTTGGGATAAGGGACTGACTTTCATTAAAACCACAAAAAAGTTTATTACTCCCTTCCTGTCTTCATTCTCTTCTGCTCCTACACTCCAAGTTCCCATTACAGACTACAGCACAAGTTTTTCAGGTCTGATGCCTGACAATGAGATGGAGATACTATTAAAGAATTGAATCCAGTCATCATCCCAACTCTCATTATAAGTTAGATACAACCTACAACTTGCAAAGCCTCTATTTCCAATGGCTACGAACAATGGACTAAATGGAGGTACATTATATGAACTTATATTACCATCTTTTTCCAAGACAATAATATATTCTGCTTTCTCCAACATCTCTTCAGTGTGATCAATAGAGAGAACTGACCTAGGTAGGCATCAGGCTCTGCAAAAGCCAGATGGCAATTTAGAAAAATGGGAAATAAAGTCAAAATGTTAAGGTAAGGCTGTTTTAGGAAGGACACGACTCATAAATCTAAGAATTTCCAAACATTTGCTACTGCTATGCACAACTATTTGAAAACGTAAATAGTAAAATAGAACTCTCTTTACAACATACTAAGCTCCAACTTAGCATAATGAATATTTTTTTCTGGAACAAATGATGTTTGTTTGAAAGTAACGTCAAGTGTTTTTCTTCCAGTTCCAATGCACACCATTGCATTAAAATGAATGAGCTTCTCAGCCTTGACATAGAGGACCTCAAGCTGGCAATTATCTTGAAAAGAGGCTGCTCCAGTCTTTCCTGAGAGTGCACGGAGCAAAAGACTGAAGGAAATACGGCATTTATGTTCTGTACACCCATCTGTGCCTTGTCTTCATCATGGTGGGCAGGACTCTGTTACCTATCACAACAGATCCCAGATGCCCTGGGATGTTTGCATAAGATCACGTATAGCTATTATCAAAGGAGATAGTAATCATACATAAGAATCCATGGTTAGGAAAACAAAAAACAAACTACCATTATCTACATAATCCTCCCAGTAAAGTAGGGTTTGGTTTTTGTTTGTCAAAAAAAAAATTAATTTCTGTGACTAAATTTAATTGTAAATTTGAGATTGTTATGCTCATGAATAATAACTAACCCAGTGTGGATTTCTTGCAATAAATGTTTAAAAATGTGGTGATTTTCTAGGAAATGTACCTTCTGTTTCAAAACGCTAACTACTTTGGATATAGCTCTATTCATTTCATTAACACATACTATATAACAATATATTACAATGTTAATTGAGGAATAGGTACTTCAAGCTGCCAACCATTTCCCTAAGCAGAAAACTTTAATGGCACAACACTGATGTATCTTATAGGATACCCGACTGCCCTTACTGGCAACACGTGATGCTGCATATTTCAAAAAATTTGTTTAAGTATTTTGCAACCAGTCTACACAACATCACTTAATTTTTTTTTTCTTCCCTCTACTAGTTTTCATGATGGGACATTCATTCACAAAATTAAACGTGGGGTGAAATTCACAACTGATATTTACTCAGCTGTTTAGTTTTACACTTCCCCTGTGAGAGGGGATCTCCCCAAAATCTTTCAGTTTTTATTTCCTAATAGAAAAGTACAGTAACAAAGTATAATTTCCTTAATGATCTGCACTTATTAAGATCTATATTACTAGGTAGGATGGCTGTTTTGATATGATAATGATTTAAAAAATGTTATTAAGCCACTTTACAATGAAATTAACAGCAACTGCATGATTTTTCCATATCATGGAATTTGATTAAATATCATTTATGGTCAGATACTGAACTTCCTAGAATTGGATAGGAGTTTTGTTACATGGATTGAGAAGACCAAGACAACACCCTGCATGCTATTTTGATCTTAAAGATGAAATTCTGAGTTCATTTAAAATGTCATTTACTGTTTTGATCAAGACTTTCAGGAATCTGAAAATGTGCCCAGTGATGTGAAGCTGCCCAGGAGCCACTTTTCAGTCAGATTTCGTATATGCCTGCTGTATTTGCTGAAGATAAACAGCTCTCTAGTCAGACTTTGTTTTTATGAACCATGACTAAATGCTATGCTCAGTTTCAATTTACCAGATGAAGGCCCTAAAAATGCATTTTTTTCAAATTAGATTTTTCCTTGTTAGCATTTACATTTGTGTTCTGGTGTGGGTGAAATTCATCAGCTAAAAGGCCTGTAAAAATAGCAAGACCAGGTGATAGGGTACATGGCATGGGAAAAAAGATGAAGTGCAGGCAAAAGAACATTAGCTCCCATATATTGTCAGGGGAAGCATTCCATTGCTTCTCTATGTTCAAGCACCCACTGGGATGCAGGCAAAACTTCAGCATGACACAGTACGGTCAGACTGCAAAAGCTATTCCATCCTACTGGCAGAAATTAAGACCACTGAAGTTCTTAAAACAAAGATCAAACACTGCCATAAGGTTTGCTAGCTCAGATTAACCACCAGATTTCCAGCTTCCAAGTCAAGAGTATTTCATTAGGGGAAATACAACTGTATCTACGCTGGTCTAATTTGCTAAGCTATTGCTGCTCCACAGCTTTATTACAAGATTTGCAAATAACTTTTTTTTTTTTTTTTAATGTAATGACAATATTTAGTTTGGAACAAACCACATTTATGGCACTTCTGTTTTCTTCACACATAACAAAAAACATATTTGACATGAAATCTTCCATTTGATCAAATGTAAAAGGACGGCGCTGAACACAGCCATTTAGATGAAGGAAAACATCATACATAATACTGTACAGGCCTGTAATTTCTTATCACCTCTCTAAATGCCCACTAACCATTTAACAAGGTGACAAGCATCTTGCTATGCTTCATCTAGCATTATCTGCTAGATGAAGCATAGCATATAGAAAGAATATATTCAAAGAAAATGTTTCCAAGTCTTCTCTTGGCCTCTCTGAAGAGAAGCCTTGAGATGTCTCCTAAACCCTGGACTGCCTGCATTCACATCTGCCTTGGGAAATCAGCAGGAGACGCAGCTGCTCATGACCCCACAGAAGCTGTAAGTATCAGGACTCGAGTTACAGAAAGATTTTGAAAATACAGTTAAAAATTTTAAATAAATAAATAAATGATCCATCTTGTTCCATTTATGTCTTTTTCCTGAGATGATTGTACTTTCTCTATGTTAACCAATATCTCAAACTCATCACGTTTTAATGACCCCATAAGGCACCGTGAGTGTACAGATGCACAAACGCCAAGATCTTTAAAATAATTACTGCCTTTACGTATGTCAAAAATTACTCCAGATGTGATGGGAAGGGCAGTGTGAAGGCAGCTGCTCCTGAGGCAAGACTCAGTATCAGAGCTGCATAGAAAAAACACTAAAAAAAATAAAATAAATCTTTCCACTCAAGGAAAAGTTCTGTTAATTTTTTTAAGTCAAATCTAGATGCGGTACATCTGCATCTTTCCCTTACGACCTCTCCCAAAACTCACACTTCTTCCTTCACAGCCTTCTCCTTTGCCTTTCTTTTACTTCCTCCAATAAATTCTTATGATCTCATCCAATTGCTCTGCTTCCTTTACTCTCCCACTCTCTGTCTTTGCTCCCAAGTGCCTCTCCATTATTACTTCTTGATCCTTACTCAGTTTCTTACCAGCTTTCATCTCTTTCCATCACCGGATGCACTTTCCAATATGTAGTTCTATAAGCTCTGCTTCTCCAGCATCTCTTGGGGAAAACCTGCCTCCATCTTATTCTAAACACAGTGAAAATGAAATTTCATGTTATGTACAGTGGAGATTATCATAATACTATCCCTGCTTTTTACTTGTTATGTATTTTCTCTAAGTTTTTTTTTTTTTGGTGAAACTAAGTATAAACTAGAGCTTGAAAATGCAAGAGATATCAGTGTCCAAATCATCCAGGACAGTGGTTTTGCTTGGCTCAAATTCGCTTGCCTCTTTCAGGCATTCCCACAAGTTCCATTAGCATTCACTACAGGCACAAAGGACACAGTGTGCTGGGCTCTGTGCAGGACCAGAGCCAAACTCCAGTATAAATGGCTACACAGATTTGCAACACAGAAAATATCTGCATGAAAATCTGCAATCCCCAGGACTTAGAGAATTAATACATTCAATTAACATAGGCATTTGCACATATTCTGAAGCAGTATCTCTTTCTTTTTATGCTGATTTTGAAGGAGATACTTAGTATTTGATTATTTACCCATAGAGGATTATCTATCTATGGTATCGCCTATGTGCAAAATTGTTTACAATAAAGAACACATTTAATTTAGGGCAGAATTTTTAACAGTTTCCAAAAACAAATACAATTTCTGACTTAATAAAGAGATTGATAAATCTATCAGATTTATGAGGCTATAAAAATACTAAGCCCATGAGAACACAGCTTACAGTGGTTCGTAAGTGTTATTTCCAACTGTTAAGTTGACATTTTATGGAAACATTATGCAACTTTTTCAGTTCCATTGGAGAGTTTCATCTATTCTCACTTCTTGAATGAATGCCTGAAACAACGCACTCCTAAACTGTTCTGGATAAAAGTCTTAAGACGACATCCTGTTGAGAATCACAGATTATTATTTCTGGATAATACAAACATTCAGTTCCCAAAATGTTTAGGGCTGCCACATTACTGCACAGTTATTTTACATCTTTATAAAGTTATTTTCAAAACAGACAACAAAAAATGAAGCATTACCATCCAAGTTATTGTTAAGATTAAAGTTTATGAAAGGCACAGGGATGATTAATTGCTTTTTATTTAGAATGCGATTGAAAGTTCTTCTGTATTTGTGTTGCATCATGGGGAGTAAATGCAATAAGGATTTCTATTTGTAGCAGGTGTCCTCTTAAAGCAAGTGCCACTGGCCACTTTAATAATTCATTACTCTACTGCACCAGAAAATGCTCCATTTTGAAAAGACGCACAGAAAAAGAAAAATAAAGGGCTATAACACAAAACAACTAGAACTATCTCAATTTGGAAATAGATTTTCATCCAACAGGAGAGTTTTCTTTCTGTTTTAACTGCTGACAGCATTTCTACACCCCAAAGTAAATGCTGCCTGAAAGATTAATGGAAAATAATGCTTTGTAAAAATCAGATCATTCCATCTGCTGGATCATTCAAAATTTGAGGGCTCGTGTGACTAATACCCAGCTTGAACCTAACTGCAGCACAAACAAATCCATGCCTGGGAATCTCAGTATTTCAAGTGCCAAATCCAAATACTATGGCAGTGAGAAATTTCATTACAAAAGAATTGGAAGGAAACTCAGCATCTCGCCACAGTGTTATATAATACGATATCAACAACAGCAAATGACAGAAGGTTTAGGCCTGAATTTCCAACAATTTAACAAAACATTGCTATCCAAATTAATGTACTGGGACATTATTTTGAGGAGAGAGTCAAGTTACTAGTTGGAACAGAATGTCAATACTATCAGATTATAGAATAATTTTGGACATGGAGGACATGTAGTTCAACACCTTTCTCTGAGCAGCACCTCTGAGATAAGATTGCTCAGGGTCTTGTCAGGTCAATTTATGAGTATCTCAAAGAATCAAGCTGCTGCAAAAAGCCCAGGTTGCCTGCTCTGGTGTTTGACCACCCTCACCATTTTCTCACCAAAGGGGAGGGTCAGTGGGGTTAGGGAATGGGTCTGCACCAGAGGGCAGTGGACATGGAACAGCTCCCCCGCACAGTGAGCACAGCTTTGAGCTGCTGGAGTTCAAGAAGCGTTTGAACTCCACTCCCAGTCATAGGGTTTGAACTTTGGGTGATCCTGTTGGGAAACAGGAGTTGGATTCAGTGATCCTTGTGGATCTCTTCCAACTCAGGATGTTCTGTGAACATGTCATTTCCAAGTGCCAACCAGATGGGATAAATCACTGCTCTCAAACCACTAGCTTCACTTCTGCTATACAGCCTGGGCTAACGCAGCCATGGCCATGCCTGGCATTCCTTGCTGTAATGGCACATTACAGGACTTTCAGATCCTCTACAAATTCATTTGCTACTTAGTCACAAGTCTGTACAGCCGCATGTGCAGATTTCCAAGCCCAAGCAGAATAAAATGCTCTAAAAAAGATGACAGTACAAAATCCATCACCAACACCTGGATGGCATCCCTACTGGTAACTTATGGAGTGCACATCCAAACTGGCATCGGTCCTGCAGAATACTGCTCTAAACAACTAAAGTGAGCAGAAGGACACAGCAAAGACTTAGAAAACAACACCACATCAGAATCGTCTGCATAGATGTTTGCTTGGTATTATTTAACTCTTTTGTATTTTAAATGGTGAGATTTTTAACTCAGATGTGTCTTCTTTGTAGCTTTGTATTGCACCTACCAGAACCACACTGTCATTGCCATTAAGCAAACAATTCTGTGAACTGTAATTATTTATAATCTATAATCTCCATTTCTACTAAAATTGATCTAGCCATTATTTTTTAGTAACACCTTCGCAAATGACTGTTTCAGGAATACAGTAATTTACTTCTCTCTAGCTAACAAGTTTACACGCCACTGTTACTTCAAGATGATATATATCATAATAGTCCACATTTTTTTTTTCAAATTATTTAATGTTTAAAGTTTCCTAATAGTTTTTCCCAACTTCTGAAAAATTACTGCTAGGACACATGTTTTCTAAACCAGTTTNCAATAATATATTTTAGGATAGGGTCCTAGGGGGTGAGGAGGCTGTAGTATTAAGCTCAGCAAACCCCTGCATAGCTCTTCTTAGCCTCAAAAGTAGTTCAATCAGAAAATGCTTGCCTCAGGAAGTTCAAGCAATAATATTTCCATTTAGAAATAAACATTCCACAGGTTATTGAATTACAAACTATGTGCTATGAACATGAGAAAAGCCTACTGTAAAGAACTAGGGATGTTCTCTACAATGGGATGGATGAGTTTCTCAACGTTTTCACAAGACAGCACTCCTCTGCAGAGATTTGTGTCCCCTCTACGTGAGAAAATAGCACAAAGATCCACAAATGCAAATTCAGGAAGAGCATGTTTTAAGGAAGTTTTCATGAAAGCAACATACCTTTCATTCAGATCCACACAACACTATCTACATCCCAAAACTGTAGGACTTGTTCTGCAATAACTGTTTCTGAAATGTTAATAGCTCAATTAAATGAGAAGGGGGAGCTGGATACGAGGAAAGGGGCCCATATTTTCCAGCTGCATGATTGAGACATGCGGTACAGTGTACATCAGTCTTTTCTCATGTGCTTAAAGGTTACTGTAACCATTGTGTTATAAAACTGCTAAGTTATTGGGACACTATGTCCCAGTATGGTGATTTCCCAGGCCTGTTAGCAGCTCTGAATGCTTCAAATTATAACAATGAATATCAGGATTAAAAGAAAGGAGACACTCATAATATCTTTCACCTTGAAGGGACAGTAAGCCTGGACAGTTCTGTCAGAAAATATCTTTTCCTTTTAAAAAGGATCCTACAGAATTCAATAACAAAGTCATCACTGTAAAGTCATAGTTGCCAAGGATGTCCCTTCTAAAATATCAAGTTCACTTAAGTCAAGTTTATGTTTCTTTACTCTTAGGTCTCTGCTGCTAAGCAGCTATAATGCACAGAGTCACACATTTGCTTTCAAAGTGCACTGATTAAAATACCATATGATCATCCTGTTCCGCAAAAGTAATTCAGCATTTGCCAACTTTTAATAACTGATTATGGCCTAACGAGGACACATGTACCTCCTCTTGAGCCGGTGGAAGCAAGATAGAGCTTGGTCTACCAACTTATACATAAGTTGTCTGCTCCAAAAGTAATGCCTCCTATTTTATTCTGTTGGCCCACTGTATCGGAGGTGGATGTTGGTGGTATGGCAGCAGAGGCTGAACCCTCCCACCAATATCCCATTACATTTTGTTGCTGTGTGACAGACGGCAGCAGAGGGGCAGTCTGGTAGAATGGTGTCTGACATGGAAACATTGACAGAGCATAGAGGTGGAATTGAATTCCTCTCTGCAGAAAAAAATGGCACCCATCAACATTTGTTGATGCTTGCTGAATAGTTATTGAGACCGAACAGTGGATGTGAGCACAGTGAGTAGGTGGGTGGTGTGTTTCAGCAGTGGTGACAGTGAGTCACCTCCGCTGGTGCAGATTTGTATGAGCGTGACACGCAGGCTCTTGTTTATCACTGGCAGAGCTAGTGGTGGTGGCTATGTTGAAAAATAGTGTTTTGTAGTTCTATCAAACAGTGTCATTGTGCTTTTTGTATCTGTTGTAGTTCCCATAAAAATAAATAGGAGACATTACTTTCAGTTTGATCTACATACATAATAAGCACAACTCTGTCAACTTATTATGTATTACCTTTCACAATAAGAGTAATATAGAGTTTTCTCCAAATATTTANTCTGAAAGTATATGGAAGTAAGGAAATTGAGAGCAAATTGTGTACTATAAAGTTTATGTACCACATGTATTTTATATTTACAACTCTCTGGCTTCTGTCACCTTTTATTTCAGAGTCATTGTGTCAGTTTTTTTCCCTCCTGAAGGGCACACACATTGGCTTGCCCTTCCTATACTGCTAGCACAAAACAACAGTCCCCAGGCTCCAGAACATATTTTCAGAAATATCACAAAGCAGCATTTATGTACATATATACACACACAGATGCATCATACATAAGCACCTCACATAACGGGTCATTAAACTGGATGGAAACGACAGAAAGTAAAGAGAGAAATAAAGTAGAATCTGTAATCCAGTATTATTTGCTTCATGTAATGGTAAAATACTACGGAGTATTTCTGTACCAGTGAAAAAAAATTGTAAGAACTGGAATGTCAACAACTTTACTGAGTTCAATGGATAACTATTTGAATAACGAATTACTACTGTTGCTAATTTTTAAGATAAAAGTACCAACAAGAGTCCACACTTATGCATTCATTATTTTTTAAACCAGGCATTCCCAATAATCAGTTGACTACTGATGTAACCTACAATAGACCATTCTTTCTCTTTTCATTTCAACGGTAATAATATTTCTATTAAAAATATATATGCATATTAATAAAATACACATGATTACAATGAATTCAATCAAAAGACAGAAAGTGCTTTCAAAATATTCTTCTAGATTGCAAAAAAAGTTAGTTTTACTGAAACCTTGCCATCTAGGAAGAGCTATCATTAAATAGCTATCTACAAAATCTAATCTATGCTCTGTTCATCTTCATAAATTACTTCACAAGCTGGAATACCTACTTTCTGCACACAAAACAACTACGCTCACTATTTGTACATGAATGGAAGCACAACAAACTTTTTGACAGGATTGCTTCTTCATTTTTACTTACAGATGAAAGAATGCAAAGAACAAAGAAGGTAAAACTGCACAACACAAGTTCCAGTGGGCTAGGCTCTGAGGAATCCCTCGCACTGCCTTCTCATCCTACATAAGACATTATTCAAAAGGACACACAAACAACAACCCAAAACACATATTGACATCTTTTAGCATACAATGCTTAAACACTTAAGAAAAACTAACATTGGTTCTCTGAAATAAAACTGATTTTTTTCCTTAAGTCTGCAAAAATTGTTATGCCTTACCAAAAGAGAAGAGAATCATTTCAAACCATTAAGTGATAAAGCAAGGAAGTACATAGCCATGTACCGTTTGCAAGATTTCAGGCAAAACCTGACCACAATATGGCTGATTTGAGGAAACTGCACCATGGGGAAAATTGTGGTGTTTGTTGTTGCTGCCTTAAATTGCAGGGATTGCATTTTATTGTGTGTACAGTTTGTAGAGCAACATAAAACATTTTCAGCTGAGCCAAATTTCTGGACACTAGCAGTGCATATTAATTAATAAAGTGCTTGATTTAAAACACAGCAGCCATTTCATCATGAGAAGATCCTAGTAATAAAAATTAAATAATTAAAATGTAAGTAAGCATAAATCCACATCCTTCAGAACACCTGCCTGTATATTTATGTTGTCTTTATAGAGATAGATTGTTTTAGAGTGACCCATATCAGAGACAACATACTGGATTGAACAGATCACTCCTCTAAATGGAAACTCGAAGATTTCTATAAAGGCATTCTCCTCAACTGGCGAAGTAGAAGCTTTGGTGTTATCCCACAGGACCCAAAATAACCCTGAATACACTATCAAGACATTATGATATAAACAACTTCTTTTATGAAAAATGATATTGTTCATACTAATACCAGTAGGACAGTTTTGTTTTATTCCAAATGAGATAAAATATTTATTTTGATTTATCATTGACAGAACTTTTATGATTGCAGGAGATACATGTGGGAAATAACAATAGAAACCATTTGCTGATAGTAATGTATTTACTAATTGCTTCAATCCTCAGGAAGTGGAAAAATATCCAAAAGTTCCTGGCTTTAATCCCCTTCTTACTTCAATTTTTTGTTGATTAGCTATCAAGTAAACCTCTGTACAATATGACTGTACAGTCCTCTGATATTCTGCTTGTAATACATGAACACTTCCTTACACTCCCACTTGTTTCACTTTAGAGAACGGCGTGACTAATTTGGGTGTATTCTGTATTAGGCAGAAGGGCCCATTTATTTGGGAAGGACTAAATTTTTCTATCTATACTAAATAAGATTACTTTTCCTATGAGAAAGTGTTCAATATGACAGAGAACAAAAAATAGTTCGCTGTAACATTTTATTTAGGTTCTCTGCAAGGTTCCATCACATCTTACTGCTGTACCATTTCACTGGAAAATCTATTTTCAGTCTTCAGAGGAGCAGGCAACTAATCAAGTACATGCATAGTATTGTTGTTCCCAATAACACTGCTGAAAAATAAACTGAAATTTGAGCTTAAACACTACAAAAGGGCTAATTTTCCTGATAAAGATACAGAAAGATTACAGGATTCTTATTCATCTTCTGAGCATCTAGATATATGTTTCTAATGTTCACTTGTAGGTTAAGAGAGGTTGGTTTGTTTGATCAGCGATAAACCTAAAAAATCATTTCATAGAACAAATTTTGAATACAGTGAAAGGTCATCAAGAAGGTTAAACCTTCAGAATGAAAGCATTACGCTCTTTCTTCCCCTCCTGAGATTTATCATCTTGAACTACTGCAGGTCCTCAGACTCTGAAGATAAGGAATAATCCTGCTCATATTTTTGTACTCGGAGGGCTTTTCCTTTGTGGACATGTAAAATTAATCATTTTGCACTACACTTTGTGGCCAGCGTTACATTTCTGTTCCGATGTTCATGCATTTCCTCCAAATTCTTGCTGGAAGTAAAAGGAGTTCTTAAACAATGGCACTTTATGCAGTACTGATCTGATTTCCTGCCCCCTGGCCCCTTCATTATGTGATGACATCATTTTACCCTAAACATGTGTTTGGCCTATCTACCTCCATTACTCACAAGTGCCCAAATATCTAATAGAGTAACATAGCATTTCAACACAAAGAAGAGTCTTACTTTGATTTAAATGCACTGTAAAGGAAATACGAAGAAAGTAGAAAAGAAGAGCGATCATACAAAATTTAAATATCACTGTAAAGAAGAAAAATAACCTAAAATCATTAACGATAAATGAATCAAAACAAATTTCTTTCAAGAACTAAACTGTAAGAAACATTTTAAATTGTCTTATCACAATAAGTTACTCTTCATTTTCAACAAAACACATCTTTCAAGACTGACTAAAGACTATTCACGTTTCAAATGTTAGCTGTATGTAACAAAAACTATAGATGTTGGCTATAGCTCAGTACTTGAAATCTTGCATTTGGTGGTGGGTTTTTTTGTTTGTTTGTTTGTTTGTTTTAAGTTTTGTTAATTTTTGTTCGAACTTTCTGAAAGTGCCAAAACATTCATACCTCTTCCAGGTCTCTAAAAGAAGAGATTTAGAGTATTTGCAGTACTTCATTTCCCAGCCATAATCTCTCCTCTTCTTTTTTCACCATTCCAACCACATGCTTTGGATTTGCTTTTTGAAAGTAAAAATAACTAATGAGGAGAAGGTCACATCAGATAAGGCCTGGGAACACGCTGATGTTTTAATCTGAGCAGCAACCAAAGCAGAAAACGTTTACCTCCTTGCTCAGTGCAAATCTTGGATTTTTTTTTACTAAGTGCACTCAACAGAACTGTGAAATCGAAGACAGCTGGGTAATCAAGTTCCCCTACTTTTTCTCCAGGGCTTTTTTTTTCTTTACACTTGCACCCCTTACGTACCCGCAGCCCACAACTCCTGGTTGATTCCGTCAATTTGCAATAGGAGATAAAATGTTCACAGAACACAAACGAATTGCAGTTGTATAAAATAAGATCTTTACTTTCAGGTTTCTGTCAATTTTCAATAGTAAGTTCCTTTATGTTTAAGTTCCTTGCCTTTTTTTGTAATTTTATTCACTTAATGGAAAAGGTTTTTTTGTTTGTTTTTTTTGGTTNAAAAAAAAAAAAAACACCAAAATCGCAGAACTTGATCTGCCAGAGGTCAAGCCAATAAGAAACAGACTAAGAGGAATACTTAGGAATACACAGATCTACTGGAGGGGAAGATAAGAGAACAGTACTGCAATAATTGATCCTAGCTTGGCAGGGTAGGGGCAGAGACTCAAATATTTTGTTTTATGAACTGATCACAACACTCATGCTTTTAATTTTTTGGCATTAAAATTTCATAAGGACTTTAATGTTGACTTACTGCTCATTTACAATAGCTACACTGATAAAATCGACCATGATGACTCTAAAAGCTTTTTAACAAACTACATGGACTATAAACTAGCCTTGACAAAGGAGCCTTTAGAGACTTTCAAATGTAGCAATGTATGCTTTATTAGGATTTGTTGTTCTTTATGACAGTCTAAAAATTGGGTTTTTCTTTATATTAAATTTCGAAGTCACTAAAAATCTATGTGAACAGGGTAAGATGAGGCCTTCTGGGGTCAGCTTACAGACTTCTCACAGTTGCTTTAGATCCTACCACCTCAGTTGCAGTTGAGTTTCCTGAATTTCCAGGATTTACAAAAGTAAGCCAGAACACAAAATGCTCCATTCACCCTTCTCAATCACTGTGTATATTCAAGCGCTTGAGAGCACCCTACCTGTGTCTGCTACTGGGTTACAAATGCAAATCACACAATTTCATGAGGTAGATATGCCCCAAGTTTGAGTAGTATGAAAAATAAGCCTTCAGAAAAAAAATTAATAAAAAATCAGACGATAGTTTTCTCTAAAGTTGACCAAAATGATATTTTCTCTTCCAATAATAACCATTCTCTTCATCCATATACTTTCCTCTCTCCCCCAAAAAGGGTACTTAATTATCCCAGAGGGTAAAGAATGTATGAGAAACATAAGAAGTATTTACCTTTAAAATGGGACTGGGAAAGGCAACTGAAAGACAAGTGGAAAGGTGAAGAGTTGAAATATCTGCTGGAGTCTTGTTTGTTTAAATTAGCAACTGATTACCACTTGCCCACATCAACTGCAATCAACAGTATTTATATTTATCCTTGGCATTTCCTTCTGAGCTATCAATCAAAACATTTCTTTCTGGATTTCACGTTAATGTCCTCTCCTAATCTCCAAAATATGTGCATTTAGACCCTAATTCAACAACACTTCATTAAAAGTAAGAAAGACTGAGTAATTGAGCAGATATGGGTGATTTTTTTTACTTCTGATACAAAGCTGATCCATCCTTTAGAGTTTAGGTAAACTGAAGCCTTACTGAGGTCAAATTTGCTCCAAATACTTGAAAACTTACTTTTCTAACAAGAAAATACCGAAAGACCACTGCTCTGTACTTAGCAATAAATTTCCAAACCCCAATTTCTTTTGTTTCCTGAAAACGTGACTTCAACTGGAAATACATTTATGAAGCTTAAGCTGCAAATCCATCAGCTCTTCCTGCCAACCTAAACATGTTCCATTTTTACAAGAATCCATTATATGTGAAAAAAGTTAGTAGTCTTCTTAGTTTATATAGAGAGATTTAAAATTTACATTCATGCTTGATTCACATCTTGGATTTTTTAATTTTTATTTTGTTTAAACTCTACTAAGCTATTTCAGCAACTACTCAACACTGCTGTCCAAACATGAGCATAGCAGACCCCACTATTATCAAAGACCACGAGCACCCCTAGAGTGTTTCCCATTTGCAACAGTTATAAGACATTTCCCTTACCTGGAGAGATGATATTTTCTTATGTGCATTTACTTAGTACCTGTGAGCATACAGGCATGCAGTCTCCTAGTTCGATCAATTTTTCCAGATGAGTTAGAACACGCAAAGAAATTTTCAGTGAGTTTCTGAAATAGTCTGATTGTCCTAGTGCTCCTCGTTTGTATGTTATTCTGCTCCTGATAATGTACTGAATTATTATTTTAAATACAAATACACAGAACATTCAGGCTGATAGGATCTTATGAATGACTTCTTAAAACTTAAAAGCCAGGCAAAGACTTTGCATTTAAATTGATTTTTTAACAAGGGTTTCCTGAACAGCCCTGTTTTCATGACCACACTTAGTGATACCTACCTAGCAAGACACCATAAAGTACGGGTAGCCTAGAATAGAATGACATTAATTTACATACAAACGAGCTCATTACTATTGATTTTTTATTTTTTTTTAACCAGCTGTTGATTCAAAATTTGAAAGATGTTTTATGAAACTACATAAAACATTAAGTGATGGCCATTCTGTTATCAGAGACCGTTATTAATTCTTTGTACTACTTTTTATCTGCATTTTAGTAACCGTCATTCCATATGTTGGTTTTAATCAAAACCATCACCCCTCAAATCTTAGTCCATGTTAGGAAGTATTTACAAGCGTAAAGCACATTGTATTGACTGGTCTCAAGAAGTTTGAACTATGAAATGACAAGCTAACAAAATATATAATCATATTTTAATGGAACAAATATGTTATGCTTCCTGTCAAGGAAATACGTATTCTACCCATCGCTTACAGCACTATCAAATTTACAGGCAATCTCTGCTGAAACCTCCTTCAATAAACATTGACTTCAAAAGGATTAACATACATCTTTTCAGAAGCCAGCTCTTAATCAGTGTTCCAGGTTTTCTTACTTTGAAACAGCAGGAACTGATGTTTTACTCTATAATTTACTGTATAGCAGGTAAAATGCTACACCCTCTTCCAAAACACTCACCTGGGTAACTCCAGGAGATAACTAATTCCTCCATGCCTTACATGTTCATAGAATCATAGAAACACTCAGGTTGGAAAAGACCTTAAAG
The DNA here is from genome assembly GCA_016647715.1 of Pavo muticus. Taxonomy (NCBI): domain Eukaryota; kingdom Metazoa; phylum Chordata; class Aves; order Galliformes; family Phasianidae; genus Pavo; species Pavo muticus. The sequence continues at coordinate 1,289,850 of JACDJE010000124.1, forward strand.
ATCAATGAGTCCAACCACGACCTAACCAAACCACCCTAATTCTAACAACCCTCCCCTAAATCATGTCCCTGAGCACCACATCCAAACGGTTTTTAAACACATCCAGGGATGGTGACTCAACCAACTCCCTGGGGAGCCTATTCCAGCCTATATGTTTGTATAGTCATCGTCATTCTGTAAATGTTTTTGATTGGATTCATGTTCTAGCTGGTGGATTCTTTACATGGCAATAGCATGAGCAGGCCCAAGGGACATGCCTTGCTCAGGAGAAGATCTGCTGAGAAATACCTGCAAGAAGGACATTACATACCTTCACTGCTGCTGTCAACACTTTCCTTTGCAGATGGGCAAACTAATTAAATGATTATTGGTCATTTAATATTAATACAATAAAAGTTATAGAGAAAAAATAGAAAAATCAAAAAAAATCTATCCTAATCCAGCAGTACAGACTCTGGGATTTGTGCAATAACCTTGACCACAGTGCTGAAAATTATCCCCGAAGAAGTAACAACGTACTAAGATGAGGTGGTAGCTGAACAAGGACTACCATGGCTCAAACAGCAGAATGAGGATGCCATGAAAGTAATGGCAGGTAAATAGAGAAAAATACCCACCCCCAGCTGCCAAATTAGTGTCCTTAGCCAAAAGCGCCCAACAGTGACCAGAAACCCTTCATGTCGTGAAGCCAATTTTGTCTCAGAAACGCTAGATTTTGTCCCTCCTCTCCCATGCCCACAAAGCCCAGCTCTTCCTCTTGCCATACTCACACCTGTTCCGCATCTCACCCATCGTGCATTGCTACATTCCTCTATCTTAACCTTGACATAAGGCGGAGTGCAGCCTTTTGCCACTTCGAGACACAATTTGTTTAAGCTGTGAGTTAGCACACAAATCAAAAAATGAACAACGCAAGACAAAAACAAAACAGCTTGGTGCTTGCCAAATGCTGACTAAAAAATAGCCCAGTTTGAGGGCCTAACCACAACATTTCATAGGGATTTCAAAAGGCAGTTTTAAACACTGACACCATTTTTTCATGCCAGATTTTGATTATTACAAAGCCGTAGCAATGTACAATCCTACTGAGATATCCTTTGGACTATAAACCTTCCCGTCACTGAGCATGAATTAATAATTTCTAAAGTGGTGGATTTTAGTTTAAACGTTGCGGCACATTATTGTTAACATTATAGCCTCTGAAACTGCAGATTGTGTACTACTGTTCATGAGTTTCCTTCCTGCAGAGTTTTTGGAGGAAACAAGCATTCAAGAACAAAGCTTTGCTAATTAGCTTGGAGCCTGCCTGTCTGAAGGGGCCATCAGTAATGAAAAATGAGACGCAATCAGTGAGAGACTTCAAAACACAAGAAATTGGCAAGAAGAGCACATCAAACCAAAACATAATTGTGGTTTAAATATTGCATCGACTTCGAAATTAAAAATATATAAATATAGCATAATTTTTAACAGAGATGATAAGCATAATTGGAAGGTATATCGAGCTGATTAACACATTCAGACAAATCCTTTGTATTTTGAATACATTATTCTTCTCTTGCACTGGGGGGTACATAGCTAGCTCTAATTTTTTAACACTTTTTAATGAATTAGCCATGCAAGAAAACCATTGAGAGTATCAACAAAAACACAACAGAAATTCCATCTTATGCACTTGAAATGTAGCTTGCACAGGCTTGACTGTCATGGAGATGATTTCTCATATGCATCAGAACATAACACTGAACCAACAAGAGAGGTTTCTGCAGTGTTTAACTGAACATTCCAGAGCAGATGCAGAGATTTGCATCACACACACTCAAAATGAAAGATGGCATCCAGGTATTACATTTATAGATGTATTTATCTTCACACCATCATAACTTCAAAGTGATAAACCAAAAAAAGGTGTATCAAAAATCCCAAATCTGATTACTAATGGCTATGTAATAGAATCACGCACTCCATTTCAAGGATCAATCAAAGAAGTGCTTGCAAATTTTGATTATAGTGGAAACCAAGCCTGCAACAGTGGTCCAGCATTTCTTATGGTCCTAATACAGATGCAATCATCCAGAGATATCCTGAGTTGTCTCTGAGAAACTGTTTGCATTTACATAAAATGCTAGGGTTATTTAGACTATTTCCAGAGACACGGAATATTCCAGGTTGTCTTTTTTTTTTTTTTNTAACAAAACAAAATAGCCCAAAAAGTTAGAGGAAGACTTTAACTAGGTCTACCAATTACATGAACACAGGATAAAACATCCCAGAACTCTTTTAATAAATAAATCCAGCTGTGAAGATGTTGACTGCAGAACTAAGGTAAAAAATACCATCATGAAGAAAATTAAGCATGATTTTGTGCAATTGAGCCATGTTGAACCTCGAAACAAACGGAAGCAAAACAGTGAATTACATGTAATTCAGTGTGCGTTATGCAGTTTTACCTTACATGCCAATTTCTCCAAATGGTGTAATTTTTTTTTTTTGTTTTGTTTTATTTTGTTTTGTCAAAGGAAGGGAACACTTCAACACTTCAATTTTAGGGATTTGTAGAAAGGTTTATATAGCATTATAGTCAAGAAGTACATCTCAAATCACTTGTTTTGGATTATTTTTCTGCACTCTTTCCTAGTGATACTTTACTTAAGAGTTTAGCTCTTTGCCCTCTACGTTGTTTTTCCTGATGCTGCAGCTCACCTGCTGCCACGTCCTCACTGTTTCTCTAGTTAAACTTGGACCAGGTAAGAGCTAAAAACCTAGCTAGTTCTCACTGAGCCCATTCAGAACTAGAACAACATATCTAAACTTTGCTTCACAGTAACCCTAATTCTGGAAACGGGATGCAAAGTCCCAAATTGGCCCTGCATATACCCAACAGATCTGTAAGAGTATTTTTGGTTTTGTTTCTGGTTCTGCCTTGCACACAATCTATAAAGGTCTTATTCCTCCTTAAGAGGCATGCTCACCTAAAGAAAACATTGCTATCTGTGTCAAAATTAGGTCTGATTGCAATACCTGTGTCATGGTTTTATGATTTTTGGTTATCAGTATTCCACATCACAACATCATGTAGTGCACTGTGAGTTAAAGTGTTCTGGGTAGCTGTCCCAGAAGAGAAGAAGAACTACATTCCCCAGAGGACTGTTTGCTGTGCTGTTATCATTCTGCTCAGGGGGAACAGATATAAGACCTTGGTAGGTCATCTGACTGGGTTCTTCTTCGTCAGACTCTCTCCCTGCTGCTTGACCGGACTGCGCATCTCACCTCAGCGTTATGGTGAGGCCTACCCAGCTTTCGGACAATCTTTCTCTCTCATTATATTTGATTAATTAGCTTCAATTCTAATTATATTGTATTATAATGTGTCATCTTGCATTCCGATACCATATTTAGTAAATTTGTTTGTTTCTCTTCAGATCGTGCCACTGTTTTTAATTATTTTGGGGTCCCCTGTTTCCCTTTTCCGGAGGCGCAGATTTTGCAAAATCCCTCCGCCCCGCTAGTCACGGAACCAGGCCGAACCAGCCCGTAAACTGTCGACAACATGTAACATCAATACTGATAGCTTTCTTACAATTATCACAGCTATATACTGCTATAGTTAAACAAGCCAACATGCATCTTGACCCTTAACAAAATCCTATTCCAGACAGATTAAAGCAAAAGAGGTCCAGAAATGACATCTCAACTGAAGGTATGTTATAATTCTACAAATATTTGCATGAATACCAAAAATAAAATATTGGTGTTTTTTGGTTTTTTTTTTGCAGATTTCCCTCTAAATGTGAACTGACTTTTATAATGAATAGCAATAGAGCTGCACCATGAGTACTTCTTTCACTAGAAGTCATAGAAATACTACCTGAAAGAGAGAATGTTTCAAAGTACATGCCCGGATGGACACTACAGCATTCACCCCCCCAGTTCAGGTTTCGTGGATTATCTGTTGTCTTTTATGTTACTAACTCTGATCAAAGTCTTGACATAGCCAGATGTCTACATGATAGATGTAATTTTTTTTTTATCTACATGATAGCCACGTGATAGATGTGATTTTTTAAAATGCTATATAACTTTAAAAAAACATATTTTTACAAAGAGAAATGTCACGCTGCATATTTCCATGCCCAGAATTAAAGAATAAAAATAAATTGAAATATCCTGAGACATCAATGAAATCAATGACAACAGTGAATAAAACAGAGCCCCACCCCCATCACCAGTCACTAAATCAGATCAGATGCCTTTCTTTTTGAAAACGCTTATTGTCCTTTTTCTCTGGAATTTACATGTTACAGGCAAATAAAACCATGTAATTTTGCTTCCTGCAAATTTTCTCACGGTATTCAGATGCTTATTTTCAATGGAAAGATAGCTTAGGTAGTTAAAACTATATGTTTGTCATGATAATTTAATTATTTTTCTATTGATCATTTTTATTACTGCATTTTGCACTTCACCTGATTATTTATCAGCTACTGTAATGAACTTCTACTGCTTTATTGCATTATTTAGTAAACAAAGTAGCAAACTATGAAAGTGGAGCAATAAAGTTCCTATGATTTAGCAATAAGGCTGAATTTTAATTAAGTTATGGGAAGATGGTTTTGAAGACACTAAAGCAGGATGGTTTACTCAACAAAGGCAGAAAACACAGTGCATTCTTGCCTGGCAGAAATGAGGGAAGTGTTTCTTCATCTGAATTAAAAAGAAGAGAGAAAAAGAAAAAGTAGATAGCAACTTTCAGAAGAATGAATATATATATTATATGGTAGTTCTGTAAAGAAAAGAAAAGAAAAAAGAACATTCCAGCAGATTCCCTTGCTATCAGCATTTCTTTAAGCCTTTATTCCCTAAGAGAGACATTCACAAAACTTACAAGTGATGATGACGGATGGAAAAAAAGACCTAAAACCCAAATATGTAATCCCAAATGGTCCAAAAACATTAATACATGCACAACATTTATTCAACTTTCCATTTATGAATAAGCTAGAAGATACTTCAGCTTCATACTCCTTTTAACAATATACTTGAGATCTGTAATACCTGTAGATTTTTAAGACGGTTTTCCTGTATTTCTCATTACTTGGGAAAGCTACATTACTGTATTGCTTGTGTAGTGCTGTTTTGCTGTTTTTGTTTTAGCTCGTGCACTCCACGCTGGCTCCAACAAAGTTCTGGTGGCCAGTTCGCCCCTCACTGGACACAGTGCTCTCTCCCTTTTGCATTACAACCTAATCCCTCTACCCAGAGAATGATGTCATTTTCTCTGGACACAAATTTACTTCCCGACGCTCCAAAGGAGGTCTGTAGATGTTCTGTGAACCACAGGAAAGCTTTTCCTGTGTTCTACCTAATTAATAAGCTAATTTCTTCTCTTTAATTAAGACCTCAGCAGTTAGATTTCCCTTCAATGTATGCTGATGAGTTAGCTTGTCTTTGGAGCAACTGAGCAAGCTGGAGAGCAGAGCAAGCAGGCAGATTCAGCTCCTTCACTCTTAACGCAAATCTCAGAAGAGTAGCCTGTGACAGTATAAGGCATGTGCATACTCTATCTCTGAGCAAGCAGCATACCAGTTTCTGTAATGCACTGCTTTTACTCCTTACTAAATATACACCTAGTATTCAGCTGGCATATATTCAAACAACTGAAGTTATCACAGAAATGAAGTTCTGATTAAAAAAAATAATCAACTATTTCAACCTAAGTCAGGGTGTCTCCATTCTAAAAATAATATCTTATGATATGGCTAATTTTGTGCAAATCCAACCATGCTAGAGAGTGTTCTTTAAAATTTATTTTATTTTTATTTATTTTCTCAGCAATTTCTTTTTTCTCTCCAGCCCTCTATTATTCAAAAAGGTATTCCACTTTACTTCAGTTGTGGAATAAAATCCCTGGGTTCTGTGAACCTAATTTACCTTCACTCTAGATAAGAGAAGCATGAGATTATTTTTGTTATTAGTATTTCCCTTTAGCTTTCTGAAGATAGGAGTAAAAATTTAAATATGATATTTCAGAAAGACGGTATTCTCCTGACTACACCAAAATAACCCAATTAATTAGGAAGACCAAAGGTTTTTTTGTTGCTCATGCAATGACACTGTGGAGCTTTTATTCTCTTATGGAACAAAATGGAAATAGAAATACAACATACTCCATGGACCAAAACAAACTTGATGCTCTTCTCCCCTAAAAACCACGGACTACCAGCAATAAGGTATGTATGCAGCGAGCATGGTTTTTAGACAAGCATCTTTTTTTCCTAGCAACTACCTCAGGTATGTTAACTTATATAATTGATGAATCTGCACATAAGATGGAGGATAGAAAGCCAGCAGCACCATGTCCAGTATAACACAAACTGGAATGACAAAGTGACAGCAATGACTGAGATGACAAATGACAAAATTAATATTAATAAGCACTAGATGACATTCAATCACTGTCCAGCCCTGGCTACAGTGAAAGATAATTCAACATTAAGCACAGCAGTAGAAGAGAGATGACTGTTATTTTGTTGTTTTATCAGCTTTTACCACTAAAGAGTCAGTAGGGAAGGGACAAAGTTAAACACATCTATAAAGTCATCTTGGAAGTTCTCTCTTCATAAAAGCAAAACAGGTTCTTATCCTCTTACCCTGAAATAGGGACATCAGAAACCCCTAGGCCTTCTACAACATTGCTGCAGCAGAAGTGAGCAAGGTCAGGCACTGCTGGGCACTCAGCCTTGGGAGAGCTCTGTGTGCTCCATACAGACATTGCAGTTACAGCTGTGGTATACTGTGCCCAGCTAGAAGGCATTCATGTCACACCGACACAATGACCTGCTAGGCACAAGCACAGCAGAAAACTGTTGTATAAATATAAGCCTATGCATATATTGTTAATTGAGTTTCCATACAGATTAATATTGAAGATCCGAAACTTGGCACAAACATCAATAAATTCAAACAAGTATACAGCTTCTCTGGTAGAAGTTCCCACTAAAATGCACAGACACATTTCTCCAATTAGCATCAGCTTTTCCATAATTGTAAACCTTCCCTACGTTCTGGTATTGCATAAAGCACCATCAATGTTTGCATATGGCCACAAAAGCGGAGTATCTACAGTTTCTTGTCTTAGCAAAAGGTGTGCTGCACTAGCATCTTTTCTGTGTGTATAAATATCTATGTATCAGCTAGGAAATACCAAGCGAAGTGCCATGTTTTTACAAAGTAAAAGCAAAACGTGAAAGCAGTTTGCATTAACAAAGCAATGGGATGTACATCTTTTTCAATACAAGTCAGGAGATGCAGCCAATGGGTTTGCTATTGCAGAAGACAGAAAAATCAAAAGAAAATGTCGAGTAAAAGATTAAACAACACTGTTCTGTTTGTCACTGCTGATGGTTATTACTGCAGTTATTTGAAGACTCTGATAACTCAGAGAAATTATAATTTAGGAATTTGGAGGAAGACATACTCCAAAATATTAAAGCAACGTATATTTTGATATAAGGAGCAATGCGTTTTATCATGTTCCCCTGCAGAATTGCTCATAGCACATCCATTGAATAGCTAGGCACTTTAAGAAAAAGGCAAGAAAAGAAAGCAAGAAGTCTATAGGAAGTTACAATTCCATTAAAAAGCTGCTAATGATCAGATATCTCAAGTGTAGAGTTTAGTCTGTACGTGCTTGCTATTTTTTTTTATTATTTTTTTTAACAAGTGACTAGACAGTGGCTGAGCAAGGTATTTACCTCATACCTTCCATGCAGTACAGAAAACATTTTGTAAGCCGTCTGTGTAGCAGGTATGCAAGTTGACATATTCAAGTCTTAGTAAATGCTTTGGTCTCATGTTGGAATTTGCTATTCTCTGTGTAGCCTTGCAAGCAATGATAAATCCGACTTACAGCTGAGTGAAACACAGGACGAGTGGCAGCATAGGTCTTCTACCATGCAGCAAAATGACTCACAAAGACTGCAGAAAAGAGCATCCAACAGCCCCATCTTTGACCAAGCGGTCAATGTGCTCAGGAAGAGATGCTGCACTGCAAGCGACGGGTTGGCAGCTACTCCTTGTGGCAGCTACTCCTTGTGGCAGCTACTGCAACGCTGGGTAAATGCAACACCCTACTGAAGGAGGGTGTCTCTGCTCAGCTGTGCTTAGATGCTCCAACTGTTACACACAGACTTCCTAGAATATGGCAAATCAGTGAGAAATTGTTTTCAAATGCAACTTCTTCCAATAAAATCTATATAACAGGATCCCATCCAATGCCATCATCATATACTTTCTTGTTGGGAGAAAAGAGACTCATAGGTACTTCCAGAGCTCTTATAAAACAACAAAAATGTATGTGTATACATGAAAAATTGATGAACCAAGTCCTGCCATCTTTGAGTAAACACAATTTGGATTTAGTGTTATTTTTTCTGAGTATTCAACTATCATTTGATTGTGGAAAGCACTTAGTTTAATAGCCATATTAAAGCAAAATACACTTGCCAGGAAATTAATAAAAAAAATCTCATCTTGTATTAGCAGGTATAAGGATGTGGTTTTGACAACATCTAAATTCTCTATCTTAAGCAATGAACCCTCTCACTAGAGATTTCTTTTGTTCTGTACCAAAGAACATTACACTGAATTATAGAGAAGAACAGCAGGCTCGAGGGAGTGTTGAAACAACATTTGATTTTAACATAAACACTGGGGAAAATCTGATAACAATTTATCATTTTTCTACCATATGGCTTCAAATTCAAACAACCAAAAGGCTTTCTCTTGGAAGAAAACCACTGTCAACATTCCACACCATGCCTCAGAGATCTTCCAGCACCCATGAGTGATGCTAGCTGCACAGATTAAAGGTTTCCTCCAAGATCACCACCTTTCCTATGACAGAAATTGTTCCTCCACATTGCCCCTTTCCAATGCAGCTGTTTCTCTGCTGCTTTTTCCAAGCCATATCCCTGGTCCCTCTCTACCGACTGCTCCTGTTTTGTTCAGGCTGTCACCATCCACAGCAGCAGTTTAAGTTTGCTGCTGGCTACTCACAGCTGAAGATGTGCTCCATGAATGGCACCTTTCACTCTGTTATATGGAGTGATTACATCTCCTGATATATTTATTTCCATAATACTTTATTTTAATAGATTTTTCTCTATTGTTGTGCAAAGAACACTTTTCGTAGACAAACTAAAAGATTCAGCATCTACTAGATTCAGAGAGGTTGTATACAGTGAGTCCAGTAAGATAAATTAAGCACTTCCAACAATACAAAAATACCCTCAACAGCAGAGAGAATTTTTAAGCCTTAAGACAAAGAGTGTTAAAACAGAGACACGGAAAAATATAGGATTCTGCTTCACAGGCTGTAGGACAGGGGAGAAAGACTCCAGGTCAGCTTCAGATGGGTGCATAATCAATGTTAGTCCAGCCAGCTACAAAAGCCTTCCTGGGGGCTCCCAGCCTCCCATCCTCTGCCAAGCTCTGACAACCTCCCCAAGCTTAGCCACTAGCACTCTCTGCCTCTCCAGGAAAAGAAAATAAAAACTGTTCTTCCTTACAAAGCTATAATAAAACAAAGATACATCTCTCCAATTTCCTAAATGGTTAGATCACAGTTTAGCTTTCAAATATTGCACACTCCATTCATTCCTGAAACAATTTATTTATTATTCCAGTACATAATGTTCCTGGAAAAATGCTCTTGCAAAATAATGCTAATTAGTCATGTTGTGCATATACTGGGGATGAGGGCAATTATCCATCATCTGTTAAGTTTTCAATCCCTTTGTGGCATGGAAGTTACATGAACATGGATTCCTGGCAGCTAGTATTATTATGTATCTATATAGACATGTAAAAATGATTCAATGATTCTCCAACAACATTTCATAATACATTTGCTAACACTGATTCTATGAAATACACAGAAAATCAATTGAAAGTTAAGTGCAGACAAGCTCTACACTCAAGAGTACCAGCACAGCTTTAAGATGTGCATAAAGTGACAAGCCTGGTGTAAGAAGAAAAAAGGTGAAGCTAAGTATATTTATTCATGTCTTATTATATAACACTGTTGATAAGCAAGATGCAATATAACATAAGAGTCAAATGAATTACTCATGTGTCATGTTTTTATGTTTTGTGATTACAGAACACACAATGGATACTCACATCAATGTACAAGGCAGATATAACTACTGACTCCATGAGTTCTGGATTTCCTTTTTTCAAATGACAGTTTGCCCTTTGTGTGCATTTGTACTTCCCACCAAGGGAATCAGCAGATGTTGACAAATGAAGTTCTGCCACAATTTGTAACCATTGATAAGTGTATTATAATAAAATTATTGATATATTACACATTCCTAATGTCTCCAGGCTTTAAATAAAGTCAAAAGAAACCTCAGTGAACTCAATTTCCCTAAACTTTAAGTCCTGGCTTTAATCAGACTATTCCAGTATTCTGAAACAATATATAATGCAGATTCTAATAGGATGAATATAGAGATTCTAACAAGATCAAAACTGGGATGAACTGTTCAGTCACAAACCAGGAGAAGATTACTCAGTATCTGTACAGAGATAGAGAAATTGTTAATTGTGTGGACCAGAACCAATTATTCCTACTAAATCAATGACATGGGAATTGAAGTAAGTGCTTTCTATATGCAACCATTTAATATCACATTTCAAACAAAAACTCAAACAGAACTGACAAAGGAGATACAAAATATATCAACTGTATCTATGGGGATGGCTTAACCACCTGTCTTGAAAAAAATCCTTCACAGATTTTTAACCAAGGAGTAAAAGACTGTTTCATTTAAAAAACTGATATTGACACATGACCACTAATAGCTGGGAATCATAAAAGCTCAAATATGCTCTGTGACAACTTATAAATATGCAAAGAGGCTAAGATTTGAACCCTGGGCAAAGCCTCTCATTGTGCGCTCAGCCATCTGAAAATTACAAGTATTAAAACAGCTTATTTCATCCACTCTACTTTAAGAGCAGACCAACTCAATGATCTTTCCCACCTGCTTTGTCTCTCCTACGACTGCAGTGCAGAGGTATTCATAATCCAGAATTTCCATAAAGTGTTGACATCCACAAGATTTTAGAGACCTCTAATTTGTCAGCCCCTCCCAGGTCTGCATCACTCAACAATTCCTTGATTTTTTTTTTCTGCCTACTAGAGAAGAATCCTAAGAATGAGCACCTGAGTGTTCATTTGTGCTACAATGGTGTATAAGTCTACAGAGAAGATGGAATCCTGTTATCTTCATAAGTTTTAGGAGCACTATTCAAGCTGGGAAGGCATTCTGATATCAGAACATTACCAGGAAGCCCCTAGAAAATGTTGTTAAAAATAATCTAATACACACAGTAAAGAGTATAGAAAAAAACCATTTTTCATAAACACAGTCAACACGTTGCCATGTCTAAATGCCTGGAATGGTTATGAAAGTTGATGAAGCAGAACCAGTCATGGAAACTTTTTTCCTATATTTTTGGCAAAGACAACACAGATAGGACTTTTACACCTAACTGATGAGTCCAGCACGGTACTAAATCCAGCCTGCTAGAGCTAGAAAATAGCTTTTCACATTGTAGGGATAAATGCATGATAAGCTACATGGGATCACTGCAAATTCAGCAAGGTTTGAAAATTGAAAACTAGCTGGAGATGCACAGCACAGCTGCCTAGACCCAGCCCAATACTCCTGTGAGATACTCAGCAACAGCTAAGGATCAATAAAAAGCACATAAGACCAACCAAATTCCTACAGAGGGATGCAATATGTCTTTTCCTCCTCCGCTGAACTGTGCAGTAGATGTATGCAAAGATCATGTTGACATTTTGTATTAAAAGTTTTCCTTTCAAATACCACTAGTTCTTGCTAAAACCACAAGGTATGTTATCCATTACCACTCAAAAGTGTGCATAAAATATAAACAAACTTGCTTTCTTGTTTATTCTCTGTCACATCTATTAGGTCATTTATTTATTCTCGGTGTTGTCTCTGACTGAAGTCTGAAGTTCAGTCATTACATTGATACTATATTGAGACTTTTCTAACCAGTTTCCTCTCAGTGCTGACTGCGATCAGTCAAGGTGGCAATTAACTGCAAAGCACAATTACTTCATTTAGGCCCCAATCACCTGATTGCAACATTGCATCAATTATTTGTATCACTAAGTGCTGTCAGTTTTATCTGTAACTGGTTTCATACACAAAACGTGCCCAACCCCAAACTACAAATTAAACCTTAACAGCAAAATAAAATAAAATAATCCCTGTAAGGAATTTTTCCCTGGGAAAGCACTGATACTCTGAAAACGTTATTAAGATATGCTAACATTTGTTACTCAAAAAAAAAAACCAAAAAACTTGCAGTTGGCAGAACTGACTTCGCTTGCAGCAACAGAGGAACCTGCACAATGGTCTGCTATAAGCCTCCAGCAATGGGACTCTAGGCAGATGAATGGATACTGCAGATTTTATAACACAAGTGCTATAGAGTCTACTTCTGAGTGATGGACTCTTAAAGATTCCTAAATTTTATCCAGATTACCACAGCAGACAAGAAAGCTCCTAAGGCCTAAAAAATCTGGAGCAGGCAAAGGCAGATTTAAACCCATTACATGTTTAAGTAGATTAAACAACATCTGGGTCCTCCCAGTCTAATCAATTTAGCTGAGAGATGTCAGGGTTGTGGGGAAAGTAGGCGATCACCACCACTCGCAAGATGATTCTCTTTCCCCTCACTGCCATCACGGCTATTAAGTGAAAGACATTTCACCCAATGTGGAGGAGGAATGCTATTTTATTCTCTACAGCTGCAATTCCATATTTAAGGTGTCAAAAAATAAACTAGGTAGGTCTTTTTTGTGACATTCCATCAACATGCTCTATATCCTTTTTACTCAAGTGATCAAATTCATTTTTAACCATTTATCTTTTGGAGTTCTAGACTTCTATTTTTTTCCCCAAAAAATACAAAGCCAAAATCTAGCTGTAGAATAATCATCACTGTTTCATGGAAAAGAAGAGCTTGTTTATCAACCACCCTTTCATGAGGAAGAAGAGAGATGCTTCCTTACTTCCTCGTCCCTGTTCAGATCTGCTGTGCCTGCAGCTCTCTTAAGAGACCAATGCCCTGGGTTTGCATGGAGATAAAAAGAGCAGCTGATGGAAATCACTGAAGGTGAAGTGGGCAGTGGGCTTCACGTATGACTTCTCCTGCAGAATACCTGGAAGAGGACTAACAATAATCAGCAGAACAAGATGGCACAACTGCAAGGAAATAAATAGTCAAAGCTAGACTTGTGGTCTTCCTATATTTAAAGGGAGTTTATAAACATGGGGAAGAACAGCTTTTTACACAGGCAGACAGCAACGGGACAAGTTTTAAACAAAAGGAGGGAAGATTTAGATTCGATGTTAGGCAGGTTTTTACTGACAGTGGCCAGATACTGGAACAGATTGCCCAGAGAGGTTATGGATGCCTTGTCCTTGGAAGAGTTCAAAGCCAGGTTGGATGGTGCCCAGGGAAACCTGATCTAGTACTTGATCTAGTGGTTGGCAACCCTGCATGTGGTAGGGGAGTTGGAACTTGATGATCCTCAAGGTCCCTTCCAACTCAAGTCTTTCAATGGTTCTATGAATACATAATTCTTGTAGGAATGCCTCTTACAGCCTGTGTCCTGCCCTCAGGATCTAATATAAGAATTTTCCCTGCTGGTTAATTCTCTTTTTCTCCTCTTGTTTGTTGAGTTTTTGTTTTTCACTATTTTTTTCCAGAGAAAGCTTTAAACAGTAGATGGAAACAGTAAGTGCTTTATTTGTAGTGGTGGAACAACCTACTGAATACAGCTGTTCAGTGGTATTTAAACAGCAGCATTACTCTGAAGACAAACTGTTGAATCTGTGTACTGCTCTTTTTCTAATACTACTGCTGCATTCCAAAAACAAAGTGAGCTGCAGTAATTAAAGCTACAGGTCATCTAAGTATGATGTACAGACAAAGAAAAAAGAGCTGGTGGGATGAATAATGCAATTGAAAAGCAAGCTACAGTGATGCAGAGCAGAGATCCTTATGGCCTCATTATTAACTGACAGAATAAGGTATAGTGATTCTATAAGTCTCCTCAGAAACATTAAGAAAAAGGTAAAAAAGGTTACTACATGTATAGATAGATACCTAGGCATTTTTAAGTGGTGAGAAGCCACAATCAAGCCAATGAAACATCTATAAAACAGTCCACTGCTACTGATTTCATAAACATAGTGAGAGTTACTGAGGTTTTGTTTATCTGAGGTTTCTAAGAAAGCATGAAATCCTGCATTTCCTTTTAGTAAAATATGTAATTCTTTGTATAATTACAACTTCCTGCTCTGCAGCAGGCAGTGAGAGAGCAAGAGAAAAATTAAAAATAAAAAAGTCCAAAAGCTTACCAAAGGCTAACCCAGACGTTTAGATGAGACAGAAAGGGAGCCCACCCTCCTGAACTCCATTTCACTGCTGCATCCTCTCAGTCTCACTATATCAAACATGAATTATTCAATGCCTTCCGCTAGTAAAGGTGAGACTTTAAAGAATGGGATCTCACCTTGTATTTATTAAAATCCTACTTGTGAAGGGTGTATGCCCAAGATCAAAAAATACATACAGCTGGGAAACAGGAACAGCATTATTTTTAAGGCAGGACATAGCATTGCACGAGAAAAGTCACCACTCAGTATTTGTAGCAAGCAAACTACCAGGTTCTGTCTGTAGCTATTGAAAATAAGTATTAATAAGTCTAAAACTGAATATATATATATATATATCTTTTGCATAATTAGGCAAAAAAAAACCTGTTTTTGTTTTATACAGAAAAGTCTCTGGATGTTGCTTCCAGCAGCAGAATGTAGGCAGTGCAATCACAGAAAGGGTTGCACCTGCCGAGAAGGATGGATATCAAGGGTTGAATAAAACATATTTTATCATTTCAACACACTATAGCTTTTAAAAACTTTTCTCCCCAACTGATTGGAAAATCATTCCCACTTCCTTGCACAAATCATTACAAGTTAAATGAATTTAGTAATAGCTTGTTGGATACAGCTGAAAGAAAAATCATATATGAGGCTGAACAAACTATCATTTTACAAGAAGTTACAGCTTTCACTTGATGAGCTATATGCAAAGTAGTCATACGGGAATCCTCACTATGCTGTCTGGGGATTAATGCTACCTCTCCAGAATTTTAAAAATTACTTTACATCTGTTTGATATCTTTTACAGTCAGTCTCCCTCAGCTGAGTATGATTCACAGCTGAATATGCCAGCAGTTATTAGCCAATTACATAGAGTTGATGGTTTCTTGAATATTCTTCCTGCATTTATAACGTGACCTGCAGACCACACTAACATTTAGCTCCTAAATCACAGCATAATTTTTCCAGAAATGCTGAGCTTCACAACTCTGGGGAAAAGCTGCCACTACCTCATATTAGATTGTCAGCCTCTTACATGGCCACGTGCTTACTGCAGATGTACTTTCAGCACCTTCAACTGAGCAACATAAAAGCTCTGATTTAAAACATGCTATAAATACATGCTGTTAAGCAGGTATAGGATTCTTCACAGTCTTCAGCAGAGATGTAAGCTTAAGATTAAATCATTTTCTAAAGAACTATTATCGTTATTACTATTATTATTATTAAAGACTCATGGAAACTGTAGAGTAACTACATAGTTACTCTAGAGAGCTTTGAATTAAGACAGTCACAAAGATTTTCTTTAATATAACATATTTTGCCAGTAATCACAAAGTATTTACCAGTACGAACCATGACAAATATTATCTTTATGGTTTATTTTACCATATTTAGTCATATATTTGGAAGTATTTCTATAAGTAAATAAATAAGTAAAATATACATCACAGGTATTATCTCTGTATGCTGGTTGGGTTGTAGATGAATTCTTAATTTAATTATATTCATAACAGTTAAGTAAACTTAAAATGAATAGGCCTGAACTGGAATACAAAAGCTATCTAAAGGCATGTAGAAAAAATTGTGTGTTTACACATGGCCTTAAGCATTAATTAAAATTACTAACACCAATTTTAGCTATACGTATTTTGAACTTCCCTATTTTGTAGTAACATAAGGACTCCTCACAGGCTTTCATCATTTACAGGTGTTGGCTATCTCTAAAATTTCCCTTTAGTATGATGACTATGGGGTAGCATTTCCTGGCACAATATTTGACAGTAATCCATGCCACTGAATATCAATATACAAAGTTTAGAGCACTGTAAACAGTCCCTGAACAATAGGAAGATTTGTTAAGTTCCAAGCTAGAGGGTGTGAAAGTATCTTGTAGCTTAGTTACATTGGGATCTCATCTTTAACCCTCTCTACACAGGGGAAAAAAAAAAAAAAAAAAAAAAAAAAAAAAAGCAGCAGACAAATTGATTAAAACATCTCAATTTGACTAGTAAGCAGTTCTGAAGGAAGTCTCGTTTCTGAAACAGAGCATTTGAAAGGGATTTCTTTGAATAATCCTCATCTTGGCAGAAGAAAAGACCTTTTTAAGACCTTTTTACATGCTTCAAATTACACAATAAAACTTGATTTAACCACTGTGACATTATCCTGCTTTGTTTTGTTTCCACTTTGACATGAATATTTCAGCTAGCAACATTGTCACAGCTGGTCAAAGAGTACTCCTCTGTGAAAGAGTGCCCCTACCTCAGTTTGTGCCAAATGTGCGTAATGGGTGTATCAAGAACATGGCTAGATTAAAAAGGGCATGAAACAGAGATGAAAGGTAAATTCGGTTTATCGTGAATTTCCATTGGAGACACTGCCACCTTACCCAATAATCTGTAGAATTCATCTTTCCTCTATTCTCACATCTATATTTATATTATCTGTACTAGTTTTCTATTTAAGGACTACAGCAGAATCAGTGGATAGCAATGTAGAACTCACTGGGATTTGTGTTTATGCTTTTTGTTTTGTTCCTTTGTAGAAGTCAGCATACTGCCTATCTCTGTCTCTGTTTGATAAAAAGTATGACTATTACAGACCCTAGTAGGAAGCCTGGATTAAAGGTTTGGCAGTTCACACCTTTAACTTTATGTACATACACAGACCTAAGTCTTGGCATCTTTTCTGTTAGACAAGGCAATGGCCTTTTCTATCTACATTGTTACATAATCTCTGCCTCTTAGCACTGATCTTCACCCAAATCTGCTGCATCTTGCAGACACATAATACTATACTTATTTGTCCCGTCCCTGGAGTTTCAAATTCTAATGCTAAAACTGGTTTCATTCTAATAGCTTCTAATAGATCTAAAACCAATCCATTTACCTTTCCTCTCAACTTCTTAAGACCTGTAAGACTCAGTATTAAGCTTTCAGCTTTGGCCCTAACCATACAAAATCCCTCCCCCTCAGGCAAGCCCAGAAAACCATAGTTACCCAGAATTTACCATAACCCTTTACTGTTAAAAATACTCTCCCACACTGAAAACCAGTAAGCCCTTCTGTGCTACCAAGTAAGCCTGAGATTTACTCTCACTCTAATACTAGCCTTCTCTGAAACTACTGACAAGCTCCTTCCTTCCTGCTCACATTTCATCCCAGATAAACTTCCAGAATCCCAGACAAAAACTTTGTTTTTTTTATAATCAATTCAGGATCTGCAATATCCTTTGGCCTCGGCACTAGTACAATATCTAAATGAACTCAAGGCATCCTATACTAAAGAATCAGTCACAGGCTAACGGCACCCGCTCCTCCCTCAGCCTACAGAACTTTCTGGACAGGCTCAGCAATCCTCGACAAAGTCATGAAACACATACCTGGGGATTACACAGGACTTGAGCTAAGCCCCATAATATCTGGCTCTTTGGCCCAAACCCTAGCCCCTAACTCTCAAATCCTTACTCTACATTTGCAGCAAGGCAGTGGATTTCAGCCACAACGCATCATTCCAGGCAGGTGGACCTTGCAGGATGCAGTAATAAAGCTTTTTCCCTATAAATCAAAGCCCTAAGCCCAGAGATCCCTTCTGGTCACCTAAGCTAGTTAGGAAACACTAGTGACTTCTAGCAGCAGTTCTGATCTTAACTCCAAGGTCTTTCACTGTTACCCTAGATATTTCTCTTTTTCCATCCTAAAGATGAATCCTTCCCTACAATACCAAGTGACAAGGGCCTACTTGTCTCTAATGTCAAGAGCTGTAATACCAATTTACATACACCATGAGCGCTAATGCAGAAAATCCAAACATGAATCCTAAGCTTTACTTAACTTTGGAGTCCTTACCTAGCCATGAATTTCCATCGGGTTTCCATCGGCATTCTCACTGGACTTTATCCTATTTCTGTCCTAAGTGGCGGCCCAGAACAGCAATTACCTGTTCATCCTATTCAAAGAACTTACAAGGTTTTCTTAGGACTAAGCTTTGATCTAGGGCTTGGGAAAGGTACAGCAGATCTTGATGTATTAGTTGATCTTGCAAGGCTGCAAGACTAACATGAACAGTATAACAACACTTTAAAAAGTTACTGTTTAAGAAGGCTGAAAAATGTTTATGGTAGAGTTTGAAATAGGTTTGAATTTACTATGGAGGACAAACATCTATTGCTGGATCCTGAAAGGCAATTCAAAATAGAATGAATGCTGGTGCAAGACAGGACATATGGTTTATGCTTAGCTTTAAGCAGACATATATCCACTAGACTATGGTTATATCTAGAATTAAAGGTGATTTGGGAAGCAGAGGCTGAGGATCTCAATCCACAACATACTTCCATACTTGTGAATCTTCTGAAATCCAGAAATAAACTTACATGCTCAAACTCAATACCAGCCCCTATCTTACCATTAACTTTAAGCACACCTTGAACTAACTACAAACAATTTATCCTACCAGTTCTTATAATCATGAACGATTTGTCAAATTCAGAAATAAAATATCTGAACTCTTAAGGCAGTTCCCCATAATGCTGCTTCTATAAGGTTTAGAATTAATTTTTATTTTGTGGTGTTTGTGCACTTATGCATGAAACTTGAGGGACCTAGTTGAAAGTGCTATTATTTCTATAACAGACATAAGCGTATATAAAGTTGGAAATGGTCCAACTTTTAATAAAGTGATAGCATGTGTTTTTAATGGAATAATTAAAGTAATTGATAGCGTAGAGCGTTAATTTTCTAACTTGAAGTATTTGTAGCTGAGGTAATGAGGGAATTTGAAGTTCAAATATTCTGATAAGACATTTGTGGAGTCATCCAATGTTAAAGCTTAAGTTACTTTGGATGCTTCCAAGATGAAGCTCCTATAATGATGCAGATGGCTTTGCGCTGCTATTAATATCCATGTAATGGGAATGCATTGCTAACCAACAGAATAAGGTTTCCTAAATATATTATCAGATAATCAAGCATGTATATTTTTATTCTTTAATATCTTCCAATTACATTTGAGAAAGCTGGTTTGGAAGGTCTTTTCTGACAATTTTAAACTTACTCATTAAAAAACAAATGAGTAGTAAGTATATGAAGCCGCATTGTTTGCATGTGTTTAATTCAGCTCAGAGAGTGTAAAGTCATGTCTGCATTTTTTTACTGAGAAAACATTTAACATTATATTAACTGATGTTCTCCATGTGTCTTTTCTGAGTTCCAACCTGATCACGAGCTATTTAACTGATTTTTGGCACAGCAGTCAGTAAATAGTAGACGTTTAGTCAGCAGACACATTTTCCTTCCTTTATTTTTAAAACAATGATGCAAAAGATATTTCAAATATCAACATGCTTTTGCACCTCATTTCAAAGCTTAACATCTTTAATCTCTATAAATTCATTTTTCAGAACAAGGAAGCAGCTGCTTCCTGACTTACCTGTTAGTATACACCTATTTGGCTTGTCAAGTATACTGAGCTACCTGGTCTTCAGGCAGCTATTTCTATATACATATGAATGAAAGTAATTCAGGCAGGAGTAAGGATAGTCATCATTAATTATTTTTTACCATCTTAAAGTCCAGTTTTCCCATCAAAATACACAAAAATGAATCATGAATAATAGCACACAGTATATATGCAAACGCTCCAGAAGCACGTAAAATGCATAAAAGAGCTGCTAACATCAAGAGAATAAGGCAATTTATAAAAGTTAGGAGTGATAGGAAGAAGGTGAACTGAAAACAAAGAAAAGAAATAAAGGCCTGCTGGCTTTCAGCAAAGGAATTGAATTTTCCACAAGCAGCACACAGCAAAGAGGGAGGAATTAGGCTGGCTGCAGTCAGCCTTATGCATATGTTGCATACAGTTTCGTTTGTTTATTCCCACGTTTTCTTGTGCAGTGCATCTGGGGTGGAGTGCACAGGGGGAGGAGAGCATGAATTCCTAGCTTTCTTCTCTTTCAATGCTTTGACTTGATAAACTAACATACACTTCATAACAAACTGCCTTATCAACACCACATATTTCCTTCACTCTTTTTTCTCATTAGAAGATGCTAAGATTTCATTTTAAAAAAATGTATATATTGATTCTTAGCTGATGCAAGCCCAAATAGTCATAAATAGTAGACAATGAAAAAACTGCAAGTTACTTCAACTTACACATGGACAAATCTTCTTATGAATTTTTTGAGGCAGTTTAAGAACTTTCAGTTATTATCATTACTGTCCATCTGTTGGAAAAATAACTAATCCATGCAGAACAAAGCACTTTTTTTTGTATTGCAGTATTGTAGAGTAAGTATTGCAGGACAATTGTTCTAGTTTAAAGCAGTCAGGAAGACTGTTCAAATTCAACTGCTAGCTCTCCTCTAAAGCAGATGATAAGGATTCATCTCGCACTCCATCCTAGTACTAATTAGTTGGAGAAAGCCTCAGCCTGTGGTTTCTAGTTTCTCAGTGACACGGTGACCACAGAGTCAGTGTCCCTTGCCCTCACTTTGCAACAGTTGGCCATGTGCCCCACCTCACATTCATGCTCCTCACACAGACGCTGCTCAATGCAAACGGTAATGGATTCCAGCAAACAGCGCACACACTATTAACTGCTGTTCATAGACACAGCTCGCACAAATTCATGCAATGCTACAGAACTTGCATTTAGATTTGTAGAAGTACCTTCACAGCTAGTAATTATATTGAATACATCTCTAAAACCAATTACATGAAAAAAATGAAACCACTAGCTGACAATCTAGCATATGTATACCACACTGTGTTCACTGAACACTTATGTCAATCAAAGCTCTGGCCCAATGGTTTCTAAGAGGATTTTCACTTTTTAAAAATATCTTCATCAGATGTTTGAAATCACACCAAAATAAAATATTATTCCTTTAATTTATTTAAAAAAATCCCTTTATGAGGTTAAATTGAAAACATATCAAAAGTTTGAAGTCTCAACAATAAAACTATTTTTGATTGATATCGATCATTCCATGAATACAAAAAAAAAAAGCATATCAGCAAGCCTATCACCATTCTCACTCATTCAGACAAAATAAACACAAAACAAAACATAACTATTCTTAGAGATGAAAACCAGATGCAACATTAAAAATTCTCCCTGTATCTTTGAATCCTCTTTCATTCCAACATTCTTTACTACCTGTCTGAACATATTACCCTTCTGCCAAGGAAGCATCCCTAGCTTTGACAGGCACCATCTGAACAGACACCGCTGAAAAGAAAAGCATGCAGGATTCATGTCTTCTACAAGGTACATCCATCCAACAGATCAGCATGACTACTGTGGATAAGGACAGTTCTTTCTTTTGCTAAATGAGAGATGAGGAGGTCAACTCCACAACAGGATTTCCTTCCTGCTGGTCTGAAATACTGAAAGTAAAAGAGCAGGTCAAATTTTACACTCAATTATGCAAATACTGTTCCCAGCCCTCTTCTTTTGTATAACAAACAGGCTGTTCACATCCAAGAAAATGCCAGAGTGTCACAGACACCACTTTCCCGTTCACTATGATTTCTTATTTTTACAATCTTACTTGAGAATGAAAAGTGTTTTTTTTTTTTTTTAAATTAACAAATATGGATTGGGGGTCAAAAGAATCAGCTTTTATCAACAATCTAAAAATGTCAAGATTTTAAAGATATATATGTTTAAAACCATTACAACAGACATCTTCAAAATGAAAGCTAAATGATTTGGGGAATCAACTTTTTACAAGGGTAGGCAGTGACAGGACAAGGGGGAATGGTTTCAAGCTGAAGGAGGGAAAGTATAGATTGGATGTCAGGGGGAAGTTCTTTACAGGGAGTGGTAAGGTGCTGGAACAGGCTGCCCAGAGAGGCTGTGGATGCTCCGTCCCTGAAGATGTTCAAAACCAGGTTGGACAGGGCTCTGGGCAAACTGGTCTAGTACCAGATCTGGAGGTTGTTGGTCCTGTCTGTGGCATGGGGGTCGGAACTCAATGATCCTTGGGGTCTCTTCCAACCCAAGCCATTCTGTGATTGTACGATTTCTATAAAATGTCTAATTTGACTACATAAACTACTATTTCCTGCATTTTTAAAACAATGGCTGCCAAATCATTACTTTTTGGCCAACTCTTTCAAAGGTGAAATACTCAAAAATACCTTTGGAATTCAGATTAAATTCTACTTTATTTTCAAGTAGGCCTCAGCAGCACTTGGCAGGTCTGGGCAGGTAGCCACACTAGCCCTAAATGCAGGGCTATGACAAGTATAAAGCACAACCATGGCAGCAAAGCATCTTTAAGCAGCATGAATTAGGTTAAAAAGAGCACTGCTCTGCTGGGACATCCCTGTGCTATGCAACACCGTGGTGTGCAGAAAAACCTCCCAGGATGGAAGAGAGTTTCAGAAGTTGAAGATTGGAGGTCTAAATTACTTGAAAATGCAGCTCAAAATTTGCTACAGAACTGAAATATATCATATGTTTAAAATAAATACGTTTTAAAAACAAGAGCAGACTCACAGCAAGTCATCAGATGTACAAATCTTGGAAAAAGGTTTCTCCTGTCCTGCAAACCCCTTCCAGTTTGCTTGGGCTGTTCCTGAAGTACCTGCTTATTATTTTTGCACAGTATATTACTTCTCATTAACTAACCATACTATTCTGAAAACCCACAAGCCTGACTAATTAGAAAGTAATTCACAGTATCTTTGCATCTCATCCTTGGTAAACTTTGCATTCATCACTCCCTGAAGTTTGGAATAATCAGCAAATTTGCTGCTTCATGTTTGGATTCCACTGCTTAGGCCATTCGTACAGATTAGGAATGGAGCTAACAAGTGACTTCTCCAAGAACGCATTTAATTCTCTCTGCAGTTAAACCCATAGTAATTCTGTATGCTTAGGTACTCAGAGCCCACTATTTTAAAACCTAATTCTTTATCTACCTTCATATTCGCATTCTGACTTTAGAAATACATCCTGTGTGTTGAAATCTGCCATGCAGAACACAGCTTTATGTGAACCCCAATGGTGCATGCGTCACACTGGTATAATCTAAGGTCCAACTTTGCTTCCTTTACTTGCACATAGTTCCATATGAAAGACAACTAGTATTGTGAAGAATTAAAAGGAATCTTCAAGGGCAATATTACTAGCTCTATAAAAACACCATATCAGAGAGAAGGAAGTGCTGAGACTTTTCAATGAGCAACACATTTGAGAATGAAGCACCAATATCTGTTCAAACAAGAGGTTATCGCTGTATCATGAATTTTTCATGTTTTTTAAACAAAATTCTCTGACTCAGAGAGATACGTTAGACTGAACTGG
Organism: Pavo muticus; assembly: GCA_016647715.1. NCBI lineage: Eukaryota > Metazoa > Chordata > Aves > Galliformes > Phasianidae > Pavo > Pavo muticus. Next base: position 1,313,669 of record JACDJE010000124.1, read on the forward strand.
AGGAAGGACAGTAAGTGACACATGTGTAGACGTGACACATTTTAAAAATCCTTAGGGATAGACTGAATAGTATCAAGTAGCCACAAAGGGCAATACCAGAGATTGAATACACCAATTCTCCCCTGCATTATAAATCTGTATTTACTCTGGGCCATTTCTCAGCTTCACAATTATTCAAGCCCTAAACTTTGTAATTTAGGGACTTGCCCTTCTATTACTTCTGAAACAGCGCAGAGACATGAATTCAGACCTTAATGCAGGAGGCTTTGGAGATTATCCAGCTTTGAGGATTGCAAGTAAATCGCTTCTTGCCTGAACATGATACTGCTTGATGTCAGCCCAACTGTGACTGCCAGAGCTCCTTCGGGGTGGCATGTATATATGCAAGTATACATGCACACTGCATCATTAACAAAGACTGAATAAATAGGAAAGGGAACAAGATGGCATTCTAGTACAACCACAGAAACAATTACTCCAGCCAGCACTACCTGCTCTTGTATCTATGAAGCTCTCTGAAAGCCTGCACTTCTTTAAGCTCCCATCATGTTCAAGATATCAAGGGTCAGGCAGCCTTTGTTCATTTGCTCCTCTCCAAGGTCTAAGCATAAGTAACAGTTCTAACACAGAACTCAGATGTGATGACCCAGCAGTGCTTCTGTTTCCAAAACAAGCATGCTTTTGATTGCAACCACTTAGTTCAGGTGCCTGCAAACTTGCCTTCAGGCAAGTCCTGAGGATCAGTGGGCAGCAGAATAGAATGAGACTTTTAAGTGAATTTAAAAGTTGATAATTAACAGAGAACATAAATATGATGACTATGGACCACATGATTTTAAATTCTGACCATTATCAGTGTATGTTAAATAACTTGCTTCAAATTGAAGTAATAGCAGCAGTTAGAGACAATTTTCTGAACCAGTAGAGTTCCAGTTGCGGCAAGCACAGAACTGCGATATTTGCAGGCACACTGGTAGACTGCAAAATTTAGCTAAAGGAACAGCTAAATGCCATATGATACTACTTTCCAATGCCATCCATACATTTTTCAGGTTGTGTAAGTATGCTTAGTTCCTTTTAATATTCTCACAACTCTTCAACCAGCTGTACTAATGTTTCCCATTGGTTTTTCAAGCCAGCAGTTTACAGAACAGCTGTATTTACCTTCTTTTGTTCTTTTTAATCTGCACTGATTATAGAGTAAGTGGCTAACATTTCACTCCTTTCTTCACTATTTCAACAGCTTCCCAGTTTTAAAAGCATAACTGCATAATTAGTCCAATATATACATTATGTCATAATGTACCATTTAAAACTCTGTTCTTATACCTCCTTTTCCCCTACAAAACTCACATGGCACATTTATTCCTGTAACGTAATAATTGTTGTCTAGGGGAAGCTACCATGAAGTCAGTTCCTGCACTGCTATGCACAAAAACATCCTCAGGGCACAAGTGACTGACAAACAGGATCAAGTGGCATGAAAGGACAACATGTCTTTTGTAGTGGTAACATTTTCTGTGTGGGCATTCAGGCTTAGATCTCCTGAGGAACACGAGTACCATGCTGTAGTGATTCTCAGACCCAGCAGATGTGCACCAATGTACATGTTTCTCATAACAACATATACATCAAAGACAAAGCATTCAGCTTAATCAGTTTTTGTTCAGTGCAGGGAAAGGATCAAGGAAGGGATCAAAAGTCAGCTACATGGCCATCAGTACTACTCCTGCTAGGATCTGCAAAGCAGAAAGGACGCCAATAGGTGGGCTGTGCCATAGGACAGCTACGCCCTATGTATACTCACAGTTACTGACTTTCATCTTGCTCTATATGGGAAAAAAAAAAACAAACCTAGAAAGAGTAACAGAAACCTCTGAAATATAGTCATATTCATAATCAAGTATTTACATGAAAGTTATTGTAAATATCAATTGGGCTTGAGAGGAATAGAAGCGGCTATGCTTTAGATTCATGTTGTACGCACAAGAGAGGTAAAACTACTTCTCACATTTGAGAAAACCAGAGTCAAGCGCTACTTTCAAAAGCTGAACAGGCAAGCACATTGCACAAAAGATTCTGTAAGGTGTTGTGAAATAAACATGTCTATCTAACACCTTTTTTTTTTTTTTTAGCATCTCAGCTGATTTTGCTCTTCCAGAGCTCCTCAGCCTATTTCAAATTCTAAGGAGTTCCGAAAGTTCCACACAGCTCTGAAAATTCTTATTTCAGAGGCAAAATGTGTCTTAACAGCAAAAAGACCAGATGAGCTATAACTACTCTATGTGCTGACTGTAGCAGCACTGGAGTCTGCATTTTATTGCCTTGACTCTGATCAAGTGCATGCAATCAATGCGAATTATTACAAAAGAGTTAGGAAATAATTTTGAAAATATGTCAAAAATGCAAAAATTTGAAAGTTAGATGAAGTTGGGATGGCTCTATTGATTTTGAAAAGGTTTGTAAATTACACAGAAATATCATCTTGTTTTAAAGTAGATCTCAAATCTTTTTAAACAACTCTAATGCCATACACAGTTCCCAACGCAGTATTTCCTTCCATGAGCAGACCCTTCTTAACCCTTAGCCTACTATGTAAGCGCTTGTTTTCAAAAGCAGGAATAAGGTCCTGTGTTACTAATGTTAGCCAGGTTGTTCTGTGGTCATTCTCTTTTGAAAGCCATCTACACCAGGAATATAAGCATGGCCTCACTAGCTGTCACCCAATAGTCTTATTTTATTTCAAATGCATTCTGAGGCTAGAAAGAAGATATTCTTCTAAAGCTACATAACCACTATGGCAGCTATTGCCACCAATACTTGATTAAATATCATAGACTATCCTTATCTGAAAAGGACCCACAAAGATCCAGTCCAACACCTAGCTCCATGCAGTACTATTCAAAAATCAAACCTTCCATCAAATCTTGAGTGATAGAGGTAAAAATAGAATAAAATTGAGACTATCTAAATAAAACTTGAGTATATGTAAGAGTAACCAACACCTTTCTTTCTTTTGCGTGTTATTGTAAAATTCTCCATGGGTACTGACCTAGGCTGAAGAATGTAATTTTCTGTACTTTGATGATCCCACCCTGAACCTTTCATAAGAATCAGGGAGACTCATCGCAAAGTGCTCTAAAGCTTCTAGAATTTCCCCAACCAAAAAGCTGAAGCATGTTGAAACCCCTCAATATGTTAATCACAGAAGTATACAAAAATGCAATACAAAAATACAATCACAACCGTAACAATTTAGTCTTAATAGTAAGAAAAATTTAACAGATCCTGCTTCCAACCGCCCACATCAGATCATTCAGAAATCATACCTTGTTGTTAATTACATTGATGACAAAGAGTTTTAAGAAAATTCTTTGTTCTTCTCTCAGATTGACCTAGATAAGTAGCAATAATGAAAAAAAAAAAAAAAACAACCACACACACACACAATCACTCTACCATATTCCTATGAAAATCTGTTATTTTGCCTTGGGTTTACATGTTGCTGAAATAAATGTTACTGAAATACATGGAAAAACACAAAAGGTACACAGTAGGACCAGCAGTGATATTTACAGATCAAATAATCAGACTACAATATCTGGGGGTAGGACAATTTTTCATCAGATAATATATATTTAACATCTAACAAACATCTAAACAAAATAACATAATTAATAATAATACAGTGAAATAAGATGAAGGACATTGATGATGACTGGCATAGGAAGGAGTGTTGGCAGTTTAGATAGCAGAGAGCCTCTTGGCTTCTGCAAGTAGACTCTGTCAGAGCAAGAGAGCTCTTCTAAGCTCCCTCCCCATCACTTACATTGTAAGTGGAAGGAAAACAAAGAAATAACATTGTAAGGAATAGCTGTTATTTTCCATTTCATCTTTAATAATTCATCATCCAAGAATTGTCGTAACCTGAAGGAGTTATTGGATCATCAATTTCAGCCAAACTTCACTGTCTTTAAATTTCAGAACTGAGAACATTAAAATAAAGTCCAGAAGTCAGTAGTGTAATCCTTAGTTATCTGATGCTTATATTGGCTTACAGAATAAATTTGATCTCCTCGAAACATTTAAAATACAGTGAAGCTATATAGGTAGAACGAACACAATTTTTAAAAAGGAAAATATGGTATTAACATATTATTAGATATTTGAATGTCCTAATATATAATTCTTTTTTAGTAAACAGAGCAATTATTATTAAAGGGATTCAATCACGGTTATGAAAAACATTACAGGTAATTAAAAAAAGACCTTAATTGTAAAGATGAACTCATTTTCTCAAGAATAATATTTTTCCTATGTTGAAACTAAGCCTTTATTTCTATTAACGAGGTGTACAATAATGACTCTGGCCATTTGAAAACTTAAAAGTCTGTAATTGAACAATTATTAGTGTCATGCTGCCTAAGGGCACTATTTGTCAAGAGATTTACATGATGGGCAATTATATCCACTCAGCCTTGAAGGATAGATAATATTATCTTCTGATGGAAACAAATTACCCTTTATATTTAAAAAAATAAAAATTAGAAGTTTATCTTCTGAATTTTATTAGTTAGACCTTCCATACCAAAGCCATTGAGAAGATCTGTTATTCTGCCATAAAGCATTATCGATTTCACCAGATTACAGTATAAAAATATAGCCGTTATCAATTCATTATGTTAATTACTCCAGCAAACAGAGGGGGAAAAAAAAAAGAAGCACATTAGTTTGTCTTTGGCCTATTTTTTCCTTTTTGTGGTTAAACTTTTGTAACACATATAGCTATGCCTTACTACTAAAGAAAGAGAGGAGAAGCTTAATGAACAAATGAACACACAAATCTTTGCATGTATTTAATTAAAAACTATTCTTTATTACTTAAATCTGTCTTTAACAGATTGTTGTGTTAAAGAACACAGGCATCCAAATCCAACCATTCTTTCTTAACAGCTTTTCACATCATCAGGAAGAAAACATCACTCCCACCCTTCCCCCCACCCCCAATATGTATCTTTATTTCCCATACATTTACAATGAGGGAAAAAACAACAACAACCAGAAACACACCACCACACAACACTTTTGCAATCACCTCAAATAAGAAAGGCTATGGGTGGACTCCCACAGCACTACGTGTTTTGTAATGTCCAAATACTAAAGCAGGGTAAAAAAAGCTTTATAGATTAACTGAAATAATTTCTAAGTGCAGAAGATATTTATTTTGTGCTGCCTTTTTCAACAGAGAGTGACTAAGATCAAGGAATCTAATCAGACTTAGTAGGTCATGATTTGAAGGAGAAACAGGACACCAATCCAGAGCCTGAAGGATACCACAGAGTAACAAAGGTGTTTAGGTGGTGCTTTTTTCCCCCTCTATCTAAAGTGAAAAGTGATTAGTTCTGAAACCATTCATTAAGCCTTCACATTGTGTACTAAAACTATCATCTGTCCCTAGGGAGATGAACTGCAAACTGGCAGTCTTACAATAGATTTTTAGACCAGAAAGATCCATATGTCTCCTTAAAACATTTCCAATGCAGATAATCAACTCAGAATTCACTTGGAAGGCCAAAAACCAGAAAAGCAGTCTGCCACAGAGCGAGCAGAATGATCTACAGCATTGCAAACATCCTGTGCTTTACTACGGAGAAAATAAACCAGCAGAGCCATCCTTTTGTGGTAGACAGGGCAGTGCTGAGCTGGTACTAACACATAGCTTATTCACTATGAGTAATCAGAAGCTTGGTGTAATTAGGAAATGAAAGGAATTATTTATTAAATCAAGATTACTTCAACTGCTCAGTGCTTCATAGGAAGATAAAACATGGCTAGTGACTGTCCGAAGACAGTCTGAAGAGCCACTTTAGACATAAGAAGAAATCCTCTCCAGGAAGGCTCTGAAATCTGTCACTCATTATCTTCAGCAGCCCAAAGGAATTAAGAACCAAGGCTGTACATTCTCTTTTGGGGAGATTTAATCCACATGTTTCATTGACACACTGCTATTATCAAAGCCTGAAATGTTCTTCGTGTATTATTATTTGCGTTAAATAAAACATAGTGGTAAACACTTCATTCTTTTCACAAATTCTGTTTCCATCAGCTCAACTATTATTGTTTTCTTCTTGTCAAGTTTCAGTAAATAGCCTACTAAAAAGCTATCTGCAACTTAATTAAAATACACATTATTAATGTCATGTTTATATGAAAAGTCTTTGGCAAAATAAGTAGCCTCTAGCTTTTGAAGCAATTGCAATTAAGTCTGTCAATATGCACTAGTTGCAGAAATACATGATGAAAACAAGACTAAGCGAAGCAATTTGACCCATTTCAACCTGCTCTGCATAAAACAGCATTTCACATAATATTTGATCTAGAAAACCACCCTTGGATTAATTACCAGCAACTGTCAGTTGCACAACTGAATGTAAAACTAAAGGTGCTAGGCAATTTAAGCTAATTTTCTTTAAACAAAATGGGTAAAATTATGTCTTGATACATAGTACCCTTTACCACTAGTTTCAATAAAATTTTATTTTCTTTGGATTACAGAAGTAATGCTAATTTAAATGCAGTATAAGCAGTGGCCATCGCATTCTCAGGTGACAGCTCCCCAGAACTCCAAGTGTCACACTTCGAAACGTCTTTTGGGGTTACAAGTTCCCAACGCCACCCATAAATTTCATAAATCCTCTCTGCAGCTCTGTCAGGAGAAGAGTCAGCTCTTTTCCCTGGATGCTTAACCATCATTTTTATATGATGTTAATAGACTTATTTTTAAGGTTCCAGCAGACAGCACTGCCTGTAGTACCAAAGAAGTTTTGCAACCATATCTGAAGCAGAAGTTACTGTGAGACGGAAGGTGCAGAACCACCCTGTAAGCTCCTGGCATGGAAACAAAAGGGAACATGAGCACAGTCAGATGTACAGCCATCCTGCTAAATGCACGTGTCTGACTGTGGCTGTGGAAAAGTTCCTCATCCTCTGTCTTCGTGAATATCAACACAGCTTTATGTTTTTGAACTACATAAAATAGTAAATATTTAAAATGCAATTATTATGCAATTTAGAGTGGTAAAACATTAAACCACTGGCAGAAAGGCATTTAAGTAGAACATTTCAATGCAGATTCAGTTGTTCTGTTTTTATTTTTCAAATAAAATGTGCTACATTTACTGCTGAGCTTTTGTTATTTTGAATTCCCATATTGATCTCAGAGGAAACGCACATCAAAGCATCTACTTTTCCCTGGGATGGAAACCCCAAGAGCTAATCTGCTCCTCTGTTAATAAATGCATATCATAATAAATGGACAGGTACTAAGTCTGGATTGCCTGCTAAATTTTAGTTGATTTAATATTGTCTGTATCTCACTTTTACTCCATGTATCTACTAGAGACCTCTCATGCCTTGTGACTAATTACACTTTTATTCACAATCATCCCTTTAGGGAGACATGAAAAAAACATCTATATTTAAGACCTGATTTCTTGAGCAGAATAATAATTGTAGAAATTGTTTTCATATCTGCAAATCAAAAACTTGTTACTATGCAACACGTTTGGACTTAAAGTAAGACCAGAAGCAGATCACTGTACCCAGCCTCACTAAGTAGCCACACTAGCAAGATGTTTCTAACAATCACAACAGTGAGCATTTAAACAGTGTTAGAAATAAGGTGCAGGATTTTCTACTTAGTGAAATGTCTTGTGATTCCATCAGCATTCCTTTCAAATGCTCTCAGGCTCAAGTCCTGCCTACGCTATAATTTCTATCAATGCTATCTCTGGCAGACACCTGTGACAACTGCAGGACTCAGGTTTCCTGATACAGTTATAGGCAGATGCAAAGTGATCATGACATTCCAGGTACCTTCCATAACAACCAACATGCAGAGTTCTGAGAAACTGAGAGTGCAGTGAGATGTGAGAAACTTGGGAAAGGCATATCTCTTCACAGTTTGGCATGACAGTAATAGACAAAATGATTTTGTATTTCCTGATTTATGAAAATTCAGGAACAAGGAAAACACCTACTAAATACTACCCTATGAAACAAAGTCACAGAAGCTCAAAGTATGTGTTTTGCCTCACTGTTTTCAAGAACATACTTCTAGCACATTATATGCAATTCTAGACCCAGTGAATACAATGACACAACTCTTGTTGATTTCAAAGTCTTAATAAATTATATTTAATGCAATATGTTACACCATTTGATGGTATGACACAATACTCAAAATTTGCAAATATAGAACAGACTTAGGGGCTTAGAAACAATTCCTCAGATACCTCTTAAAAGATTAAATCAGTGCCTTTGTAGTTCACAGTCGTGATGTCGGCCAATGCTTCTGATAATATGAATGAGACGGCAGACCATTTTATAATTAAAGATGAGGAGATCTGAGAAAGATGGGACGTTATGTCTTTTAATTATGCTTCATCTTTACATTCAGTCACGGGGCCAGAACCACTTGGAAATGTGGAAACATGTATTTGCAAGGTGTGGAAAATATATAAGTGCACATAGTATGAGAAATGAAGTAGATTAATGTAAATAAAGACCAAAAAATTAATCTTTTATTGACTATAGAAGATTAAGCTTAGATGTTACAATTTCAAGCAGTAAAGAGATAGAATTCATTTGATTATCTCAATTAGCCAAGTATCTGCACATACTCCTAAAATAACAGTAAATTAGTAATGACAATTTCTGTAAGTTGAGCACTGTAAGATGTAAGAGTTTAATGCATAAGACAACTTACTATTGCTTGTTTTTCACTTAAAAATGTTGGATTGACATTTTATTGTGAATAGCTAATGCATATATCCATAATGAAGTACAAAGTTTTCCCTCTTTTAGGGATTCCATTTAACTATAAGAGTCATTAAAAACAACCCCCAAATTATTAATATTACATACATAAAGAAAGTCATCTTAAATCAGAACAAAATGAAATACTCAAGCACACAATGAAATTATTATCAAAGACTAATTTCAGTGAGCTGCCCCTGATTACCGTAGTACCCGCAATTTCACCTTCACTGCTCCTAAGTGCTGAGAATGAAAAACTTGTCTGCCTGCAAAAGATGGTATCAAGGAAAATACAGCATACCGCAAACACAAGTTCAGTAGTCCCTTCAAAAGAATCCTTGAAAAGAGACTTTGGATATCTCTTTTTCCATAGATTGCCTGGTTACTGATGGCCAATTGTGAAAGAAAGGTTATAACTTTAAAGTTTCATTTCTACTGGTAAGAAAATGTAGAAAGGCTTTCAGAAGAAATCTAGATTTTCACTTTTATTAAATGCTCCCTTCAAACATATATTCACAGGAAGATGAATTCCAAACTGTTTCCATGCCTTGAAAAACTTATATTAAACATTTTTCACTCTGCCAGAGGAGCAATGCAGATAATATATATCTTGCAGAGCATCTGAATGGCCAGACATCCACCTCTGCTGAAGTATATATTTGGCTCCCATAGAGAATAATGCACTTTTTCACATTCTAAAGCTGTTCACATATCCCAATAATGTATTATTCCATAAAAAGTATTTGTTGCACTAAAATATAATCTTAATATTTCCTAAAAAGAAGGCAGTAAAATTACTATTTCAGACTAAGGAATATTCTTACTGAAGCGACATTTGAGATGAGAAAACTTCCTCCCATCTATGATCTATCAGTCTATTTTTGTGACAGTGTTCAAAGCAATCAAGTCATAAAGTCCATTCTAACAGGGAACTATGAAATTACACTAAAACACTTCACTGAAGTTCTGGTCTCATAAACCAATGAAAAAACTAATTAAAAATATTTTATAAAACTAAGTACATAGAACCTAAACGTAGGCACACAAGTTAGTCTATTAACACGTAACACAGATAGTTGATTTTTTTTTTTTTTTACACTACCTATTTCAGTGTAACTGTAACAACAAACAAATGTCAGGTAGAAAAATCTCTTGCAATAATGAACTTGTTGAAAAGAAAGGAAAAGCTGGACTAAAACTTTATATATGTATACCTCCATATAAACAACTTATACATGTAAATTCTCAAACCTCTTTCCACACATAGAATGGTCAAGCTCACATGCCTGTGAGCATCTCTTGGGTAGTTAGAGTGCCAATGTTGTACAAATCCCAGCGAGACAACTGTTCTCTGAATTATTCTCATCATTCAAAAGGTACAAGCAAGGTTTTATTTGGTACGACATTTATGTGAGAAAAGCATAGAATAACTAAGTTTTATAGAGAATTGCAAGAAATACAGATTGATGCATAAGCCAAACATTATAAATCCATTATTAATTGTTTATACCTTCAGATTCAAAACAAATCTATTCAAGGTACTTGAAAGCTTGTTGTTAAACTCAATTTCTTCTTCAGCTCAAGGGAAGAATTTGCTTTGAGTTCTTTACTACTTTATACATTGTATGATAATTTTATTTGGCCTACACAAGTTTAATGCATTCTCATACTTCCAGAAGCATTGTACATCTTATTCTCAGTATGCAATTCACCAGAACTAGGGCAGAACTCTGTGGGCTGCAAAACATTTAATTAGAGTATTTTTAATAATATGGTATTAATTGGATTAAAAAGAACCCTGAAATTTAATTCTTTCTTACAAGTGAAGGAAATCAGACAGTGTTTGTTCCATGTTCTCTGAGATGTACTTAAAAACTTTCAAAAGCAACATTTCTGAATACCTTGAGGTACAAAAAAGGATACTCACATTGTGTTGACTGACAAGAAACGAAACTCACTGCCCACAAAGAGAGGCTTCTGGCTAGAGGCAGCAGCCTGCAAGAGAAGAAAACTGAACTTTAAGTTACAGTGGATATTGTTAACTAGTGAAGACTTTTCCAAACTTCTTCATAAATAGGTGGTTACTCAAAAAAAGGACAGAGCTGTTTGTCGGAATTCCAAACATTCTAGACCATGTACTACATAAATGATATGATTTTTTCATAATTCAGGATAAGCAGGGCTAAATCTGGATTGTTTTTTCTATTTAACTCTGCTGTGACTGACCTTCTGATTAAACTTGCTGCAGTAAATTTCCCATTCATATTAAATGATACCCAAAATACTACCTCTGAACTCCAGAGTTAGATTTGCATGAACTCTTGATGATTTCTGTTCTCTAGTTATTTACTTAGCCTACTAACACAGAGAGACCCAAACCAATATCATAACCAGCCTACCAATTTCAAAACTGGCTGAATTTTAATTACATGGAGCATCACAGAACTCAGATGGTACAGACAAAAACCCTTATTTGTTTCTCATTCTTAGTCCTGCCTCATCATCATTCCTGCCTATTTGATCTGTTGACCATTAACAGCATTCCCCAGTCTCAAAAAAAGTTTTTTCTTTTAATCAGAGTTAAAAAAAAAAAGTAGATTTTTGAGAAGCAGAAGTTACGAAATCCAGTTTTCAAATCTTCATGTCAAGTTCCTGATGTTTATTAAGAATAAAACTATTACAAAGAAAACTAATTAACTTTCAGGTTAATAAGTGAGGGTCTTTCTCCTCCATGTGGAAACCTGTTTTTGGAGTTTAACACTGATATTTCTAAACCTCTGTCAAATATTGACAAATGGGCAACCAAAGAGATACAGAAATGAGTGTAACTGAAAAGCTCAATTTTGGGGGAAGCGGTGATGAAGTCTGTAAATCTTATTCGTTCTTCCATGGCAAAAAAGTGTACTTCATCAATTAGATAATACTGAAGAGAAAAATATTATTCAACATTTTCAAGACCCTCCCACATATTTTCTATTAACAAATAAACACATACATACACATGATAGTGTAAAGGGACACCATGATGCTGCTTCAGAAGGAAGTCGTAATACTGCAGTCAGTATTCCCTGAGCCTTTTTATCCCACAGAATTCAGTAAATACATGCAAGCGTATAGAGAGAAAGAGTGTCAACAAAATGCTTATGCAGACGAATGGAGAAATAAGAATAGCTGAAGAAGTGCTTACAAGAGTGCTGGGAAGCCTTCCCATGGGCAGTTCCCAGCGGGAGGGCTATGTTAGTATAGTCCCCATTTTGTACACACTATAGCTTATCACTAGCCCATTCTGCACATAAACCTGTAAGGCAGTTTCTGTACTACATGAGAAACTTTCAGCATTTTAATGTGTATTTGGATGATATGTGCAAGTTGAAATCCAAAGTTTTCCAGGAGTCAGTAGGTTAACTTTCACAAACAGCGTGGCATACAAAGCATATGCAGAAGTGCAAGCAAATAAACAACATGTTGAATTGCCTTAAGAATATCCGCTGGGTAATTTTAATTTTAGAGAAATAAAGGTTAAGCCTCCGATACCCACAAGATATCTACCCTGGTCACTGACAAGAAACATGAATCAAAGAACAGCTTAGCTTGACAAAAAAATTGGGTCACAAGTAGGGAAAAAAAACCAAGAGATAGCTCACTCAACATCCAATCAACTGCACCTCACACCCTAATGCCTTCAAAAAAAGTAATAAATATAAGTACAGGATGGTGCATACTTATTTCAGAAAAACCCTTGGCTCAGTACTGATACATTAAAGTGATATTTTTGAAATTACTTATGCTTTCTTTTAAAGGAATAAGCTACACCTTACTAGTAGCATATGAAGAACTCTGTTCTATGTTTCCTATACCTGGTAATAATCCTAGGACACAACCTTTTAGAAAATCCCTGCAAGCCAAGTAGCTCCATCAGATTTATCATTGTGTTTAGGTTTTGGATAAGCAAATAATTTCATAAAAACCTTAAACCAATTGATTTTCTCCTTTTAGGAATCAGGAAAATAATGTGTTTTTATGGTAGACCTTAGGCACTAAATCATGATTAGAGAATCAAGCAAGCATCAAAATGTTCACAGTACCACAAGCTATTTTCTTCTCTGCCTCCGATTCCTGGACAGTTATGACTTTTGACAAAGAATTATAGAGAATATTCCTCTAGGTATTTGAAAGTAATGAGACATTCATTATTAACAGAATTTTTTACCTTGGTAAGAGTGTTGTGTCAGAAAGTACCTTTCAGGGAGCTTGAGGGAAAAGAGAGTGAGGCAGACTGCTGGACACTAAGTATGTTCTGCCAGAGGTTTAAATGATCATCCAGCTCTATTTTTTTAGATTCATTATTTATTTCAACTTTTTAAGTTTTTTGTGGCTGCAAAACATTCTCACATTACAAAATAATCTACAGAAATGGTTGGCCAAAAGGTTGCTCTGATGTTGACAAGTAAGCTTGTTCCTTCACAGGTGAATACATACACTTACTCACACTTCTCTACTTTTCTCTATTTTGTAGCATATTGCAGGTCATAATTTAATTCAAAGATTGAAGGTAGTATCAAATTATTTTTAATCTTATTTTCACAGCTAATCTGCCTAAGGCCAGTAAGAACTTAAAAATATATAGATGCTTCAAGCATTTAGTAATACATTTTTTGCCCTTACTATTATTCTCACAACTAAGCCTTGATAACATTTGAGGAGCGACTTACCACTCCATCTGACCAATACAGGACACTTCCACACACCTGTTTCCCAAAACAGCACTAAGTTTAGTCGATTCACTTTGACTATGCAACAGTCATTTTGAAAGAAGAGACATGAGCCAGAACCAAGTAAACTGAGAAAACATCAAGTTCTTTTACAAGAAGAAATTGCAGCCTGATACACAACATCTCATGATTTGACGGTAAATTTTCTTTATACTAAGTGTAGGCATTGGATTATTTATATGACTAACACTGAAAATGAAACCAACTGCACTCGGGGTGAATGTATTAGAGCCTCATTCTAAATAGGTTAATGGAGCAGTTCTCTGCAAGTTAGTTAATAACACTGTCAAGAAACTGCACTCTAACTCCAAAGTATTGTTTTCTAGCTATTGGTGGTAAACAGTTTAGGGAAACAGTTTTACTTATCTTTAAATTGAGATTTTGGGGTATAAAAATGCCATTAAAATCAAATGTCTTACGTTTCTTACAGCTTTTATAAGGTGGTCTTGTTCTTTAATCTGGAAAATTTTCATGTTCATAACATGACAGGCACATTCTACCCTGTTCCTATTAGAAATAGGAGTTGAATTTAACTCATGTAATTTCAAATCAATATACTTTTCCACAGGAGACGATGTCGGGATGGGTTTTCCCTTGCTATTGCTTCTGCAATACTAGAGGCAATTTGAGTTACTCAAATCAGGAGCTCTATATCCTGATATACCTTGATATCAGCTTCGTATCAGAACAGTTGATGCAAAAAATATATATATATATATATATATATAGTATTTCAAGATTGTCAAAGCCACTTACAGATGCACAAGGCTGTCAGACGTCTCATCATAACAAACATGATTATGGTCCTTTTTCCATCACTTTGTGATAGAAAAATTGAATATCACAAATAAGAAATCCTCAATTCATAGTACATTATTTACAGCTATACAGATTTATGCAGTAATATCATAAAACTGAAACATGTATTTTACCCTTGAAATGTGTTTTGATTCCTGTTTTAGAAAGAAGTTAAACAGCTGTTTCATCCAATACTTGTTGATATTAAAGTGCAGGAACATTTAATATGTACAGTAATGTTTATGATTGAGCACCACTCTACCAAATAAAGGAAGAAGGAGCACAAAAAATGCAATACTAAAAAATAAAAATAAAAAGTAACATTATATAAGTTACAGGGAGGTGGAGGGGAGTAAGCCTTAGAAGTCCCTATAAATGGGTGGTCTAAGAATACAGTCCAACTTTCTTCTATAGATTGAGACAATATTTTTGTTAGACCAACAAGACTGGAAAAAGCAGATGATTTCTGGCATGAAAGTAGTTAAGATCTGAAACAAAAGAAAATTAAAAAGTGAAATGTAATTAAGACATTGAGATCAATTACTCTGAATTTCATTAAATATGTATTAGACTACCCAGGAGAAGAGGAAGGTGTGCCTGGGGAGTCAAAGAGACTCATCAGGGAGGAGAGGTAAGAGGTCATTGCCTTCCAGGGGATAAAGCTAGATATAATTTATACCTTGTGGACAAATGTGATCTTAATAGCAGGTGGGAGTGAGCAGGGGAGAGGGACTTGCAGGTAGCAGACCAGTAAAACAGAATTTCCAGTGAGTCCATGGTTTTTGGTATCTACCAAGTTATGAATCCAAATTTCCAGACTTTCAGAAGTATTTTGTAGGACATTTGCTAATTAAGTCAGAGCAGTTTCTTCCAACCTGAATTTTGCTTTGAAGTTTACTGCTTCTGTTTCAGACCTGAAGAACTACTTATGTGCCCAAGAGCTTATCTGTTTATTTTTTTTCTTTTCCATCTATACTTAGTTTAATTAAAGACATTACCCCACCTGTAAATCTGCTCTTAATTAGCAGCTTCATGGATTTGCTGATGGCAATTGCAAGAGTGGATCATTCCACTGCTATCAAACCAAGAGGGAGTTAAACTCAACCTGCTGACATGTCACTCCTTCATTTAAAAGATGCAGTAACACCTTTCCCTTTCTAACAAGATTAAGACAGAAAATTCTTCCATACAAGAACGTAATGTTCCTGTGAGGTCAAAGAGATCAGCACTCTTATGTTGTAGAGGCTGCAGAACAAAGAGCGCTGTAGTTGAAAAATCGCTAAGTTCCTCTGACTTGCGGGTGCCACAAACAAAGAAGAGATGAGACAGAAGAACTAACATCTGGAAATAAATAAATTGAAGCTGGTATCACTGAAGAGTAATTTGCTGTTAGCAGAATGGAACAGGACATAAAATAGTAACGTTGGAAGAGACAAAGGGATAGTAAATGTTGAATTGATTGGTACACTGTCAAAGTGGGCAGATCTCCATAGTCAGTATGTATTCCCTACAGAATACTGAGATGTTAATCAGACTTTTTTCACTCTCGGGATTTGAAGATTTCAGTTGAAGTTTGTATATCCACTCTAAAGCCAAAGCCAGAAGACTCAAAGGGCTAACTAAGCAGATGGGACATCACAAGTGATGCAAGAAACAAGTGAATTGTTTGTTGTAGTACTGCATGCTTAAAGACTTATGAAGAACGTAAAACAATGGAGAGAGGCTATGGAGCTCACCTAAGAGACTCTGCCATGAAAAAGAACTTTTTCCACCCACTCTCCAAAGAGAAATAAATCTATTATTAGGGAATGGCACTTCCAAAATTTTAAATGAAGTTTCCTCCAGATGCTCTCAAAATTTCTGTTCTCACATACCACTAGTTTTCACTACATCAGTGGGGGGTGAGAAAGGGATCATACAGATGCTCAGTTGTGAAACTGCAAAATAAGAGATATTAAGCTTCATGAATACTTTTAAGCAGTTGTACAGAAGATAAAACATAACAAAGACTTGACCTACTACTTTATTGTGGGGGGGGAAAAAAGTTAAACATTCAAACAGTAAAAAGAGAAGTGTATGTTCAAGAGCACAGAGTGCAACCATGCAGCTAAAACACTCTAAACTAAACCTCTCCTGAAAAATCACAACAGGTGTGCACAACAAAAGATATCACTGAAGACCAATAAGTAAAGCAGCTCACATTTCAACAAGTGTCTCTTACAACATGGTGTATTAAATCTGAGTCCTTGCACAGTAACAACAGAAAGAGACCATGTTCTCCCCACACAACTGCCACATACTCTGAGTTCAACAAGTCAAATAATCGTTGTGGCAATTAGGAAATTTACTACAAACCAAATCCCACGAGTCACAGGCTCAGAAGACTTACTAAAAACAGCCCACGTCCCTTTTTGGCACGGTAAAAAGAAGTGTACAAAGCGTCCTCTTGGCCACAGAGCACATGGAAGGACAGCTCCTGAACTCATCTATCAGTGATGCTTCACCTCCAATATGCCATCTATTTGTTTTTGTTTTTTTTTTTTAATCTAATACAATAAATAGCGAATCTGTGCATTACATTAGTTCTTATTTTAAAATGTTTTTAAATCTCTAACTTGCATACTTTATGGATCTAATTGTGAAAAGTATTGCTTATGCTGCCATTTCTTCTGATAGTGTTTCTTGAATAAAAAAAAATAAACTCTTCAATTTGTGTATTACTGGGTCAACAATGCTCATTCTCAAGCACAAACCTGAAACCCGATGCACTACAGTTTCTCTAACATCCAGCTTCAGACAGTACAATCTGGACGCATCTTTTATTTCAGCATTTGGGAGTATGGGAGAGCTATGCATTCTTTTTCTCTTAATAATAAACACATCATATTAAGCTTGAGTTTCTTCAGTTTCTTAGCTTAAGTTTCTTAAGCTAAGATTCTACAACATGTTTCTTGTGATTCCAGAGTAAGAGCTAATAATACTGACTTAGAATAGAGTAATACAGTAGTCTGAAAAAAAAAAAAACAGGAAAAAATAATAACCTATGATCACAGTCCTCAATTGTCACACATGCATCATATAAAACACTAAACACCTTTGATTATTAGGTTAAACGAAAAGAAGTTCCTTCTCTGTTCAGGCTTTCTATTAAAAAGAACAATGAAACACAAAACACAGAAGATGATTGGATAAAAGCAATGCAGGTGATAAAAACATGACTCATTTGAATTGGAAATCTGGAGCTTCTCTGCCATTTTCTTTCCTCCCGTGAGAATCATTATTAATATTTTATATTACAGATCAGTAGTTTTAGAAGGAGGCAAATTCAGCTCAACAGAAGGACACCTCGTGTAAAATTTGCAAGATTGAAATATGCAGACAATATTATGGAAATCACCTACATAGCAGAAACCTCAATCTCTGGTCACTACAGACATTAACAGGAACAAGAAATAGGATTCTGACTCTACCTCCAAGTAAGCACTGACAAAAAGCATAGGATCAGTTCCACTGCTTGGCTATTTAGTGAGATGAGAAGAGACAAAGTTCTCAAAATACATAGGCTAAGACAGATGAAAGCTTGATCATCCTATGATCTGTGCTCTTCTGGGGAAGGAGCTGAGGTCAACTAGGCACATTCAAGTTCACATATGGGCAAATGAATCTGTTCTGCTCACGAAGCAGCAAAATTGCTTCTGACAGGTACTTGGCAATATCAGGTAAAGAACTTACAGGTAAGCCAGTAGTCGTACACAGAAAGAAGAATAGAACTCACCCAACTGCTGAAGGGAATCTCTAGCTATACAGCACTCCTTCCCAAGAAGCAGCCTAGCTCTAAAAGTCATTCTCCTTTCAGTGGCCAACCCTTATATGAGCCAAGAGCAATTACACCCTGGGTCCACCCCTTCTCGTCACTTGGGGAGCACAGGTGCAAACAATTTGCCTGCACTCCCTGGCCAGCCACACCCCTTCACCAAGTGCTCAATCACCACAAGCCCTGAGCTAACAGTTCCCCTACAGCTGAGAACAGAACATCCATATCATGAGCAATATAATGGAGGGACATGACACTACTAAAACACTCCACCCGTCACCTCATTGTGCTCACACCGACTGTTTGGTCTTCCTCGACATTCAGCAAGTTTTGATGAATGTCAGTGAGTGCCATTTTTTCTGCATAGGGCAATTCAATCAAGCTTCTGCTCCATACACCCTTCCAAGTCAAACATCACTCTGTCAGAGTGCCCCTCTGCTGCCGTCTGTCACGTGACAACAAAATGTAACGGAATATTAGTGGGAAGGTTCAACCTCTACTGCCATCCCACCAACATCTGCCTCTGATGTCATGGGCCAACATCATGAAATAGAAGGCACTACTTTCAGAGCAGTCCTCATATTCTTTTAACTTTCCAGTGTAAGTGGCAGAAATGTTCATTATTACATCTAGCACAAGGTATCAACTTGTGCTTGACTGACAACACTGAAGCTAAAAAATAACATTCAGGAAAAACTACATATATTACTTTAGCATATATATCTGTCTATATTTTAATTTCATAGGGTTTTATTGAAGTGTTTCTCATAAAAGATTCAAAATTTGAAATTCAAAGTGTCTGGAAACAGTTTAAACAGGCACATACACTGTACGTAATCACTGAGGACTCTGCACAACAAGGGAAGCTCGAGATCCAAAACAAGAGCAGCCTTACTAAGGCCATCTGGAGAGAGAGAGGGGGAAAAAAAAAACCACAAAAACAAACATACAAGGAAAAAAATCACAAAGACATTTCAGCATGTATTTAGGTGTTTACTAGCTGAGGGACTACTTCCCTGTTAGAAACAAAAACAACGCCAATGTGAAGACTAGTATTCATTCAACATCAGTATACTAAATGAATACAGTATTTGGACTGTCTTTACTGAAGCAAAGAGAACACTCAGTGTAGAACATGATGCTCTCCATGATTGTGGAAAAGTTTCAGAGGAGTCCAGGCTAATATTCATGAATGTAAGGTCATGTACAGTAAAAGAGGAGAGCATCACATCTATTCAACTGTTGGTTGATGCCTTAAACCAGCACAGAACTTCAAACAGGATTTAGTCAATTACTAACATCAGCTTCATCACTTTAATAAAGATACATTAGGTTTGAAAGCTTGCTTCCAACTGGTCACTTCAAAGTGAGTTGTTACTGCTGACTGCCCTTAGCAAAAAGAGAGAGTATTTAATATTATATCATTTTGTAGGGATGTATAACCATCAGAACATCCACAAAGGGACTAAATGTCTGGATTGTGGCCTTAATCCTTATACTTTGGATTCAGGTACAAAAGTAGATTTATACAAGGATATTTTCTTTAAATCCCTACTAAATCCCTACTAGCAAATATCAGGGAACTTAGCATAAAAAGAAGTCTGCAAACTTTCTTTTATTGATTCTCCTGCTGAAATATACATTAGTATTGCCAAATTTACAGACATTAGGGCTAAATATTTCAAATGACTTAAGAGTGCAAATTTAATCAACAAAGGTGATGGCTATACCTGGGGAAATGAGCCTTATTTAAAGTTAATAGCTGTAGGAGACTAAATTCATTTTCGTAGAAAACTGGACTTTGCATATATGTGAACTGATATACATAGAGCTGAGTTAGCTCTGCTTCTGATGGGTCAAAACAGTGGAAGTGACACATGACAAAAGAGCACCTGTTGTTCTACTAGGCTCTAAGTGAGGCACCACAGTGTCTGGCTGCTGCAGCAGTGCTTGGAATCAGATGAAGGGACAGGATGGACCTTTGCGCTGCTTTGTGACCAATGCCACTAAAAAGGCTGGTCTGTGTATGCTACAAAAGAATTGATCACTGTGATTTTTGCTGCTCTTTTATATGGACTCATTCAGCTTCGAGAATGGTCGCAGAATGAGTTTTCAAAGAATTGGTTATCTTCTTGTGTCTTTCTTCATCGTGGGAGCTACCAATGTAATATGTAGCCTTTTCCTGCAGTCCTTTTTTTACAGTCTCTCTCTCTAAAGTGATCACACCACAGCCACCTTTGTGAAGGACAAAGTGAAGAGCCTGCATATTTGAAAGCAAGTGCAGGGCTTACAGCCACAGAATCCAGTCTCAGTATCTAGGGATCACCCTTCCTTCACCGACGGCTGATTGCAGCACTGCCAAGAAAGGGTTACGTTAACATGCATGCTGCATGAGATATGCCCACCTTTACACTGGTTGGCTCTTTACTTGCTGGGGGGCAAAGCGCTGGTGATGGAGAGCTTTCTCTTACTTACCCTGCAGGGACTTTTTTATTTTTAAAAAGTGAGGAACTGTTCAGGATGGTATTTCAGACAAGCTGACATTTGGGGATTTCTCTCTTAAGCTTCCCAATTATTTACCAAGGGACTTGTTAAAAATAAAGGGAAGAGATATTAGATTTTTGTTTTAGGTATTTAGCTTGTCTTATCAAAGGAATCCCTCACTTCAGGATGCTTTTGTTGTTACTTTTGCCCCTTCCTGTTCCTGACATTACTGCATGTTCTCTACCAAGGGACATCAGTATCTGAAGTGATAACTGGCAAGAAACTTGGCACACAGACAAAATCAATATCATTTTTAAGGACTAAATTGAGAGGTGGCTATCAAGGGAACTCTCTGTTTGGAGGTGGAAGGAAATATCTCCTCTCCCCCTCCTTCTGAAAAAAATAAAATAAAATAAATTGTGAAAAATGTAAATTAAAAAATAATTAAAAGCATAGTGGTTTTATTTCAAGTAAAGGCTAAGCTAAAGAGCTTATTTTTCAAATGGCTGAAAAAGGAAGCATTCTGACTAAACAAACATCAGCCATCCAGAGCTCAATAAAGCCAGGCCAGCCTGTGCCCTGCTTTAGTTGTATCATAACATTATCTTGTCTAGTCAAGATAGAATGGACAAGCTAAAATTTGACATCTTAAAATCATTCTTTACTCATATTGTCCTTTAGTTCCCATTTCTTTTATTGCTGATGTGTTCATACACTCCTTTATAGAAACCTAGCTTCATTTTAATACTCATTCAATATGAAATTAGTTACATCAGATACTTCCTAACTTTTCTTGTGAAGGATAGTTACTCTTTATGTTTGCCTTGATTTAGTGGTACAGATTATTAACCCCGATCAAGAGCTCCATTGCAAAAGACTGTGCTACACCAGCAACGAGCTCCAAATAAAGATCTCTACACTCTGCACATACCTTCCTGCAACTCTGATGCAAACATAAGCTCTTAACTAGATTTGTATTGTGCCTTTGAAAGCAGAACTTCACTGCAGACAGATATCTGTGCTGACTATGGGTCACTGAGTTCTCTGCATGTTTTGAGATACCTAAAGCAACGCATTTATTTCCTCGGTCTCATGGGAGCAATATGTAAGCAGTGTCTTCCTGAACTGAGTGGTTGCAAACTCACTCTCCATGGTAATTTGTTCTCCAAAATTATGACTTCACAAACTAATTACTTATTCCACTTTTTAACCAAAAGGCGATTATTTTTTTCCAGAGTGTTATGAATGAGGTTTAGCAGTTTACTTTGGTAATTCAACTTATAGAAACCGTCTGTAGATAACAAACACAAGCAGTATGTTTAAAGGTTACAAAAAAAGCTTATATACAAATATTTAAAAGAAAAAAAAAGGTTTTAAATAAAATTTTAATTAAAACATACAGAAATAAATACATAGAGATCCTTTAATCTCTTTAATCAATACAAAATGGCAATGAAGGGGACTACACCCTCATACCTACCCATGAGCTAACTTCCCCTGTATCACCATGAATACAAAAACAAAACAAGTATGCTTGCCAGTTTGACCCTTGGCCTCTCTTTTCTGAGATGCAAAACACATATAGGGTCAAAGATACCAGTGGTACTCCAGCTCAAAAGGTTTTATTCATGTTTGAGTCTGAGTAGATGTAGATACATCCAATTCTCTGTACTTGTAGGTAACTCTACAATAGTTTTCTGAATATATTTCAGTTCAGTAGTCTCCCCAGTGCTGTGCAACACACCCAAATGCAGGATGTCATAATACAAGTCAACAATGACTGCATCATGGGATTTGATAACAACTGCATGGGTATTTAGCAACATCATTTGATAGACAGGAAGAAAAAAATAAATGATGGATAAAAAGTTTGACAAAATGTCTAATATCTCTGTAAAGCCACTTGGAAAGTACATTAAAAAAAACATCATTAATGTTTAAAAATATGCTCATGAAAGCTATTATAAGCTGAATTTTATTACAAAATGCTCTAACTGTATCACACCTTAGTGAACAACCTTGCAAGTCTTTCCACTGAAATCTTAATCCTAAACACGGAGTAATAACACCAACTTTACAATCTCCTGATTGCAACTGAGCAAAGTAAATATGTGCAACAACAGGGCTCTTCAAGTTGCAGTTGTTGCCTCAAACTTGTTCTGAGCATTACTCTGGTTGAACCGAGGCAACTGTATCATGTAAAGAAAATATCTTAAAAACCATCAGATTCCAGTGTGGCTATGTACCAAAAAGTACATGTGCTGTGGTGAATTCAGCTAGTGGTGGTGTACAGCAGTCTCAAAATCAGAACTGAAAATCAGTACTGTTTTAAGGCAAGAGCAATTTCTATACGAATGTAATTATTTTTGTTAATTCCAACATAAGCTTGCCTCATGTCAGGAAAATTCACTTAGCCTTTCACGCCCTCAGGTCTATCCATTCTACAACAGTCCTACAGCAGCAATGCCCAGCAGTCTCGGGGTCCAAAAGCAACACGGTCTAGCAAGCTCACAGAGATTCAGAGCTATTTCAGTTAGCTGCCAATTAAACATCATTTCAGTTTTCTCAAAATAAAGTCTCAATATTGCTAATTTCATTAGCTTAAAATAAATAGTGATTAAACTACAGTCTTTCTTTTATTATCATTTCATTATCTCTTGCTAGTTCCAGCTGGTTTCAGTAGCCATTTTGACATTTCAGAATTCATATTTTCTGCACTGAAATGACAGGCAACTCTAGTCCCACATGATAGAGCTCTTAAGAAGAGCGATGAAAGATTTCTAAGTGGTTATTAATCTTAACAAAACTGCATGCTCTCATAGCAAATTGTCCTATTTTAAGGAGTCGCCTCTTGCAGCTACTTGAACACAGGCAATTTTGCTCACAAGAACAAACCTACAGGATGGTATATATGAAAACAATGTTATTGTATGTTCACAGGTTCACTTCACCAGATATGTCTCTTGCTGTACCCTGGTACTCCAGTTTGAAACCAAGCAGCCCACAGGCTTTATCAACTTGGCTGTTCCATGAACATTCACCAGATCTGAAGAACTGGCCTTATCTTTCTGAATAAAAGTAGCTATAATATCTTGGAGTAACACTATATTACAGTCTCATTTCCATAGATAGAGCAAGTCACTGAATCCATAGTGAGTGGGAATGCAACGTACAGTTGTTCCCCACTTCTGGCAGTGTACCCAGGCATGTACAAGTACTGTAAAATTTTAGTCATGGAAAGATAATACATTAGTAAACATGTATTCAGAATCTTGTGTTTGGGGAGAGCTAAAGACTGCTATCTGTTCTGCTGAGCTTTTTGTAGGGAAGGAACAGTGCAAATTCAATTAACAGGCTGGAAGCTCTGTCTATATTTGTTCGTTTTCAAGTAGCAGAAAAGGCAAAGACCAGTGTAGCACACACCTGAAGCCTCTCCCTTAACAATACTGGTTCTTGTCCAATGAGAAGTGACAGTCAGTGGATGGAAATTACTCATGTTTTTAGTAGGGCCAATCCACATGGTCCAACAAGCCAAGTTAACTCAGCACGAAACCTCATAACTTTTCATGTAGGCAGCAGGAAAGCATAGCTAGAGAAAATTATCCAGCGCATCCCTATATTGACATAAACCCATCAGGAATCAGCACAATAACTGCTCATGCCTATTCTGATAGCACAGCTTGCTCCAGCTCCCTTTTAATCTACCATTCTCATTGAAGTCTTTGGGCTAGTGCAAGAAGTCTGTTCTTTATGCTACGAAACTCCCATGCAAATTCACTAGAGGAAAGACTAAATAGAACTCAGAATGACTTCAGCAGCTCTCAGGATCTTGTCTCATGAAAAAGGTTATATAAAACTCGCTACATAAAACTCATGGTTTGGACAGGTGCTCTGCGTCCCTTTGCTCGTAGGTATCACGAATTGCCAAGAACTGAACACATTTAAAAGTTTAGGTCCACATTTTCCCCTGTTAGAGCCCTTTATCAGACTGTCATGGAATGGAGATGTAGGTATATAAAAAAAATTCCTCTGGTAACGGTTTAGTCATTTAATCCTTCAGCCTTTCATCTTTGAGCTATCTGTAGGGATCTCAGCATGTGAGTCACAGCAGCTGAGGTCCAGGAGGAGTCTGCCCCTTTAAAATGCAGCACTTCATGCTGAGAAATGACTTACTGCTTGGGCTCTATTTTCTAGTAATGGATATCACAAGCTGCTATATCTTACAATCCCATTGATGTTAATGGGTAAAATTCTAAGGTTAAAATTTAGTCCTGCTTCAACTCCAAAAGACATGAATGACAAAAGCTTTGTTCAGCTTTCAGTGAAACAGGATTGGGAGTTCAGTTTTACCTCAGGCCTGGCTCACGCAGGTCTTGCACAGAAGTCAGTGGGAACTAGCTTGAACAAAGGTTAAGGACCTCAAGAACCAGCCTAATATGATCTGAATCTCTCAGTAACTAACAGGATTTGGCCTGTACACATTATTAGAGGTAGAAAATAGTGCTGGGAGAAAATGAAACATTTCCATTTGACTGATTCATTTGAGATTTGAAGAAGATTCCAACTACTTAATAACAATATAGGAAGTATGCTACACTCCTATAAAATATGACAACATCCAGAAGAATTCTGTTAATCTGTATATTCGCCAAAATAAAACCTATTTGCAACTCATCTGTCTATCAGCTGCAGCAGGCAAATAAGATTCAAGCTATAGCTACGGCATTACCAGCTCAAAGCAGTCATATATTTTATCTATTTAATGCAATAGAGAAGGGTTTATATACCTCTTCATTTATAAATTGAAATGCATTGTGAGGCTACATGAATAATGAATACTAAGGAAAGACATCTGCTGTTAACAGGTCTAAGAAATCCAGACTTTCACACAAACAGGTTGAAAATGCATTTCTGAGCCTTTCCATTTTTTCCAAGATGACAGCTTTGAGAAGGCTCCACTGAGCAAAATGGGCACTGCTTCCTTTAAAGTTCACTATTTAATTTCCTCTGACATTTGGAAAATTTTCACTCCATTCTGCTCTTTCTCCTCTTTGTTATTTGTTAGACTCTCCTTTTTCTTTCTTGTCTTTCATGTCAGAAAATAGATGAAATGATTTGCCTCATCACAATAAAAGAATAGCTCATACTGTTTTTCTTTCAGTTCTGGTTCTCTATTACTTAACTGCAGCCCTGGCTTCTTCTTTGTATTACGTTTTCCATCTTGGGAATTAATAAATTAAACAGAACAAAAATTAAATTAGACTTGGCAGGCTTGCAATAGCTTGTGATTTAGGTATTTCCTCACATCAAATTGAGAGGGAATGTTTCGGTCACCTAGGGGACAACAAATGAGATGAATACCTTGAAAGAGATTAAAATTTGTTAGGAAGACAGAAATAATAGGGAGCAACTTTGAAAAAAGGTCTGAAGGACAGTAATTTTATTTTTTAAATCTCTTTGAGAAAGAGGGAATCATTTCTTCTACCCAAAGATCCCTTCTGAAAATTGGCATGCTGAGAAATAACAAACTTCACAGACTTTCTAACAAGCAATATCAGGTCTATCTGAAATTTTCATTTTTAACTCCAGGTAGAATAAAGAAAGCATCAGTTTACTGGTGATATAATAAACATGAAGGTATGAAAACATAATGGGCTCTAATTGATTTTCCTTGCTCTCAGTATGCGACACATTTATTTAAGCACAATTGGGCCAGGGTATTTCCCTGGAAAGACAGAGATTGTCCTGAGCAACATATCTGATACGCCTGAGGGAAACAGATCCATGGGCAGCTGGCAAAAGAATGAGAGGAGGTGGTCACAGCAGGAGCAGGAAGCCTGCAAATAGTGTTCAAGCTTCAGAGGTGATGGAAAGAACTGGAGGGATGCAGCAGAGTTTGCCACAACTCAGAAAGCTGCTACTACACTCAAACATGGAAGCAAGGACTCACCCGCAAGGATGTATCATTTAGAGATAGAACAGTTCACGTTCACTGTGCATTCAGAACTGATTGTTCTGTGTTATCTCTATTAAAGTTGTTCTCAGTCTATTGGGGAAGCACATTATAAGGAAAATGTTCAGGTACAACAATATTAAAACTCTGACTGATTCAGCATTATCTCATAATGTGCCAAGATGTACTTAGAACAGAACTGTGCATCATCGAATCAGATTTTTATTTTATTTTCCAGAACATGCAATGACATATTTTAATAGAAACAAGCTTTGGGTCCACAAATTATAATGAGGAGACTGCACTAAATAATTTATAGCAAATATTTATGTCAAACAGTTTGTATTATTTTGCATTTCATTAACAGAGGCAACTTTCTCAAAAACTACTGTCATATGAATCTGATAAAGACATTGCTCTACTTCATGTTCATTCATCTCCTACTTTTTTATGGCCATAATAGAAATTTCAGCAGTGTTTCTTGGTATCAACTGGTCATATCAAATGGTGTGATTTGCCATAGTGATAGTTTATACAGTTAGTATTTCTGTGGGCTAAACGGCAGTCCTCCATGAAATCTATGTGGGACTGCTGAACAGAATGCATGGCCACAACTCAATAGTCCTAAGTCACGGTCTGGCACAGTAGCTGAAAGTGATGATATAGGGGATTTTGCATTATGATATCAGGCCTGTATGTGACACACAAGACACGATATTTGTTCTGCAGTCTTTATTAGGCAAGTAGTTTCCGCTGAAAAAATGGTGGGTGTCTGTAGGTAATAATGTCCTGGTGAAGCACGGCAGGGACCCCAGCAACATCTAGCATGGGAGGCTGTCATGGCTCTGATACATGAACAGAAAGCACATCTCTTACAAAAGTTTACATGTTCATGCAACAATACTGATATTCTCAAGGAAAAAGCATGTTCAAGCATGAGACTAAGAGAAAGGAAGCAGCACAAAGTGCACTTAACAGAAACAGTTGAGTTTGCCAAACCTGTTTTCACCTTGTCATAAATTATAAGTTGTCATGCTAATCAAGTAAATTGGAGCCAACTCAGCACAAACCCCCAAATATTAAATATATAAATATCGATCCAACAGAAAAGCATGTCTTTGAGTTTTGACTGAAAATGAAGTCTAGTTAAATTGCTTGTGCCAGACAATACCTGCTGTCAAACTGAGTAGTATGTCACTGCTTTGCTCCCTGGAATGCAGCACAAATGCCTCAAGAACAAAATCCTAATCAGGTTAAGAATTATTAAATCTTTTCCATGCAATATATTGAGGTATTTTGCAGCTGATGGCAGCACCAGAGGGATGACAACATAGAAACCAGTACATGGTGTTCAGTGGAAGGGGCTGGGGAACCGAAGAAAAGAAACATACCGCCAGCCCAAATATAAAAGATTACATCTTGTTGCTATACAGTTTTTTTCTACCAATTAAAATGAAAGAACTACTCTATCACCTTCTCTTCACAAATTATTCCAGTTTTGAAACCTTTTCAGTTATTCCTAAAAGCATGACTGGGTTCCTTCCATACAAAACATTTCTTCGTGAGCTGACCTGTATTATTTTTATAACTAACTGGAGGGAATGTTGTGGTGATCACACAAAAATCTAGATCACAAGCAGAAATGACGGCACAGCAATCAAAGGATTTATTACTACCATTCAGCGTAAGTGGGACTATAATTGTAGCCCTCCTTTTCCCACCACGGTTAAGAAAGCCATTAAGTGATTAGCTAGTTTTTAACATTATTTGCTTCAGGCTTCAAACAAACACAGAACTCTGCTGCTTCTCAGATCAGACACTCAGTCCAAGCAGATTCTCTTCTAAGTGAATGCACAAGCAAAATTGAACCATGATATTTATTTGGGTTTCAGACTGGCCTCATAGATAACGATCAAGATTTTTCATAGTAAATGTGATTAGTCAATGAGAAAGTTAAACAAAGATATCTTCATTAACAAGTAAAATTTGAATAATACCTTACAAAGCAGATTCAGCACTTCAGACCCTTCATTATGGATTCCAAGAGGTCATGGGATGAAAGCTGAACAGAAACATCTATATATATTTCTTTAAAAGCTCCACTGAGTATAATACATTTAAATATGTGTTTTATAGTGGATTCAAGAGTCAGATCTATTAAGAGTTTTAGTACTGATATGCCAAAGCTTCAGATATCTGCCCCTCTAGGATAAGACCGTATTTCTGTGTTAGGTACATAGAAATTTTGTGCAACGCATGAGAGCAGAGACCCTTTAAAACTGGGGTAAGAGCTTCAGAGGCAAGTAGTTTCTCTTACCAGAACAGTTACTTTACTTAGTGTAAGAATAAATCTTAAGTTTGACCTACTAGATGCTCTACTTAGAGCTGCATTAGGATGCTTCTTTCTGCTTGGCAATAGCTGCAGTAGTTGAAGAGTAGTATCCAACTTCTTTTGAAGAGCTGAATAGACTGGCACTTTTACTTTAAAACACTGCTATTAGTATTAAAGGTTGTCAAATAATAGTCTTTATCTAATTCATATAATTAGATCATTAGCCTAGAGACATCTCTGCATGGGGAGATTTTAAGCTGGAAGGATATGCAGCATGTTGAGTTGCAACTAAGTGGTGCTGTAAGGTTTATAATTCTAGCCTCTACTTTTCACCTAAATCCTATTTTATACCTAGCCCTGAAGGATATCAAGTAGCTGAGGAAAAAAAAAAAAGGCAGAAAAAATTTAGAACCTCTTTTATCCAGCCCAGTCAGACTTCAGTAGCTGCAATCCCTTTGCAATAACTGTCTAAACATTGAACTTAATTTTGTTTCTCTGCTAATCAAAATGGTCATTTGAGAAATAGTAATCATCCTGAACACTCTCCAAAGACTACACAGGAATTATCCTAAATTTAATGAGTGCTGGATAACTCTACAGAGCATCTTCATTTTAATTTATTAAATTGGTATTTCATTTGCTGACCATTAGTACATGCTTTTTTGTTTGTTTGTTTTGTGTGGTTTTTTTAAATCACTTTGGATATCCAGAGTTAATTGATGTGTTCATTGAAACTGTATATCCATGAACTTCAATGAAAAAGCCAAGCAATATCTTAAATATCTGCTATTCTTTAAAAACATTACATGTAAAGTTATTTGTTACATTTCTGCAAGACTGAAAATCTATTGCTAAATGAACTTTGCAATTT
Source organism: Pavo muticus (assembly GCA_016647715.1). Taxonomy (NCBI): domain Eukaryota; kingdom Metazoa; phylum Chordata; class Aves; order Galliformes; family Phasianidae; genus Pavo; species Pavo muticus. Next base: position 1,343,510 of record JACDJE010000124.1, read on the forward strand.
CCACAAAATGATTTAATTCAAATACTTAGATACTAATGCCCTTATAATTTTGCCAATTAACAACTACTGAAGAATATTCTAGAAAGAGTCATCTTTTCTACTTGACTCAATATGTGATCTTCTGCAATCTCATTAGGAAGAACATAAACGAGATTTGTATTTTAAAGAATAAAGTTCTATGTTTTTTATTCGTAAATAACTGATGGATATGTTTCTATCAAATTTCCTGTGAATTTTACTGAAGTGAACAGACTAGTCAGAATACCTAAGAATCAATGTGTTTTCTGAAGCTTTCTCTTTGTCACTTGGAAAATAGAAGATTATTTTATATAAAGGTATAATTATTATTGTTTATTTTTAAAAATATAAAAAAGAATTGCCCCCTTGAACATCCAGCTGCCTGAATTTCAACCAACGTTTTGATACATGCTACTATATTTTGTGATCAAAGAATTTTACTGTTACTAGCAAATCCTAGCCTCCTTAAAAAACCAACGACTGTGAAATAGGAAGGCAGCACTATCTGCATTTTTACAAACAGAAGCAAATGCACAAACACCAAGGTGAAACATTTCTAACCTTCCCTTCCTCGCTTGATATTCAAATGTCCCAAGGCCATGGGTGTAACCTAGTCACCTCCTGGCATTTTCTCGAAATTGACAGTTCTGCCCATAATGACGAAAATTCTCTCAAACACCTTCTTTTCACATACTGAAAATATATTCCACCCACTCCCATAATAAGGATTGTGAAATAATCCTTGGAAAACAACCCCTAAAATTATGCATACTGTGCCTTCTTCTACCTATAGCATCAAGAAAAGGGAAAACATGCTGATCTCATGTCCTCCAGTATCTAATTACACAATACAGCATCATTACTGATCAGTACTTGCTGTTACAATGAATACTTTCATCCACTTGGAAAGCAATGTGTCATATAGTCTGCTTCTAGATGGTGAAAAAAGCTACAGTCCTTCCATATTCAGCAAGACACTGAGATAGAAGGAAAAGAAGATAAAGAAAGCATCTACAGTATCACTGTCACAGATACATGATAGCTGACACAATAAGGAACTCCAATCTAACCCAAACCATAAAAGATAATGACAGCTTATTAAGGACTCGATTCAGTTTTCAAGCCAGTAATAGTGGAAGGCTTAGGGATAATGTATGGCCAACATATATTTAAGGATGACTAGCTAGCTAGGAAAAATACCTGGCGGTATTCTATCAAGTCAAAGGTATTAGCAAAAACTCTTGCGGTGCTGATCTAAAGAGTTGCAAATACCAGTCACATACCTTGCATAAAAAGCTAAATATTCTAAAACTCCTTGTGTTGACTCCTGCACATTGCACACTGCAGCTTTCTTGTTAGAGTCCAGTGCTCTTAAGGTTAAAGACCATCTCAAAAGTGGGAATTTCCAATTGACAAGTGGGATCATAGTGTTTTTAACAAGAAAAAAAAAAAGGGGTGAAATATGATTTATGAAGATTTAATACTATCCGAAACAACTCACATCCATCTTACTTAAAGGAAAGCCCAAAGGAAATTTAGTAAAGAACAACCCTTAAGTCAATCTGACATTTGCTGTCCTGTTCGTGAAAAAGCATTCCTTTTAAACATTAGATTTTATATCTATATGAGAAATCATAATCAAAATTAATATAATTAAAATAAAATAAAAATGACAACAACAGAACTAAACAGGCTGATAATGCTGGTTCATCAAAACAGACAACTCCTATCATTAATTCTAAAAAAGACACAGGATTGAAAGTAGAAATTTAAATGCCAAAGCATCAAATAAGGTGCAATTCCTATCCACAGTGCCAATACTTGCCTCTACATTGAGCACACCACTACTGCTGGGAGAGTTGGATTTATTCTAAGTCCATGTGGTCCAAGCCACAGAAATAGATGCTGAGTACGGAACTATCCTCAAGTCTTCAGTGTCTTCTGCTATTTTGTTACTTCAGTACCTTTTAGAGAGAAGGGCCAAATATGACACCAAAGTTCAGATTTAGATGCTGAGTTCCTTACAGGTCCTTATCATTATGAATGTTGAAAGCTTTTCAGACACAATCAAGGGCAACACTGTAGTATCTTTTGCAAAGGATAAGATCTTCTCTTTGAATCTGTGTCACTTAATTCAATTGATTGCTAACTTTTGTTGAAATGCTAGTTTAGATGAGCATTATCCTCAGATGACATTCTCAGAAATGCAAGGTTAGATATATCTGATAAATTCATTCCCTTTGGATGTTACGGACTCCCCCTTCTTGCAGGCCTCAGCTCTATTAATTACCAGTGTTTTGCTTTATGATCTGACATTTGAAACTAGACTGTAAGCTTTATTCATATGAATTGTGAGACCCCAGAGCAGGTGCAGAGTTCACTGACGGTGTGGGGTACATGCAGCAATGAAAAGAAGAAAAAAAAAACACAGCAGACATGCCGAACATTATCCTCTGAGTGAAAAAGAAGTCCGGGACTTCTGTGCCAGAAAGCAGTCTGTCATTTATACAAAAGGAAAAGAAGATAAGCATGAAGAAAACACCTCTTAAGTGATTTTGGAGAGGACAATTTCTGTTTGGCTGAGGAGGGAGACCGCAGCATTAGCAGATGCAGAGAGACTTGACAGTTCACAGAGATAATATGCCATCCACAGATCCCACAAAGAAAAGCTTCATTTTGTTCCTTGGATATTTATTTTCCCTGGTTTCCTGTTTGCTAATGTGCTGACTTCTCTTGGGTCTGAGCAATTATGAGATTTTAATTTTTTTTTTTAAATAGATGAAACACTTGATGCAGGGGACATAAACACATGCTGTGCTGTAACTCTCCTAATTTCCAAAGAGTATTAATACATTTCAAGCTTGCGATTTATTTGGTTACACATAAGAGTCTAAAAACACATGATGTTCTTAGTAACATGCATGATATTCTTACTGGAACAAAACTACACATTAAAACAGACATTTTTTTGCACAGAAACCATAATTTTCATGACTTGATGGGGGAAAAAGGTGCTTTTTTGTATGACAAAATTCTCTGAAAAAATGAGGTGCATTTACCTTCTTATTACACTAAACCTTTTTTGGCTCCTTTGGGAATGGCATTTAACGTTAACACCTGCTTTGCTGTGCCAGATAACCTGCTTTTGTCTCCCATCAGATGCATCCTCTAAGAGCCAGCAAAGTATCACATGGATTTCTTCAGGTCTTTGCCACTCTGAGAGAAGAAGGAACCAAGTACAAGAGTTTTCAGGAGTGATATTCCTTTAAAGTAAACTGATTTTGTAACATTTTAATGTCAGAATTGAAGTTATAATCATGCCACGTTATTATAATCCAAACAAAATCTATCCATATGGCATTTCTTACACGTTTAACTGTATGCAAAGAAGTACTCTCCTATTATAATACACAAATTGGTTTGTGATTTTAACATCAATGTTTTCAGGTAAACATTTTAAAAAGTCACTACTGTGAATAGCAAAGACATTTCCTCCCCCCACATGCTCTTGCACACACTGCCTGTATAAGGACAGAACAAAAAGCGTCCATCTAAGCAAATGGAAATACAGCCAATTCACAGGACACAAGATTCAGCCTGTTTATTCTCAATTTTCTGAACTGATCACATCATACCGTAAGCTCACTATGGGGAAGAAACCTGCAATGCTCCTCTCATACACTGAGTCACAGAATCATAGGATCATTTGAGTTGGAAGGGACCTTTAAAGGCCATCTAGTCCAACTCTTCTGCAATGAACAGGGACACCTACAGCTCTATCAGATGCTCAGAGCCCCGTTCAGCCTGACATTGAGTGTCTCCAGGGATGGAATATCCACACTTTTTCATGCTTTTTGGAGAAAAGTTAGTTCATGAAAGCCACAAGCACCTGTTTCATGGCTGATGTCTTTGCTCAGGTAGCCTAAAGGCATGACGGGTGGTGGTACTGCAGGCAATGGATAGGCTGCAATGATGTGCAGAGAAATCTTTGCCTCGTGGAGAAAATCTTTGGTGGAAGTGCACCTCCTATGTCATTCTGTGTGAACTTTTATAAGTTGCCTATATTTTGTAGTGAAAGTAGCCTATGCCTGCCATGAAATTTTCTTAAAATTCATCCTTGTTTCTTGGGCCATAGCAAGAACTGGGCCTGCCCGCTGCACAGGGACACAGGGCTGGTGGATAGAAGCCGGCCAGATAAAATACTGTTTTAGCAGATATCCACAATGGCATTTTTAGTAAACTATGGACAGATTTCTTTCTCCTTCAAGGAAAAAATGTTTCTGGAGGTGTTGGTTTGGTTTGATTTTAAGACTTACTTTTCAGACATAACTGTGTAATAGGCTTAGTTTTCATTTCTTCATTGTTAGCCATTATTGGTCATTCACATGAGATAAAACTTTCCTTCAATCATATAGTACACTTAGGTACTGCTCATACTGGGCAGGCATGTGCTTTTCACCCTCATAGGCTCAGGAGTGCCTCATAGCTGCCCCTCGCAGAGGAAGCTGTGCTGGAGAAGCCCTCACGTAGTGTTGTGTGTGAAGGAAATATTGCTGTATGAGAGGCAAAGCAGTAATGATAAATGCTTTGATGGAGAAAGCTTTAAAAAGGAGGAGAGACAAAGTTTTAAAAGGTGGTCAGGAAGATGGCAGGAGAGTAGTCCTGGTGCCATCCAGGGCTGTTGCCTGGGCAGGACCCTCCATCTTGGAGAACTCACAGAGTCTGTGCAGTGTTCATATTTATTTTTTCAGCTGCTCTGCATTAGAATTTATGTGGATTCTATCTTAATTAGAGCTGTTCAGGAAAATCTATGTTTCCAAAAAATTAACCAAAAAAAAAAAAAAAAAAACCCCACAACCAACCACCACCAACGATGAAAACAAGTAAAAATAACAAATACTTATTCCTATGATGAAAAAAAGTTGCTGAGGAAAGAAGTATCTGTCGTTATCTAGAGTTTCAGATCAGTGGCAGAAAGAGGAATCTCAGTTCTTCTGGCCTCACTATATGCCTGCAGGGTATATTGCTTCCACCAAATACATGTACCGCTACTGTAGGGAATATCCTTCCCCTCCAGTGAAAAAGTATTGTAATAGTTGATATTGACACTACATTAAAATGTAACATTTTCATGAAGCGAAGAACACAGAAAACAAGGGAGGTAGGAAAATTTCTTCTCTAAGATACCTCTACTCAATTTTTCTCTCTAGCAATGTTAAAGGTCATACTTCATTTTTGGTGTTGAGCAAGCTGCCTTTAACTCATGAGTAGACTTGACTTCTCTATATATCTGGCATGAGAAAATGCAAATGCAGATACATACACAATATGCTTTTAACAAATTCTATCACATCAGACAGTTCTCCTTTTGACATGAGATTTTAGGTGGTCTGATCCACCAGAAAAGTTTTATCATGATCCTGATCCTGCAGGACATACAGCATCTTCCATTCAGGTCAATGAAAGCTGAGAATGCTCTGTGTCTCCAAAGGAGTTTCTTAGTACTTCAGAGAGCTGTGTCTAAATTCATTCACTGCTGGTAAATGCATTATTGTTTACAATACAGCATGAAAGAAAGCAATATTGATGAAGCGTGGTTATAGAGATGTTACTAACCCTCTCAAAATGAGTTGCTCTCTAAGCCTCTAAAGAGAAGAAAGGAAGTCAGAATTGAGAATATTAAATAATTTTGACTGTTAATATTTAATATTTTACCTTTTTCAACCTCCTTTACCCAGTTCTTCTGCTATAACAGCTGGGATGAAAATGACTTTCATTGTTCTTAAGGGAGACAGTGTTTTGGTATATTACATCTGTTCTCTAAATTCACAAACCCTGGAAGCCACAGAAGCAGATAAATATCTTTGTCAAGAAGACATACTCAAGGTTCCAGGAGCAAAACTGATCTTTGCCTTGTGGGTTAATAGCATTAATAATTCCCATTTTTGTAAGTCTGAATGTAAGAAGCCTGCTCAAACAAAAGAGTCAACCCTTCAAAAATGACTATCCACGATAAATTTTGAAGAGCAATGAAAATTGTCACTCTGCCAGCTTGATAAATTGTAGCCCCAACTGGCAGAGCCACTTGCCTTGCAGTAAGCACAAAATGACAGATCTTTGCTGAATACAAACTATATGCTTGCACCTTTCACAGCTGGTTTAGCTTGTAAACGCAGCAAAAATAAAGAAGCTTTAATAAAAACTGAAGGTTATGCACAAAAAGAATGGTTTCACAACTGCTTCTCTCCTCTTAAAGATGTTGCTTTCATATTGGAAAGTAGTCTAGAAACAAACCCCTCAGTTGTCTATGAGATCATGTTCCAAAAATACATGTACAACTACGTGGTGATAATTTCTTCGCTAAAATGATTCAACAGTGTAGTCATCTCAAGGAAAGAAAAATAGTATTTTAAGTATCGCCTTAATATCACACACATATCACTCATGAAAAAGATACAAATCCATATATTGAGCTGCATATCAAGGCAAAAATATACTCAACACCTTTGTTAGGTCCACTGTCTAACTGTTCATCTCCTTGATCACTCATTCTAATCTTCAATCAAATATCAGAGCATTTCTAATGTTAAAAAAAATTGCTTTGTCAGAGATATGTTTAATCCTTGTCAATAGGCGGAATTCCTTTTCCAAAAATCACATTTGTATGAAACCTGTTTTGCATAATACATAGGCAGCTCCAAAAGTAATGCACAATAACATAATTTGATAATTTCTCAGCTACAAAGTACTATTTTTCAAAATAGCCACTACCATGAGCTCTGCATTTTCACCAGTTATGAATAAGAGCCTACATGACACACTCATAAAAATCTGCTCTAGTGGAGGTGGCCCACTGTACTGTTGCCACTGCTGAAATGAACCATCTTCTGCTTGGTCTCCATCAACATTCAGCAAGCATAGATGAATGTCAGTGGATGCCATTTTTTATTTTTATTTTTTGCATAAAGGAATTCAGTTTCACACCCTTGCTCCATATACGCTTCCATCTCAGATGCAGTTTTGTCAAACTGCCTCTCTGCTGCCATCTGCCACATGGCAACAAAATGTAGGGGAACAGTGGTGGGAAGGTTCAGCCCCTACTACCATAACACCAATACCTGCCTCTGACATTGTGGGACAGCATAATAAAATAGGAGGCATTACTTTCAGAGCAGCCCTCATATATTCATTATGTGCGCACTGTACCATTGATGTCTGATTACTCTGAGTTGCCAAAAATGGGTGGTTTAGTAGCACGGTTTGGGTGAAGAAATCAAGAATTATCAAATACATTTCCTTCTGTGACAGTCATATTTATGCATTGTGCTGAAGCTGTGATGGGAAAAGTCACCCAGTGGATGGTACTGTCGCATAGGTAACCCCAGGGACCTGTCTATACGCATATCGATTCATAGCAACCACTACACTTCCTGGAAGTTCTCTTTGACAATGCATTAATGAGGTTAATTATTTAACCACTAGATTGTTGATTTATTTATTTATTTTGTACACCAAATGCCACAGAAGTCTCTCTTGCAATCTGCAGCAGAATGCAAGTGTAAATGCCATTTCATTTATCACATGATCAGCCATCTCCTGAGCAACATGGTAGTTTCGCAGTTCGGGCTGCTATCATGCATTTTACCTACATTTATTAAATTTAAGAAACCTGCTGCTTCGTGTCACAAAATCATCATGGGAAATTACTTTGCCTTAATCTTAAGCACAATTTTATTTACAGGTTTACATTTAGAAATGCACATGAATTAAGAGAAGATTGGAAAACTGCTTCTGAGAATTATACTGAGCCTGGACTTTTACACAGAGTTCTCCGTAGGACAAATTTCCTTAAAATACATTATCCGCAAACTCACTTGAAATGTAATTTCCTCTTAGAAAATAAAAAGGTGTTATTATTTTATCTGTCACAGAATCACAGAATCACAGAATGGCCCAGGTTGGAAGGGGCCTCAAGGATCATGAATCTCCAAACCCCCTGCCACAGGCAGGGCCACCAACCTCTCCATTTAATATTAGACCAGGTTGCCCAGGGCCCCATCCAACTTGGCCTTGAACACCTCCAGGGACGGGGCATCCACAACCTCTCTGGGCAGCCTGTTCCAGCACTTGTCGCTATTTTAATTATGCAAACACTGTGTAGATTGAAAGAGAAAGTTGTCTGCTGAGGCGGGGCAAGAGATTAAATTATGCTCAGCATTCCAATTTGCTAGCTTACTGACAAAATTCAACACACCATGAGGAACACCATAGTTCATGAAGACTAATACTAATTACCACCTTACAGAGAACGTATAATAATGCTTTTGATCCATTGATAAAATGAAGATTAGGCTCAAGAATGAAATGTTGTGAAGAAAAAATGCACTATCTGAAAAAGAACAGGTATTTTAACAGACACACACAAAACATGCCATATGGAAAATAAGAGAAAGATGATGCCACAGTTAATCAAGGTGAAATATGATAGAGCTGATGAAAGAAGGACATTCACAGTGTGGAGGAAACACATTAGGATACATACCAGTATCGCCTCAACGAGTAGCTTGACCTCAGATCTTCAGAAGTACAGACAATAGAACCGCTGGAGGTATCCAAAAGGGACAGATAATGACTATAGTGCTTTGGTTAGCCCAGGTAGCATATGAAACCGTGCGAACAACTCTGGCCATTGATCTCGGCAAAAATGAGCAGAAATTACCATGGCTAGACAAGAGCTAGAAAGATAGATCAGGGAATGGAAATGCCTGTCCTAGAATACTTAGATAACCTGTCTTTTTTAGCTTGTAAACTTGAATGGAGATAGGATTGACTAAGAAAGCACTCTTATCTGAAATAAAGACCTGAACAGAAGCAGAACTATTTAAACTGAAGGACAATTCTGTTGTAAAACAAATAGGTACAAATGGAGCACCAAAAAATAAATTATTTAAGAAAAGAGAAGGCAGTTTCTAAGTCCCACAGTCAAGAGTTTGAAGTAGCCTTCTGATGGAGAGGTGAGCAAGTGAAAGACACCTAACTAATTTTAGAAGGAAAGATATATGATGTTCCTGGCTGAAATAACAGGATACTGTGACTTGACCCAGAAAATCCCTTCACTTCATACATTTATAGTACCGCCAATAAAAGCAGAAAGAACATGCAGTCAACAGAGAAAGAGGAAAATGGGGAAGTGTCTTGACTGAAGTGAATACATTTATTGTATATGCCATTAGAGAAGGAAGATTCCTCCTTGCTGCTCCCAGCAGGGTAAAGATAAGGAGCATTCTTTGTTCATTTATTCCAAATGGATTTTATTTTATCTGGACCAAATCTTTTCTCATCCTTCTCTGCTCAATATTATGACAGGAATTTTTAATCTGAAAAAGTCAGGTAACTGAAAGGTTACCACAAAGAAAATATATTTATTAGCAGAGGTCTTTTTCCTGAGCAATGAAAAGACCAAACACAAGCCACAGTCTACCTTGGTGAAGGTGTGGGGTTGCTTTTGTTTTGTTTGTTTGTTTGGGGGTTGTTTTTTTAACTGTTTGGAATATTTTTTTGCTCTGTACCAAACATGGAGTAGAGTGCTGGATGCTGTTCTGCTGAAAGAACAGATTGGTTGATAAAGGTACCAAAATGACACACTCCAGATTCTGTACATGCAAGAAGATCCATGGGCAATGCGACATCATAAGCAAGATGTAGTGAGTTGACAAAACATTTGCAAAGGCTTAATATAAAAATGGTTAGACGGCTACCTCCAAAAAAAAAATGACAACCCAAAACCCAAACCCAAACCATAAATTATTTTGAACACTCTCTCTAGCAGAAATTGAATGGTAATTCCACTACAACCACAAAGAGCACAAAGCTAATAAAGATATTTTTTTCAATTTGGGCACTAATTAAATGTTCTTCATGAAGTAATCAAGAACTCCACTGTAGTAGACTACTCCTGGCCAAACTGTTATATTTACCGAGTTTTCCTTCCCACACTTCCAGCACTTAACTTTCATGTATTACATATCCAACAGATCACTTTGTTTAAACCATAGCTTTCTTGAATGAAGAATAAAACTTTGAAATAAGAATACATATGTTTTTTAAGGAGCATAAACAATATTCCTGCATAATGTTTCTGTGAATGCCAGGGAAGTATTATTTTCATGACGTTAGGAAACTTTCCTACAACTTTCCTTTAATTAAAAGCTAGGGAGATAAACACACAACAGAAATCCTATTCAAACTTTTACAATAACCTCCTGTAGTGATACTTTGCTTAATATATCTTCTACAAGCAAGTCTTGAAAAGGATATGCTTTAAGAATTTTTATTTAATGTAGAATCCTCTAGACAACAATTATGAGTGTACTGAAAGAAATAATTGCAAGAATAATTTATGAAGCCAAAGAGTCCATTATTATTATTTAACTGGTATTAATAACCTCCTTCATTTACCTCATTTTTTCTCATTTAATGTTTCTCTGATTTCTCCATGATATATAAGCAGGAATAGAGCTGATTTTGTTTTATTCCAAGCCACTACTACATACTAAAATGTCGATTCATGAAGGACTGAAAATATATACCTCATTCATTAATCATACACTTCTACTGATACCCATGCTTTCTAATCAGTTCAACATTTACCATCATTAGTTTGTACAATTCTGCTGTCTCAGACCAAATCCTTTACAGTATCAAATCAAACATCATTCATAGTTCGACATATATTATTTTTATACTGTTAAATTAGACAGTAAAATTATTGTCATAAAAACAATGGTCTTCATAAGCTCAAAATGAAAAGCTTGCTTATGTTGCCATTACTGAGTTATACATTTAATTAAGACTGAGCTGATCCATCATTTTGTTTAATGCCAGCACCAGTCTGGCATTCCTATTGTTATCACAGCTGTGTACTTTGATCTATAAAATATTGTTGCAGCATTTCTTCCACATTTCTGGCTTTCAGAGATTGTTACCTTACTAAAAGCTGATACTTTCCAAACCAAATACTTATCAAGGGGAAAAATAATTTAGGCTCTTGAAAGAGAACTCTTCTGGTCCTGACATTCTTAACCATTTAGATTGTTTCCAAAGAAGAGTACAAAACAAAACATGATGCTCCTACGGTAAATAATTCTCTGTTTAACAGAGAAATAAAAATATTTCCAGGAACCATATTAAAGATTTTTTTTGAGAAAGAGAACTCTGCATCACATTGAATCATTACACTTTATTCTGTGTTAGTTTTGACTCCTCTGTTTAATATTTTTATGGACATTTAAACATTCTATAAATGACAGTGTCCTCTCTCTATGAAAAGTACCTCAACGTTAATACTTTGGGTAAACCTTACAAAGAACTGAAAACAATAGTATTGAAGAAGCCAGAAGACTATGTACTTGAAACAGGAAAACACTGCTGTCTTTGTTATCTAATATTTAACCAAAGATATGGGCAAATAAAACTATGAAGATCGTTATTATCTTCAGAGGACAACAGAGAAAGAACCTTTACAGTAATATATTACTGCAGATAATAATCTTTCATTAATGATCATGGCTCACTGTAGATCAGGATACATCATTTAGAGATCACAGCTAGAAATGAAGATTTAAAAAGAGTCTAGAAATTCAGTAAGGTTGAGTAAGGTTATACATACTGACACAATTGCTATCAAAAGACTTTTCCTCACTATATGTAGTCAACCCTTTAAGACTCCATGAGATCACAAAGTTTAATCAAAGGAAGTATCGGGTATGATAAAACTCAAAGAGAGAGAGTTACTTTTTTGTAGAAATACTGATTTCAGAAGTAAAATTAGAAAAACTGTAGAACAGGACTGTAATGGTTCATATGACAGAATGAACATATTTCAGATTATTTAGAAATACTATTTTAGGAAGTGCTTCATGTATATGAAACAAATTTTTATTTTTTTAATTTAAAGTTTATCTAGACTTTCATTAAACAGCTAACAAGAAAGCAAAATGTTGATGTGCAATATTTTGTAAACTGCTGGTCAAGTTCATTGAAGTCAAAGCTCAACAGAACCGGACAAATTTCTGTATTTTTGGTTCTTTGTCAGTGCAGTGGAAATTTGTCTTACATAATGGTCTATATTTGGTAACATTTCAAAAAGTTATTTTCAATTATAAGTCTTGTAGTCTTCATACTTTTTGGATGAATATACTAAATTAGGAAAGCCTATTTAATAAAGGAATAATTCAGGCTATTAATTTAAATAGACCTTCAATGGAAAAAATCTTTAAACACAAAGTCGACAAAGTAAAGTATTTGCCTTCTTCTTTTAGAGTGTATAAGAGATTTAGAGACAGTGACTTGTTTAACAAAAGGAAAGCTGAGATACTTAGCTAACATTCTGAAAATTGGATTGGACTTTGATGGTTGACATGATCAAAACCCAAAAGTACACATTAATATTTTCTTTTGTCTCACTTGATATCCATGCCAACCAATGTACATTCTTAAACTCATCGATATTCTAATCTTATAATTCCAGAAACAGACATTCATGCTGGCATTTGGATCTCACAAATCTCAGTGGCAAACTACAATTGTTGCCACTTTTAAGAAGGATCAAATCATACTCTGATATCTGTGAGCACTTCATGCTTTTTAGTTCATTCACATATGAATACTTGAAGTAGAATCTTAAAAACAATGTTTTTTTCCTTTGCTTTTGCACATGAAATCTTTCATGAAACTCCTTTCTGTTCTATTACCAACAGTACTCCCAGTTGTCTAATTTCTGTTTATTGAAATTATATAACCGGATTTTTTTTGTTAAATGATTACAGTTGGTTCTGTAAATTTCTTCTGGGACTCTCATGTGAGTGTGCGCAGCCTGCTGGGTTACCCACTGTGATTAAACAAAGAGCAGACTGTTCTTCCCAGAAAGTAGAAAGAAATTCAGTAAACTTCCAACTGCATCAGCAACGAAGAAAATCGGGATTCTTACTATGGTTTATGCTTTTGTTAGAAATTCAGTTTCTGTGGATTCTGAGATGTGTGGGAATCCATCATACGCAGTCATATTTATAAGACCATATCCCAGAACCGCATGTATCACCCTTAACTCAAAATAGGCACTTTTTTCCTCTTATTGGTGCACTTTCAAAAGTTCTGTAAGCTGAAAATATTTACAGAGGTTTGTTTGTTTGTTTGTTTGTTTTCCTGGCCTATCGTCACTGCTTAAATTTCTACAGTACAATTTAATTTTGCACTTTAGCTAAATCAGAAAATGTCAGCTTGGCTATGAATGGGAAGAACAGAGTGAAAGTCTGCCTGACCAGCTCAACAGAAGATTTACAACACTGATCAGGAGAAAACAGAAGTTTAGGGGTCGAGCCCAAAGGTGACATGTAGCACAATATCAATATAGGTTTATACAGATATGATGAAGAAAAGGGTATGATTTATTATGACTTTTTTTTACAGTCATTTCTTTGTATCTTCCATAAGATTCTAAATCTGCTTGAGAAACTAAACTGATTTCTTTTTTTTAATTTTACAAATCCAATGCTTTCCTGTTAGTAAATAACATTTTCAAACTAAAACCGCATTGCAGATAAAAGTACACTGTCTCCTTAATAAAGAGGGCAGAAAGCCATGAATGGTTTTCATGGGTTACAAGACTTAAAATGAATGTACCAATTTATTAACAATATGAATATTGTGCACACAGTAGACTGCAATTATCTTCAGGAACCAATGCACTTTAAATGAGAGTGTTCTTCACTACAAGAATACACTGAACTTATTATAATACTGAAAAAATAAAGACAGCATGTTGCAGAAAAAAATAATGTCTAAATACTTTCAGATTCGGTCTGGAATGCATCTAAAATGAGCTTTCAAAAACAATGCAGTAACTATAAAGCAAAGAAGGTGTATTTAGTACATTTTTTACAAAAAGGTTTACGAAGTGTTATTTCAGTAAGTTTTCAATGATGTGATTATATCCAGCACATGTTCTACCCCACAATGAACTGTAACAAAACATAGCATGCTGAAAACTTAGATGTGGACAAAGTTTACTATATGTCCGCAAGATTATCAAAGCAGAGAGAAAAGTGAAAGATATGAACGTTCTAGATATGAATCCTATGGAGACTTAAGCAATGTAATCATGAGTTTGGGCCAGTGCTCAATATGGGAGGGCCTGTATGCTGATGTACTCAACAGAACTGAGGACTGAAAGCAAAATTCTACGCCACAAACAGGGCATAAAACCGTAACAGAAAATTTCAGTGGAAGTCCAGTGCCTCACCTTGTAGTCTAAGTGTTGCAGGGCTCTTTTTTTACTCAAATGAAAAAAATAAATGTCTGTTTGAAAAATAATTCTAAATTTCCAGTATGGGATATCTTACGATATGTGTTAACTTCTTATAATACACAAAAGCAGTCGTGATACAAACAAACAACTGCCCCAGGGATAAAAATCAACAAAATACCATCAAAAAAAGCTACCACAGATGCTTTCCCAAAGTTTTTTGTGGGTCTTTTGCAGGACTTAGATACAGATATTTTACATTTTGCTTGCATAACCCTATTATATTTCAAGACATCAAACGTTTTTCTAAGTGCTGCAAGAATGAGAACCAGATTTAGCAAGGTACTATGATTGCAAAAAATGACTGTAAACAAATGGACTACAAAATCTTGGAAAAAGAGGCTGTGAATGAAAAAAATTCCTCCCCATCAGTTGTTGATGGTCTTTAAATGTGTGCATCACCTAGCTTGGCTTTTACGCGCTGCTGTTTAAAAATGTGAACTATGATAATTATGGAAATGTAAAAATTTCCTTCCTGACATTTTCTTCTCCCATTAAAAGGAGTAGCAGGCATACTTTGGTATTGAAAGAGTGCTTGCAACTGCTGAATTGCTGGCAAAGAATCATCTACTTAAAAGTGGCCCTGAAGATTGTTTGGGTTATAAAAAACACTTGAAGACACAAACAAGCTCTGCAAAAACATGACAGAAGAGAAGAACCTTGGCAGCTGCTACACTTTCACTGTAGTATTCTGCACTAAAACCCTGGAGATTTGCAAACAGAAGTAACAGGAAAATCAACTTTCTTGATTACTTAATATTTTGTTTTATCCTCCTGATCTGTCATCCTCCTGCCTTGCCCCGGGGCCGTATGAACAGGAGGACCAGACCTCATAATTCAGCAGTTTTAAACGCTGGGGAAAAAAAAATCAACAAACCAAACAGGATGTTTTACACCTCAGAAATAGCTCCAGATATCTGCCTATTTCTTTCATTTCAATTTGAAGCTGAGCATATTGTGGAAATGACGTATGACAGCCACCTTCTCAAACAGCATCCTTTCTGCACTGACCCACGGAAGGTTACTGGCAGGTGAACGAGCCATGCAGTGCTTTCCTCCCCATCAAATCTGGGATCTGAACAAACTGACAGGATCAGGGGAGAGATGAAGCTTCATGTAGATATGCTCCATGCTAGCTGATAACCAACACCACTTGACAGGCAGGTACTTTAACGCAGAGTTTTCCTTAATATGATTAAGACTAATTTGGATTAGCATTTGTATAAATCACAGCTTGGTCGTAAAGAGTCAAAATAGTTTCCAGTGCAAAAACCTAACAACTCACTTTTCACATGGTTTTATTTGTATTATGGAAGAAGCAGATTATTTATTATGAATACAAAATTACAAAAGAGAATGTTCTTTGATAATGTCTGAACAAAGTCTCTCAAACAGCCTCTCTGCACTTTTTATACTTTCTTTCAGTGCAGTAGAAAGAGAGAGCTAGAACATCTGCAGATTTAGTTTAACCCCATGCTTGTGGCGCAGTTTGATCTCAAGCTCCTAACACAACTCTCATTCTGCAACCATTAGAATTAGAGGTATCAGCTACCACATGTAAAACTTTTTAGCCTCTCCTTCACTCAGTAGTCTATGTATTTTTAAAGTCCATAAATACAGAAATGCTGCAGTGGACTGACTGCTGCTGTCAATGAGGTTTGCATTTACATGTGGACCGAAGAAGCAATAATAACTTATTTTTACCATTCCCCTCGTGCTTAGCACCTAGTGTTCAAGAGAGAAAAGCTAGCACGAGGACTGCAGTTTCATACTGAAGAGTCAAGCATCTCATAGGTCATGGGAAATAAAGAAATTTTAGTACAAAAATTATGCAAATTTACTTTTAGAAGGATCATTTTTTCAGGTAAAATCTCTTTCAGGTTATTTGCTCCTGATTACTTGGTTTGGGAAATATCTTAGTTTGCATTCTTCCTAGAAAGCAATACTATGTAGGTAAAATGTGGATTTTTCAAACTCAACAGGAGACGAGTTCATTTCAGTAACAAGACAAGTGACTAGTACACTGTTAGTGTATCTCTAGCACAGTCACTAGTGCTGGGTGTGCTTGTGTAAGATCTCATTTCTCTACAAATAAAAAAAGTACAAGAGGAACTGAAAAGAGTAAAAGGAAAAAAAGAAGTACCACACAGGAAGAGAAGAATGAATACTTCAATTGATCCTGTGGTTCAGGGTAGCCAAGCAGGCTGCTCACAGCTTGCTGGAAACACATTCACCCTCCCTCTGAAGGCTGCTTGCACACTGTCACCAATTAGTGTTGTGGTCTGGAGCTCAGCAAGCTGCTAAATGTCTTTTGAACTACTGTTCTGTAACCTTTCCAAAACTGACCTTTTCATTATCATTTCACATCACTCTGTTGTGTGTCATAGAGACACACTTTTTAATGTCATGTTTATTTCCACCAGCTCTTAAGCTTCTTGTCAAAATACACTGTCAAAATATACTGCTATATACTGCATTTCAAGTGAGAAAGAAGATACTCATCTTTCAAATACACTTAAACAAAAGAAAAACAAAACCAAACTCCTCCCACCACAAACAAGAACTTGTCATTCTCCTTTTCAGGTTGACATTGCATCATGCTAGCCACCACAGAGTGCACGAACATTTTTGTCAATAGCTGCATACCATGACATCAGATTTAGGTTTAGAAACACTTACTGGTTCCTCTCCAAGAGAACAGCAAAAAGCCCTCAACCCAAGTGGAACTGGCTGGAAATCTCAGACACTTTCATGGGAAATTGTTTCTCAAAACAGTTGTTGCCACTCTAATGAATTGCTGCTGCCTGACTATGCAACTATTTTACAAGTGCATACGGTTTCTTAAATTGCCTCAAAAATTATCCTGTAAAAATTCCTATCTTAGAACAAGTGTTGGTAAAACAGTAGGCTGAACAAAATTTTAATAGGGATTTCTGTTTCTTGAGACTCAATATCAAGTTTGTGACAAAATTCATATGACCAAAGCCAAAATTGTGGCTTCCTCTGCAAGATTCTTTAACAAGTTGTGTTCACAGACCCAGACAAATGGAGGCTACTTGTCGGTTTCTGGTAGTTTTGGATTGCCCAATGGTTTGAATTTGTCCCTTCCTGTTGCTGCAGAAGGCTCTCAAAGTCAACAATAGCTATTATGGAATTTTGCAATGTCGATCCTAAGCTTTCAAAAAGCCATACATCAGTACCCCTAAAATCTTTACATAATTCCTTTAAAACACAGCACGGAACTTCCAGACTCTCACACACACACAGAAAAACAACTCTGTGGTGCCTTAAACTTTGAGATCCGAGCTTTGAATGAGGACATAAATGAGCAAATCATACCAAAAAACTCATGCAAAAACCCCAAATAAAAAAAAAAAAACAGCAAATACAAGTTTTCACAAATAAAACAACTGTAGACAAATGACCATTTGTATGCATATTTTAGATGTGATCAGGATGAAATTCATGTTTTGTGTGTTGGATGTTTATGTACAAGGCTTCATCTCTATCCACACAAAACTCTTTGATGTAATCACAAACACTGAAGTTAATGCTAAAATCAAAGCCCTACATTCATAATTACCCAACAGTGCTGCAAACACAAATTCTCACCCAAACCAACACCTAGATACATAGATTAGTTTGATGGCTTACATTTCAGAGACAAATATACACCCAACAAGTAAACTCATGGATAATTGATGGACATGGCAGGGATGAGCACATTAAGGTTACTATATTGAAAGACTCCATGGTTACTTAGATAGCCCTTGTGAAATTCATTTTTTATAGGTATAAATGTGGAACATTTCTCACAGCACAGATCCTTCTGCCATCAATCAGTTTTAATACTTTTTCCTTTCTTAAAAGAGGTTCAGCAGATTTCATTAAAAACCTTCCCCATCTTGGTGAAGCTACCATCTTTTCATAGCAGTTAGTTTCCTGAGATCACTTACATCCAAAGAGAGAGAGAGCAAACAGTGGATATTGCCTATCACTTCCTGGGGGTCTTCCCATGTTTTAGTTTCATATTCCTTATATTTGCTCTTCAAGTACAGTCTACCCTCTTGTTCCTAAATATGCTCTGATGACAAAAATGTCAACTCTTAAGAAAGGATTTCCCATCACACAACTGAATTGCAGCTGATCCGATTAACTCCTACTCCCTTCCTTTTTCTCCCCCCACCTCTCCGAAGATCCAGTCTTCTCACTCCTCTGACTTGAAGCAACAGCCTCCATTATCTCCTGGGCGTCAGGCTCTGACACTCTCTCTCCCTCTGCCTGTTGATTTCTAGATCTACCTGACTTACATGCCTGCTCACCCAGCTGCCTTTTCATTTTCCACATCATCTGCTGAAATAGTTTTAATGCTACATTTCCCTTCACTTCTCTCTGCCATATGCTGAAAACCATGTGCCTCCACAGTTGCACTGCTTATATAAAGGTCTGCCTTTAGGTCCTCTGCCTAGACATCTGTCAAAAAAACGTTAGCTGCCCATTATATCCTTTTTCCACTCCTCCCTTATGTTCTTAAACTCTGCTTCCAAATACATCTCTAGTCCTTGAATCTTAAAGATTCCACTAGTTTTCAGCCAACACTTAACATGAAAACAAATATTGTCAAGCACCCACTTGAGGGTAATATTATATCTTCACCTTCTCCGCACAGTTGTTTTGTTTTTTTTTTCATTAGCTCCTCTACTTCAAACACCTCAAATCCTGCATCAATAGCCATTTCTTTAGAGAAAAAGAAGGTAACTTGGCTTCTTTCAGCCCTCTCTTGCCTCCTCATCGCAACCAAAGAATAAATTCACATAGCCACTCAAATCAAGAACAAACTGACACCCACAAAATCTAAAGAAGTTTAAAAAAAATATTTGGAATAAAGTTAGATTTCAGTGGATGAGTCTAAATAAAATACCAGTTGAAAAGTTCTGACCCACGTTCTGTGATTTACAGCTGAACCAGATTTAGCAATTCTTCATATTCTCGCAATGATGATTGTTCTCTGTGTATATCTACCAGGCAGTACTTTAAGCCATGTGCAAAACAGAACTGTTTTATTTTACACAGCAGGACAAACAAACCCCGATATTACCTCCTCCTGCTAGTTCCAACCTCAGAAATAGCAGTAAGAAATTTCAGTAAGAAATAGCTTTGTTTCTGAGCTGCCTTCCCCTCTGTGACCGATCACTTCCCACAATGAGAAAAACACTTAAAAAGCTTAAAGACAAGAACATGTTAAGGCAGAGACACATTTATAAAATCCTTATTTGCCAGAGCCATTTCCTTTATGGCAGTTTTGGAAGCCAGGGAGGAGAGTAATTGCAGGGAATTCTAATAGAAGCTTATGAATCAAAAATGATAATCAAAGGTTTTGATGTCCTTTAGAGTTGTATTTATTTACTAAGGAATCATCATAGGATAATTGTTATTTAAAATAAATAAATAAAAAACAGTATGGTTGCAAAAAACAGGAATCAATGTTTCCATCTCTCCTTTTGTTATAAACAATTGTCTCGGTAGATTCTGCTTGTTGAGGATACAGCCTTTACAGCTTTGAAGCTCCCACTCTCCCCCTCAATCCCCAGCCAATAGTGCACACTCCCACTTTTATGTTTAACAGCCCATGTCACTGGCCTCTTGAACACCAGTCAGGCACCATCTATGTATTCAGATATTTGACAGACATTCTCTAATTCAGAGTTTGTTTGCTTTAGTGACTTCTTAAGCGTAAAGCTGCAAGCTAAAGCATTAGGATTTTAGCAGTTTTATTGTAACAAGTGAGTTTTGTTTTACTCATCTCTGTATCTTGCCTAAGGCAGTGCAGTTTTAATCTACATGTGCATTAGTGCCCTCAAAGCATAGAGACACCTGGAAGTGTTAAGCATCAAGCTAAGAAAGTGAAGCACTGAATGACTTGACAGGCACCTCAAGCAAGGAGCAGCAAACCATCTGGGGACAAGCTACAGATAGACGGGCTACGTTTTGTCATTACCCATGAGTTCAGATGCTGAAGTTGTTTAGACTAATTCTACTTTGACATCAGCAGTTTTCATTTTATACTGTGCTTCAGGCTATTAAAACTTTGGAAGAACACATTGATTCAATGCACCTGGAGTATCTAAGTGGGAGTAGCAGGTTGTATAGGAATAGCATAGTTAATAAGGCAATGGTCTTAACAAGGCTCCTGGTCTGCTTCTGGGCAAGCATACAACTGCTTCACCTTTAATTCATCAACAGAACCAAAACCCAGTAAAATCTTCAGAGATGTGACAAAAGTAAAATTTCGGAACTCATCACTAGGGATAGAATTTCATTCTGCCAGAAGTCAGTGTAAGTAGGCACCATGGAATGTTTTACATCACAGGTGTCCAACTTTTTGGCTTGCCTGAGCTGTGTATATTTTATTAAGAAAAAAAAAAATGAGAGAGGGAGAGCAATAAAACAATAAAACTAGTGGGATATGTGACCTTGTTTTTGTGAAACCAGTGCATCAGTCTGGTTCAATGGCAGTGGTTGCAACTCTCAGTCAGTTCTCAAGGTGCTTGTCAGAGATTTTTGATGACATTTTACTTCTTCTGTACTTCATCCAAAACAGTTGTTCACAAATGTACATACTGCCAAAAAGCACTGACATGAATAAGGCAGATTGTGAAGTGAGGGATATTTTTCTCTGCTACGATAGGGCTTATAGAAGTCTGGTCAAGAGACACAATCAAATTTTTGAGTTGAATGTCTGACTGCAACTCTATTCCATTTGAAATTTTGCAGGTAATGTATTTATGTCGACTGAAAATGGAGTCACAAATACACCAAAAAACTCATGATTTTTTCACCAGTCTTGAAACCTATTCTCAAATTCCATTATCAAAATAGAAATTTTGTATAATAAATTTTGTATAATAAATTTTGTAAATAAATTTTGTAAAATAGTATTTTTCACTGTTCACAGGACTACGTATCAAATGCACAAAATTATTCACTATCACTTGAGTCAGAGCTGCCCTGAACCCTCCTCGTGCCCTGCTATCAGTCCAGACAGTGCCCATTGCACACCCATGTGTGGTTGTGAGCTATGGGCACATGCCCAGGGCCAGGCTGTTTGGCAGGACAGAGCTGCTACTGTATGGCATGAGGCTGGGGCCAGGCACAGGATGAGCTGGGCCAGGCCACATTTGGCCTGTGGGTTGGACATGCCTGCTTTACACTGTCTGGTTGGAAGAATGATTTACTGAACAACACACAGTACTGGATATTTGGTAAAAGTAAGCTAAATTATATATGTTTCTGTGTAGCTGAACTCCGCTAAAGATACATTGATAGAAGGTTTCTTTCTAAGAATACTTAAGATAATGCACAAAACAAGCTCTATGAAAACTTTGCATTTGACCCTGATCTTTCAAATACAACAGCTTTCTATGACAGAAAGGGTAGGAAGAATTGAAGAATTTAGACATTTCTCATGGCAGAAACAGTATCCTCAGTTTATTCAACTGATACGATCATTATAATGACCTATTGTCAACACCAAGTGTATCATCTCTTGTAAGCCCAAATGCAGTGAGCTTTTTTTCTTTGGAAGATGCTGATTTTTGTCCTGGCTACAGCTAAGAGCTTACAGCACCCTTGAGACAGGAGGAAACAAACAAAAAGGGGGGGGGGGGGGGGGGCAAGAAAAAAGAATCCAAGCTACTATTTCTCACCAAAGAGTCATAAAATAGAACTAAGATGGAAGAATTATTAGTTCCCACCCTACTCTACTTGCTGCTTATGTGGAATTGTTCCCTATGGCACATTATGTAGTGTTGCATCCAGACTCATTTTAAGTGTTCAGCTCAATTTCAGCCATGAAACTGCAGCTAACGAATAATCTCCTTTGGTTTATTTTTATCACATTCTCAAGTATGCATTAAAATTAGCATAATTGATGGTGTAATTAAGGACGTCAGCACAGCTCTGAATATGGGGTTTGCTAGTTAACATGTGTTCCATGCTGGTTGGGTGTTAGAGTAAGATTTTCTCCTGAAAGCTTTCTGCCAACATGACATCGGATTACTTTAAAGACACATTTAATTCCTAATCATTATCCAGCAGGTTACAAGATGTTGTGCTAGCTTTTATAGTTACCTTCATAGGCTCCCACATGATACCTGTTTTTTCTCTTTGAATGGTAAGGACACAACTCAGCCTGCTCCAATTCCATGTATTCATTTGTGAACATAAAACTGAGTCATGACGTAAAGATGGGCTCTCCTTATGCTTCTTTTGTAAATGTCCATCAGCACTAGGAAAATAGCACAGTCACCTCAACAAGCATAGCAATTTCCAGATGCCCACACTAGTGTCCAAGCTTAAGCACCTGCCATTTGGACAACACTTCAAGCTGTAGCTGAGTGACAGGGAAGAGCCAGGGAACATTATCACTTTAAGAAGCAGAAGGGGAAAACCTAAAATTTGCCACAAAGGAATCTGGTAGGGCTCCACCAAGAAAGTAATGTGGCCAATAGCCTACCTCTATATCAATGCACATAGCATGGGAAATAAGCAGGAAGAGATGGAAAACATGGTGCAACTAGAAAGCTATGACCTAATTACTATCACAGAAACGTGGTGGGATGAATTACATAACCGGGATACTACAATCGAGCGCTACAAGATTTTTAGAAGGAATAAAAACGGCAAGAAGAGCAGGGGAGTTGACCTCTACTTTAAGAAGTGGATAAATCACAGAGTTGTCTCTGAGAAACAGGCATGACCTGTCTGAGAGCACATGAGTTAAAATTAGGAGCCAGATCAATAAAGGACATCTGGTGGTGAGGGACTACTGCAAGTCATCTGAACAAGAGGAGCCTGTTTACAAGGCCTTCTGTCTTCAGCTACAAGAGGCATTGTGCTTGCAGGCTCTCATGCTGATGGGGGATTTCAACATCCCAGATATCTACCGGGAAAACAACACAGCAAGCTGCAAGCAACACAGGAGACTCCTGGAATCTGTTGAAGATAAATTACTCACTCAGGTATTGGACAGACCAACCAAAGGTCCTGTTGCTCACCAATGTGAAAGAGATCATTAAAGAGGGTAAGACTGGAGACAGCCCACGCTGTAGCCCAGTCAAGTTAGTGACCTCGAGAAACAGGGCCCTGGCAGAGAGCAAAATCAGGATCGTGTACTCTGGCTGTTTAAGGAATTATTGGAGGAGATCCCCTGGGGAACTGTCCTTAGGGACACAGGAATGGTAAAGAGCTGGAAGCTCTTTAAGCATGCCTTTCTGAGAGGACAAGAGATCTCCATCCCTCAACATAAGAAATCAGCCAGAGGAGGCAGGAAACTAGCACAGATGAGCAAAGATCTGTGGGTAAAACTGAGGGAAAAGAAGGAAAAGTACAGGCAGTGGAAGCAGGGAAGAATACAGGGATGTCATCTGGATATGAAGAAATGGGTTAGGAAAGCCAAGTTGCAGATAGAACTAGACTTAGTAAGGAATACGAAAAATAACAAGGGATTCTATAGATATATTCGTCAGAAGATACAGGGACAAAGAGGACGTAATCCCCTCTGATAAATGGAAAGGGAGAACTGGCTTCAACAGACGTGGAGAAGGCTAAAGTACTCAGTGAGATTTTTGCCTCAGTCTTCACTGCCAGTCAGGCTTCCCATGCCACTTGTATCCCTGAACCTCTACACAAGAGTCAGGGGAAAGCCTTCCAACTTAAGAGCAGAACAAGTTCACGACTTCCTCATGAGGCTGAGCATGTGCAAGTCTACGGTGCCAGTCAACATGCATCCCAGGGTCCTGAAAGAGCTGGCTGATATGGTTGCCAAGCTACTCTCCATTATATTTGAAAAATTGTGACTGTCATAGCTTGAAAAAGGGAAACATCACTCCCATTTTTCAGAAAGGGAGAAAGGTAGACCCAGGGAACTACAAGCCAGTGAGACTCACATTCAGTGCCTAGAAAGATCATGGAGCAGATCCTTCCAGAAGATACATTAAGACACATGTGAGACAATGAGGTCATCCAAGATACTGAGCATGGCTTCACCAAAGGCAGGTCATGCCTGACCAATCTGGTGGCTTTCTACAGTAAAGTGACGGCATCAATGAACAAAGGAAAGGCAACTGATGTCATCTGCCTGGCCTTCTGCTAGGCCTTTGACTACATCCTTATCTTTAAATTGAAGAGATATGGATTTGAAGTCTGAACTATTTGGTAGATAAAGAATTGGTTGGATAGTTGCAGCCAGAGTGTTGTGGTCAATGACTGTGCAGATGAAGGCCGGCCAAGAGTGGTGTCCCCCGGGAGTCTTTCTTGAGACTGATGCTCTTCAATATCTTTAAGAATGATATAATGGGATTGAGTATACCCTCAGCAAGTTTGCAGATGACACCAAGCTGAGTGGTGCAGTTGACACAATAGAAGGAAGTGATGCCATCGAGAATGACCTGGATGGGCTTGAAAAGTGGTCACACAGAAACTTAATGACATTCAAATAGGCCAAGTGCAAGGTGTTGCACTTGGGTTGGGGCAATCCCAGATGTGTATACCGACTGGGAGAAGAATTCATTGAGAGCAGAGAAGAACTTGGGTGTCCTGGTGGACAAAAAGCTGGACATGAGCCAGTAATTGTACTCTTTCAGTCCAGAAGGCCAATGGTATCCTGGGCTGAATCAAGAGAGGTGTGGCAGCAAGGCAAGTTCTGCCCTTGTAGGGCCCCCATCTGAAGTACTGTGTCCAGGCCTAGGGCCCCCAGCACAAGGAAGATACTGAGCTTTCAGAGCAGGTCCAGAGGAGGTCACAAAGATGATCGAAGGGCTGGAGCACTTCTGATAAGAAGAAAGGTTGATGGACCTGTGCTTATTCAGCTTAGAGAAGAGAAAGTTCCAGGGAGATCTCAGCGTGGCCTTCTAGTACTTGAAGAGAGCTTATAAGCAGGAGACATACCAACTTTTTACATGGGCAGATAGTGATAGGACAATGGGGAATGGCTTTAAACTAAAAAAGGGGAGATTTGGATTAGATATTAGGAAAAAATTATTTTCCCAGAGGGTGGTGAGGCACTGAAATACATTGCCCAGAGAAGTTGTGTTTGTCCCATTCATGAAAGCACGGAAGGCCAGGCTTGATGAGGCCCCTGGGCAAACTGATCTAATGGGTGGCAACCTTACCCAGTGCAGAGGTGTTGGAACACCTGTTGGATGATCTTTAATATCTCTTCCAAACTAAGCTATTCTGTGATTAGGAGAGAAGAAAGTTGCATGCTCAATACAGCTCTAGATGAAGTGACTGACCCTTTTCATATGTGCCCTGTATCACTAGGATCCCAGGGACAGGTGATGAAGTGCAGTTAAGGCTGTAAAAATGACCAAGGGGAATTAAGTCAATGAATAACACTCCCACATGCCATTCTAGCAAGTTTGCATTCTTTCATTTATACCCTGATTGACTCAGGTGACAATTATCCTGCTTCAAAGATGACACTAGTTAAAAAAATCTTACTGCTTATTGTTTGTTTTATTAACAACAAAGTAATTAAAGTCAGTGCCCATTTTATAGTCATTTGGACTATAAAAGTCGTAGTTGGACTGCACAAAATCCATGACTGAACCTAATTTCACACATTCAGTAAGAGATGTTCTTGTTCGGTCCCCCTATACTAGCCCCCCTAAACAACAAACTGCTCCTGCCCTCAAAGATACCACATTGATGTCACCATCAAGCTCTAACTCATAGGAATATTACACTGGTAGTATGCTTTTTAACCTTTTAGCAGCTTAGCACTTTTTTTTTTGGCTGCTAAAACAATAGCTTCCATTATAGCTTTCCCTTTGTATCAGAAACTACACAGCTGTATTCTCATTCAGGTAGTTTGCCATTATATGCTTAATTATGTTCTGTTCCAAATTTACAAAGAGGCCAAACTTATCGCAGACTGTAGTGAATTCTCTTACCGAAGATGTCCTTTGTCCTGAGTATAACTAGAAAGCAGGCAGGAAAAAAATATATCAGAATAAGTTATAAAACTGTTTATCATTTCTGAATACAAAAGGCAAAGGAAGAGTTGAGAATAACCAAAAGGGTAAAGTATATATATTGATCCCAGATTGAAGTGTTATGAAATAAGCTCAGAACTATGGCTCACTTGGTACTGATCAGAGCTGTAGGATCTCCATATCTCCAGAAGATAGTTGCAGTAAGAGAAGATTTTAGTCAAGGATAACATATAAGAAAAGCAAGTTAAATTGCAAAGAATAGATCTCTATTTATGCACTTATATACAAATCTTAATAGCTCTTAATGAGAGTTAATGGAAGACATCCATTTCTAAGTTGTTAATTCAATGAGAGATGCTCCAAAAGTCTAGAACTCTTAACTTACGTGAAGCAGAAAGGGAAGTTTTATATCTCTACAGTTCTTCATTGTGTATGAGTTTATGACTTTATGCTCAAAAGACTTGAAAGGATGACTTTGTTTTAACATAGCTTATACAAATGTTAGAATATAATTTTTAACATGGCACTTGTTGATTTCCTGATATGTAAACCATGCAGATGAATTTGTTTGTGCCCGTGATTTGGCACAATTCCATTATCATTTTCCATTTCATTCTTTCAAATGTCCCTCTGCTGCATTTCATCTACTTTATAGATCTTTTTCAGCTTCCTTTTCACGAATCCATTACAAAAGACACCTTACCTGTTTTATACTTCAAAATATCTTTGAAACAAAGGCAGAAGAAGATAAAAGAGGATAAAAAACATCAGAAGCAGGCCTTGATAACGAAGCAGACTTTGAAGATTTGATAGAAATACAGCACAATACTTTTCTAACAGATTTTTAATTTAAAATCTCACATTAAAACAGAATAATTACTAGACCCAGTGGCAATGTAGGAAGACACAAGGCTTAAATACGAATCTGCAGAATGCCTCAGTGGTATTGCTTACTTTCCTCTTCCTTTAACATTTCAGCTATATAATGATTCTGGTAACTACTGCCTGTGAGAAGCTTTCTGAAAATGTAATCAGTCTCTACAAAATTGAATTGGTCAAGCAGTTATATCAAGAAATGCTCTTTGGTAAATATATTGGAGCTGCATTTGGATATAGTTTAAACTAACAGATATTTCTCAAATGTGTAAGTGACAGGTTTATCCTGAATTTCTTACAGATAGAGAAATGTAGTACAAGAATATTCCTACAAACCTACCTTAACATAAAAGCAAAGCCCCTTTTGGCATTCATATCCTCACCTGACAGTTAATAGCTGCCTAAATGTGATTTGCAGTTAGTAGTTATTAAGAAAACATCACATCTCTCTTGGTAAGAAGAATTAAGAGCATAGGTCATGGAGGTCATGAGTTTCTATATAACTCAAAGGCAATTATAAATTTACTTGAGTTACCTTGGAATACTTCAGAATTAAAGCATTAATGAATTAACATGTAAGGTAGTATTTTCAAATGAATCATGATCATTTGAGTGATAAAGTCACTGGGATAACAAAAAGAAAACATCACATGAGAGGAACATCAACGCAGTCGACAAGGAGCTTACGACCTACTGAATTGGGACCTCCTCCACAGTCCATTAACCTCAGTGCATCAAATGACTGCATGTTTAAATTGACTCTGAATCAGGGAGACTTGAAATGCAGTCTAATTAAGTAGGAAATATAATGTCTAGTTAACCTGTAAGAAGGATCTTATCTCCTCAGGAGACTGAGTCCTAAGAAGCGAGGTATAATTTCAACAGACATAGGTATGTATTGGGTTAGTTCATCTTAGTTCACTCTGTTTGACTCATGAAAAATAAGTTCTAGTTCACTTTAGAACGTCAAACCTTCTCATTTCTTACTGCTTTTTAAAAACCATGAATATATTTTAAAACAAACATTCTCAAAGTCTGTATTAATATCTATCTTATGCCTAAATCTCATTTGCATGTAAGTATTGCAGTGCCAGTAAGTTTGAGTAGAGACAAGTGCGTAGGCAAATAAATGTAGCGTGTTCTGTGTTAAATGAAAATAGGAACAGTGAAAAGAGTTATAATAATAGTCAAAGTTAAGTAAAACCACTTCATCTACATTTTCTTTACGGCTATGTATAGTCAAATCTCTATGTGTGAATTTACAGTCCACAGATACTGGCATAATCCATTATTATGTACAACTATCTTTCTATCTACAATTCTGGATGTAAACTAGGAAAAATGCCTGAGAATAATATGTACAAGTTGAAGGCTACAGCACTGAATAACGAGAATGACAAAGTGAAAGTACTGAAGACGTGATTGACTGACAGCTACTGAGAAAATTTTGGAAGACGAAAGGGATGCGGAAACAAGGAGACAAGAAAAAGAGAAAGTGCTCCTAATCACTTCCAGTATGTATATACCAATATAATGCTTAAAAATAACCAACATGCTGTCATCTTACACTTCCTAAAGCAGTTTCTAGTGTGCATTCTGACAGCTATAAATCAAAGAGATCTGCTATTTGGCATTAAAACCTAGAAACCAAATTGTACACTGCCAGCATAAATGTACCAAAAGTAGTGAGAGTTGGAAAGCAATATGTCAACTTGTCCACACAGTACTCTAACCTGAATATTTTGTTTAGATGTGTGTCGCATAGACAAGTGGGAAATAGTTTAAAGGAATATAGCCCTTCTAGTGAAATACTTCAATGTAATTACAAATCTGTTATCCTAATGCTAATCCTAATGCTGTGGATTACCTAGCTGTCTAGTACACCTGAAATGGACAGATTTTTCAACTTATTTTTTAACCTCCATAATAGGGCAATACCCTACCCATCAGTTTTATTCTCCCTTCCAGATAAATGAGGCAATTACCCTATTAACTATTTCCTTGAGCAGCTATGTGATCTCTTTGCAGAGTCAGTTACAAATACAGTAATGATACAGCCTGACAAGCCGCTTGACTGCATGTTATTTAATGCTCAGAGGGCCACTAAGTGTGCAGTGGAATTTGTGCTCGTAAGATAAACTAGTCAGCACTGGCAATTGTTTCATTCAGCATGTAAAAAGAATTCTTAGGAGTTTACCTAAATCATCTCTAAGCCAATGGCTTGACAGCACTGGCAAAGGAGAAGAGGACAGAAGCAGGGAGGGCACACAGGATAATGAAGGGGCTTAACAACAGTCTTGATTCAGACATGTCAGATAAGACCTGTACTCTAAAGCATTTGAGGGGGGCATTTCAGAGTGCTTCTACAATTCTTGGTATCGTTAGAAAAATCTGAAAATCAATTTTCAACATGGCTCCAGCAAGTGATTCCGAGCTGAGCTGATTGAGGACCGCAGATCCAGGTTATCACATATATTTATGGGAGTCACAATTGGCAGTATTTTGTATTCAAATATGAAAGCAGTACTATGCTTCAGTCAGCTTTCTGGTCAATACAGAAGAACTTAACCTTCAGCATCTTCCTTGCAAAAGTTTTTACAATATTTTGAGATTATTGCTTCACAATGGTGATTTTTCCACCACATTACTACAGTCACAGTTATATATATATGCCCCAGGCACATACCAGTTAAACAGCTTGAGATGTCAGTATAGGAGGAAAGAAATGAGGCGGTCCTTTCTGACCATCCATATGAACTTTGCAGTGTTGTCAGGAATAAAAGGAATTAAACACAGACTCATTACTTGCCATACTTGATTGATTCACATTTGCTTTTGCCATTCAAAAAAAAAAATATATATATATATATGTATATTTGTTGTTGTTGTTAAAGAGCAGTTGTGATGATCCTGAAAGAACAAAAATTGTATGGCTAGCATGTCTAGGATATTACATATATAGCAGCAGTTGTAGAATGCCTCAGAATTGGTTCCACTTGGTCATTTATAACTGCTATTCAGAGAAGTCAGAAAGAGGTGAAAATATCGATAACAGGAATGAAGAACTGTTGTTCTCTGGTGACTGAAAAAGAGCACAAAGATACCAGAAAGAAAAAACAATTAAGTGATGCATATATCTCTAGCATTTAGCTTTAATCAACATGATGCATTTTGTGGTATTCTTAACATTCTGCTCCAAGATACAGTATTTTCAAGAACATTGACCCATACAAAATAAAATCAACAACCTTCATTCAGTCATGTTCCAACAATCTTGCAAATAACTCACAGAGGAAGAAAGAGTCACAAAGAAGACTGTCAGAAGCTAGGTCACAGTGTCTCTTATGTGTTTGCATTACAGTATTTATCAACAAGAATGGATTAATTTTAGGTCATATTCCATTGAATTTAGTATTTGTATTATGAATAAGTTATCGTGGAACGTTAATGCTTTGAGTGTATTTTTATTCACATATCAGAGAGTTAGAAGTGCAGAAAATAGTGCATTTATCCATTCTTACGGCATTATAAACATAATCTCCTTGCTCTTGTAAGCTGTTTTTTTTCTATTTTATTTATTATTTGGCACACTTTGGTTTTGTATACTGGGTTACATCATTTTCCGGCAGAAGTTGAACTTGACATGATTTTTAATCTATTCTAAGGCTTTTACTGTTACTGTAATCAATGCTCTGTTTAGTATCCAAACTATGAAAATTACAAAGCATTTTTAAGTAAAATTATGCTTTCTTTCTCAAAGCTCCTTAAGCATCACTCTGAAATTATACTATTTTAAATGTAGTGCCTCTGCAGCATACTCCCAAAGTTCTTTTAAGACATTAACTAATAAATCACATAATGTTTCATCAAGCTATGCGCCTCTTGTATCTTTATGCACTTTGGACCAGGCCGCAGTAAACAGAGGACAGACTTGGGCCTATTGTTATGCAGAACCATGTACCAAGAGCAGACTGAAATGGACTCCTGCATTCATTTAATACTCCAAGGGTTTCACACAGCCCTTCTCCTGCTCTAGCTGAGCAGTGAGAGCCCTGTGCTGTTAGCCCTGGGTCTGGCAGGAGTCGGGTCATGTCTGATGTCTTCAGCCTTGTCCAGGGAGGACTCTCAAGTCATGCAAATGTGAGATTTCCCACTTAAAGGGGAAATGAACCACAAAAAGGTCACTGTTCCCAGCCTCTGAAAGAGAGTGAAGAAGAGAAAGAGGTACCTAAGCCTTGGGGAAAAAAAAAAAAAGAGAGGAGAAGAGGTATCCCAGCCTTGCAAGCATAGCCTGCCCCTTTAGGCATCATATGGGCTCACAAGTACAGCAGCGCTGGGAGGAGGTTGACTCTCCAAGTGTCTCTCCCTCCCAGTAGCTTTAGCATCTGTAAAGTGTTCACTCTGTGAGAATTTGAAATAAGCAATTTTAGTGATTACACTGTGTGGGTTTTTTCACCCGTACAAGGAAGCAAAAATACTCGGTAGTATATTGGCTTTGACCTTGGCAGTATTTGAAATAGTCTCCTGATACTAACAGCAAGTTCTGGTCTGTTGTGTCCAGCAATAATGAGCACTACCTTAAAAGAGCATATATCGATTTTGCTGCCAGTTGTCAGCCCTTACTTATTCATTTAACAGCACTACAATAGGATCAACAGTGCTGCAGCCATGCCACTCTGATCATTGTAATATGCACAACAGTATAATCCAGTGGCACATTTTGCATTTCAGCGATGGCTTAACAAAAAAAGAAAGGTTCTTCATTGCACAGAAACAATTTATCCACTTAAGATTGATGGCAGTATAGAATAGGAAAAGAATAATTGGTCTTACTCTGGTTTTGCTTGAAAAAACATTTCTCATACTGTTAATCCAAATGAATTCAGAAATTTAAACACAAAGTATAGTAATTATTATAGTGCAATAATTAATAAAAATATAAGCAAGATCATTAGAAACTACTTGTTACTTTATTATTTTCTCCATAGAGCATGAATCAACCATATCTCTGCACCATGAGTGGTTTGGGATCACTGTAATGCCACACTAGTTATACAAAAATCAAAGTATGAAGAATCATAAACACAAAAGAAAGATGAAAACAAACTCAACCATGAAAAAATTTTCAAACCTTGGTGCCTATATTCTCCCTAATGCCATTAACTACTGTTGGATATATGTATAAGAATGTTTAAAACTAATAATTTTTATAAATACAGAAAATTAGGATTGTTTTCAGATAATTCAAGAGAGTAAAAATGTCATTTTTAAGATGAAGCCACTAGCATGATTTCCCAAGCAATGTGCTATCACTGGAAATCTTGCCAGAAAGGAGGAAAAAAGCATGAAAGAACTGAAAATGTTTGGTGATATTTCCCTTATATCTTTCTGGGCTCTAGTTTCAAGATTATATTAGATCAGGGACCACACCTTTGGTTGATAGTCTTCAACAGTTTCGGATTTTTATGGACTTGTTTAATCACCTTGTGAATACATATAAACTTTCACACCCCATAGATTAAGCAGAATAGAGAACCAAAATTCTGTAAATGTCACCCTCCCTCAAGGATTTCTTACAGTGCATGAAAGACTGAAGTCATCCACAATTCACCTGCTCTGTTATTTATAGTTTCCAAGACATGGCCTACGTATCCCATTTTTGTCTCATTCCCAAACTGCTCCATATCTTTAACATATCTCCTTTTGACAGCTATCGTTGGTTTTGTTTTTGGCATACATCAGGATAAAATGATGAGGATATACAGATGGCAGTAAACATTCTCTCACTACTGTCATCACTGTCCAACCTGTCTCCCATCCCCCAACTATCATAACATCACTATTGACGACTGACAGTAACTATCAGTATATATTTCAGTCAATAAAAATCTTATAGGGAATATTCAGCCAGTCCCCAAGTAAAGACCAGAATATTACCTACCATCACAGAAACAGTTATTTATAAGAGTTCATGATGATCTAAGGAGCACTTTATGCAGCATGCAAATTCAAAAAGTGAGTTTGTCAAATTCTGGTAGGAGCATGCTAACAAAAAGGCATTTGCATAAAGACATCATATCCCAACCAGGCAAGATAGAAGCTCTCACACCAAATTAGAATACTTTCTGAATCCTAAAGTAAAGAGCTGGAATGTGTTTCATATCAAATAATTAGCATCTTTAAATGGACATCTGAAACTGTGAACAAAAAGGCAAATCTAGAGATTAGAAGTATGGGTATGCATGTTGTCCAAGCTGAGGTGATTAACCTGAACAACTCAGCTCCCCCTGCCCCACACAGAGACCTGGGGAAGCCTGCCCACCAGGAGAGTCAGGGAACCAGGCTCTGAGCTACAACCAGCACAGCAGACGCACAAAGAGCAGCTTGGCAGGAACAGGGATGATAGAGCGGTGATCATACCCAAAGTGACATCTGAGTGGTAGATTCAGAAAGGCAAGGGTGACAGCTCACTGGGACAGGCAATGGACTTGCTGGAATTAATCAGACACAGATCAGATCAACAGTGGTGCTTTTTGACACGCTGAGCATGTAAAGACCTCTCTCAAGCGCAGACCTCTCCTATGCAAATGTTGAGAGATTAACATCTCTAGAGCTGCTAAAAGCACCGATGGTGTGGGAGAAAATGAAGAGTCATGAAGTTATCACACGGATTCATTAACCAACTGATTGGCGCTTTCCCATTGCTCCTGTCATGAAAAAGGACAGGAAGACAGATTCACATTTATCTTAAACAGTTCATAGCAGCAATTCTCAGGGAAAGTACATCTCCTCATCTCTGAAAGGTGTCTAGCACTAACGTATTTTGAAGATAGCTGGTGCTAACTGTGGAACAAGCAACTTTTATTAAGTACAGACTTTCTTACTAAGAAAACTTGGCATTTGCCATGTACGTTTGGTATTTCCATTCTCAGTATAAGAGGTACAAATACTAGAAGTACAAATACTGGAGATATATTTAGAGAAAGAGCCTAAGAACCCGGAGAACTAATTTTTTTCCTTTTTCCCCAAAGGACTTCTGTTTTGAAGTTTAAGGAAAAAATGTATCAAAAATAATACTTTATTTCATCTGCTTGCTGAGCGTCATAATCATTAACAAAATCTAGCTATAGCATCATTTTGTATCAAAACAAATCACCAGGATACACACTGGTGAATAATGAACAGTTCCCGAGGTTAAACTCAGTGTTCCAAAGCATTTGAGTACTGCTACAGTAATACAGCATTTACCAGTAAATATTTCATACTGTGTTCTGGACAACAGCTTTCACATACAACACGTCTCCGCAGAGCATCCTTCAAGAAGAAAGCATTTTTGCCTTTTTGACATCACAGTCAGACTTCTTTATTTTAGGGTAGCCAAAAATCTTTCCAATATCATGAACAATGAGATTTTACAGCCAGCACAAGTACTGGGGCACCATTAAAATGTCAGCTACAGAGATACCACAGTTACAATGCTTTCTCCTGGTGGATTTCTTTCTATGTGAGTTGTAGGAATCCACACAAGCTTGTTAAGAAAAATGGTTATGTATATGAACTAGCTTCCTTGCTTTGATCTTCCCTGAATAGAAATTTCCATTAAAAAATATAACAAAAAAAAATAAAGTACAATTACTATCAGTAGTATATTTTTTTTTGTTATATTATAATATACTTTTTTATAATTATACTTTTTTTGACAGCAAGTAATTATACTTTTTCTGACAGCAAGATTATTCAGAACTTCCAATTAACTGCAGGGTTGCATCTTACTGGATGTTGCATAGGAGTGGACACAAAGAAATGGTTGTCTTTTAGAGTAACATAAAATCTAGACAGACAGTTCACACAAAGATGGAAAAAGTACTACAAACTGAATATACAGACATATGTGAAAATACTGAATGCATATGGAGAATGCTCGCTAGAACTAACAGATGAGAAAGAGGGTTCAATGAGAAACAAAGAAATAGAGCAGAGAAGCACTGCTCTCCTCCCTGCCACTACCAATGTGCAGTTCTGCTTTGTCAGTGTGACAGGAGCAGATGCCACAAATGCTAGCCTAGCAGGAATGTTTGCTGCAGTAGAGGAGAGGAGTAAACAAAGGAGCTCAGCCTCAACAGGTGCAGTAACAGCTTTCCAGCAGGCATTACCCCTTTCACTTTTCCACGCTGGAGCACCACAAGAGCACTTGGCTTTCCTACTCTCAAAGAGTATGAAAGAAACTACTGTAAGGAACTGCAAACTTTGGGAGGACAGTTTGCTTTTCTTGCAACCCTGAGAACATCCAAGTTCAGTATCACAATAAAAGCAGCACTCCATTTTACAAATGAATAGCCTGACATACACTATTGGGCATAGCTCACTTTTCATTGCTTAGATATTTTCAATAATAAATTATGTGCTTCAAGACAGTCAAGGAAATTTCTCTTGGAAAAGCCTAAGAAACACTGATTGTTATCATGGAATTCATTTTCTCTTTCACTGCTTTCATCTCCATTCTACATTTTACCCCCATTAAGAAGTTCAAACACCTTAACAAAAGATGCAAAGAATCGGCTCCACTGAATGTATTTTTAAGGTCTCTAAAAGGATTAAAAGTAATTATAAGATATATAGGCATTTGGCTGCAATTAATATCACGTTTTCTCTCTTCACCTGCAGTTCTGTAACATGACTGTTTGGCCTTGGCAACTGGAAGAGTCTTGTGTAAATCTGACACTGACATTTCCCTGTAGTTAATCTGTGACTACTGTTAATGCCTCCAAACAGGTATCTTATTCTAGCATCACTAAGTCTATCAGTTCAGCTAACATAATGCAAGTCTGTCTCAGTCTTACACCTCTGGATATCCTCCACAGTAGGGCTTTACCTTCTTGTTGGGCTTATTTTTCTCCCTTGTTCACTACTGTGGCTTATAAAGCAGTCAGATTTTAATACAATCATGTATTCTTCACACCTGCACAAAAATAATTACTTCAAAAAGCCCAGGTTAAGACCTGCATCTCTCTGAAGTAGGACACTTTATCCTAAATCGATTCAAGCAATACTCTGAGATAAAATTATATGAAAGTTTGTCAGCTGTGTGATTTAAGCTACAGATTCTTTAATAGAGAAGAACTGAAACCCTTTATGAGGCACACGCAGAGATTTCAAAAGGTGTGAGTAGAGGTGGCAGACATGAGGAGTCATTTCTGTACATTTGGTCTTCTGGAATCATCTGCTTTTCCTGATACTGAATGTACTAGAAGTATATATTTCCTAATCAGGCCTTTACAGTTTTCCTATAAGGTGCAGTGATTCTCTACATAATACCATAAGAAACAGAAGTTTCAGTTTTCATGGAAGAATACTCGAGTTTGAAGTTTTAAATTATTACGTTGGAATATTTCTCTCAAAAGACAAAGCTCCCCTTATTTGCTACTTCTCTCAAGTACTCAAGCTGCCATCAAAATCAAGTCTGTCTTTTCAACTAATGTATTTTGAGGAGACAGCTGGGGAATTTGGGAGCTCTTTGTTTTTATAGCAGCCTTTTAGCCTGCTGAAGAGTTGCATTTTATTTATTTTCTGAAAACAACGGACAGGGTTACTTTGCACTAATGGAGGAGTTGTCTTCTTGTCACTGGGGCTGACTGGTTGAGAAAGTATGCATAGAAAATTACTTCCTGCTATGACCTCCATTTTTAGAACAACTTGTGTAGGGTCAACATAAAAACAAAAACAACAAAATAAAACATCTTTGGATAGGATTATGTCTTGTAAGAAATTCCTTCCTCATCTTCAATCACACAAAAGAGCACATATTTGGTTCTTGATGTTGCTGGCTTAGATGATATCCATTAAGAAGGCACAACTAATAAATCAGCAGTAAAATCAAAGAGAAACAGGTCATGATACTGATGGTAAAGTAAAAATAATAATTCAGTGAAAGCTCAAGATAGAGGGAAGGGAAAAAAAAGAAAGAAAGAAAGAAAGAAAAGGCCTATACTCAGGCATGGTGATCCTAAGAAGTCCCTTTCGGCAATACTATGCTGTGATAATAAAACCACATTTAAGCCCACAATTACCATTTGACAGTATTTGAGGGACTTCAGTTATTATCTATTCTCAGAGCCACTCCAGTACCCTCAGGCATTGTGGAATAAAAGGATAAATTTCTATTACTATCTCCTGGATGTATGCAGGCAGGGATCAGAGAGAGATGCTTTCTGCCACAAGTATTCTAGAGTAAAAGAATAAAAGACACTCTCCCAAGGTTACTAAGCTTAAATTGACATGGATGCTGAAGTGAAGCCTTGGGAAGGAATGAGATAATCTTGCAGCATCACAAGAGCTAAGTGAAATCATATCTGTTTTTTGGGGACTCCCTAATCCAACAGCACTCCTGTGCTCCTATTTTCACTCCAGCCACACACTGGTCTTACACAAAGTTGTTCTTAGCACTGCTCCTTTCTTCTAACTCAGGAGAGTTAGGAGGTGTTCTTAGAGGTGTTTAAGGCCAGGCTGGATGGGGCCCAGGACAATGTGATCTAGTACTTAATCTAGCAGTTGGCCTGTGGCAGGGAGGTTGGAACTTGGTGATCCTTGAGGCCCCTTCCAACCCACGCCATTCTATGATTCTATGATATGAGAGTCTCCTGCTGAGGTGGCTGCTTCCAGCCCAAAGTAGCCCGGAGGTAGAGTGATCACAGGAAAACTGGAAAGGGGTAGAGTGAGATCAAACATCTGAGATGGCAAAACAGCCTGTAGAGACTACGATCTTCACATGTTAAGTGGACAGATGTTCAAGGTGGCCTTAAACATGTGTCATCGCAAGTTTTTCCAAAATTACTTCCAAGGAGTAAGCCAGCACACAGGTTAGTTATTTCGTATTTGGCTGTCCACAAGATTTTCAGTAAAGAAAAAAAATAAAATGTTTATATATCTTTACTCTGTAACAATTCTTCTTAGTCTAAATGGATATTTTAAATGAATGACTTGCCACATTTATCTTGGTGTGTCTTGTTCTAATTTTTTCCCTCCTTTCCATTTTTCCTTGCCAACATTCTTCCATCTTCATTCTAGTTTCTCCTTTGCCATTATTACTTCAGGCTTTCACTCTTTCTTTTCTCTCCAGTCAGCTTTCCCCTGCTGTACTGAATGGTACAAACCACCTCCTCCCATTCCATGCCCCATGATTTCACGCACCAGAATGAGTTGCTATTTTCCGAAGTACCAATTCAGCTCAGCAAAGGAGAAGTGTCCAAGACCAAGAGCAGCAAGAAATTAGATTGAGTTTATTATGAGGAAAACAAAAAAAACCTAAAATCCCACAAAACTAAACAGCTAAATATTCAGATTAGCAGCATGGGAGGGAGATAGCAATTTTATGGGAATCTATCAATATATTAGGGCATTTTCTTAAGTAAGGGAAAGGTGTTCAAGCCTGTCTTAATTTTATTTGCAATTAGCTTGTGGCCCACTTGTATCTAAGATATGGGATTTGGGAACAATCAGATTAAAAGTAGATAGATACCAAATATTTATCCAAACA
Source organism: Pavo muticus (assembly GCA_016647715.1). Classification (NCBI taxonomy): domain Eukaryota; kingdom Metazoa; phylum Chordata; class Aves; order Galliformes; family Phasianidae; genus Pavo; species Pavo muticus. Next base: position 1,382,295 of record JACDJE010000124.1, read on the forward strand.
AAAAATGCAGTAAGATCTTTGCAGAGTACACATTTAAGGAGTGAATAAAGAATATATCAGTGAATTTCAGCTGCACTATCAATGCCATTGCAACACTAGAACTTTTTCAGTCAAACAATACCGTTCTAGCAATTTTTGTTGTATGCTGATTTCTCCTATCCTCATTGCAATCCAAGTAAATCAAGACTGAACCATATCTGAACATTGCAATATCTGAATTATACAACTGATTTCAATATTAGCATCTTCTGTGCCTGGAAACAAGAGCTGGAAAAGATTGCTCTTGAGGCTAGCTCCTTTCAATCATAGGCAGGTGGATTAGGTTTTCCCCTTAAGAAAAAGGTATTTCTCCAGCTGGAAAACTGGTTAATTTTTTGTTCATTTGTTTTGGGGGAGATGGGTTTGTTGTTTTTGTGGGGGTTTTTTAGCCGCCATTACAATTTGCTCCTGAATATCATACCTACTTATGACACCTACTTATTTCCATCTTAAATGTATTTACATTAGCCTTTAACTTACTGTTCACATTTTGATAAATTTACTTGGCTGGACAAAACAGGACAGTCTATCAGCCTCATATGAAAGGCTTCCCATTCCCCAATTGTCCTATTTACCTTTCTTCCCACCTGTTCCAGTTTGAATTCACCTTATCTACAAGCAAGCAAAAAGAACTATTGAAAGTATCCTACATTAAGGGTTCTGCAAGAACTCATGCAAAGATGTCTGCTATTTCCTTTGCTAATGGAAATACCTTACCCAACACCACTTAAGACTTTATTTGCTCTTTTCACTGATGAGTTGTATTGGTGGCTTGCAGTCATCCTGCGAAATTCTCCTCCTCTGTCATGTCTAATTAGCAAGCTCCTAACTTATAACTGAAATATATAGTTTCTGTACACGATCTTGCACTTTGTCCTATTGAATTTCATTCAGCTACTATTACTGTAGTCTTCAAGGTCATCTTATTCTTCCTGCATAGTATTCCAATCTACCTATGTGACAGTGTCTACAAAACTTTGCGGGGATCAGAAAAATTGCTTTTCACAAAAGAAATGAGCAAAGGAATTAATGATATGTTTTTAAACAAGATATACCAGAAGTAACTCTTGAAGGACCTTCAGGTAACCCCATGATAGCCCTCTTGGTGTAATCTCAGTTCATCTCCAGAAGATTAAAATAATAGATATCATTACAGAGATGACTTTGAATGAAATTGATGCAATATTCAAGAACATATTTTTTCCCTGAAAAACTACCAAAGATCTCACAGACATGTGAGCATTTTACTTAATTCCACTAGGCATCATATGCTTTACATACCTTTCACATTCCTGGGAATGTCCATACATAATGCAGTCTAAACCAAAGCTCTGAAAACCTCACAGCAGTGGGGCTGTTAAACTGTATACCATAGAGATAAACCAAACCTTATTTTGGGGCACTTTAAATTTGCCTTATTTCAAGGGCACTTTAAGTTTAGAGTAAAACTGCATGGTCATTGGACAACTTGAAAATATTTAGAAAATGTGATTGGTACACATAAGAAACATTAGCTATACAGCCAGTAATAATGAAAGAAAAACTGAAGAGTGAAGGACATTTTTGCTCCTTAGCTAGGACATCAAAAGTATTTAAACTACTTGTCACTTTTGCCCTTGGTTTATCTAAGTAACCACAAAATAGCGTTTTGAAATTCAGAAGTCTCCATGCACCATGAAGAAAGATGTCAGTGAAACGGTCATTCTCCTGTTACACATTATAAAAAAAATAATGAATGTGGAAGTAGGTACAGCTGTTCTGCTGCACAGAAAAAACAGCACCCCGTAGGAATCATTTCTTCTTCTCCATTCACCATCTCAACATCCTTTTTCCTTTAGAAACACATGTGGAGGACACACAGCCTTTTACCATGGCCTTGGGTGCCCTGTTCTGACTACATGTTTTGGGAGGATGGACACATCTACACTGGTCACCCCCTGTAAACCCCAATATAGATTTACCCAGTTGATGTACTTGTCAAGATGCAGGATAGGCATTATGCAGATTTGTACACCAATTCTTGATATTTCTTTTCCTAAAGTGATACAGAATATTTAAGAATCTCAGTTCCTTTATATATGATGTTCACTGGACTCTATTTCCACATACAGTGTTACTCCTTAAAATGTAAATGTAAACATTTCAAAATAATTATGCAAGCATCATGAACTTCAAGCAAGAGCATAATTAACTGATAGAAAAGAGGAAGAATTGGAGCTCTTTCCAGAGCCTCCCAGAGGATTCACCTGAGCCTAATAGCAAAACTCTTCCATTGTCAAAACAGCCACTGAACACATCCGTCCAATGTAATAACTGAGATTCTGAAAATCTAAATGGACATAAGGGCAAGTAGAACTCTTACAGTTTTTGTTGTTTTTGTTTATTTTTCCTCTTAGTTATGTCATTCATAGGCATGATTTGAAGATTTTTAAGACCTAATCTCCTCCCTATCATTTCTGTGCATAATACTATATATATAGGTTTTGAATAAAGAAATATTGCAGCTCCCTGTCAAATTGCCTGAAACAATTCGAGAGGAAAGACACACATGAAGAAAGACTATTCTGAGCACTATGGCAGAAAGAGAAACAGACTCTTGGAGTACATGTCTTACTGTAAATCTCTAAAGAATTACAATAGTCAAGGCAGTAAAAATGTTCAGTGTCCAGGGATACTCAAACTAGCTCCTGTCAGCCCATTATATAGGACAGCTGTTTTTTAAACATGTATTTAAATAAAGAATCAACATCAAAGAGGCATAAAGTGACATGATCTTGTTATTTTCTACTCAGTAACCAAAAAGAGTATTTTGCAACTTACACATCTATCAATGCCCATGACCTAAACCATACTGATATTTCTTTTTTTCTCCTGGGAGCACTCTAGCACTATGGCACCTGAGCATGTTTTTTTCTTAATTTTTGTCTGTTTTAAGTGTAAATTTATCAAGCGTCAATACAAACTGAAATATCTTGACAAAAACCATGCACACAAGAAAATAATTGATTAGTCATCATTTGTTCTAAGGACAAAAGAAAACTCTGTGAGGTGCACAACTGTACACTAAGACTACAAGTTAATAAACCATAGGAAAAGAAAAAGAACACATTCTATGTTTGTTATTGATATCTTTGTTTTAACCCTTAAAATATTAAATTACATACAAGTTGAAATTCTGATGATAATTACTGATAATGTATTTGGTATGGTTTTTAGCTAAAGAACCTCAAGGAATGAAGTGTACCATACCCAAAATTAACATATCCTCAGATTTCAGAGACTACTCCCAGTCTCTCACAAAGTTACTCTTTGACCAGAATTACAAGATTTCAAACGTTGTTTCTCATACACTCAAGCTTAATGAACCCCTTTCACTGCTCCTCATCTCCTCATACCTGAACAAGTCCCCATTGAAAGGTGGCATTCATTGCTACTCCCGTGACTACCCAAAATACCAGACTTCCATATGTACCAACAGAGATTGAAAGTAATGTGCCACACGGAGAAGTGACCTACTTGCAAAATAGCATAGTAAGGTCCCTCATGGTAGTATCAGTGGTACAGATACCTAAATCCCTTTTACATGAATTGGACAACTTAAACACCATGAAAATTGACATAGTAGGGGGTGCAGCCCCTAATGAGAAGTAAAAACTGAATGAATGGAAGGAACATCAGAGATTTTAATGCTGCTGGCTTAAATGCCATCCTACCTATATTATGTCTATGCATTTCATGAAGCAAAAAGTTGCTGGCCAAGGTGCCAGTACTGCAAACCCAGATGAACTCTTCAGCCATGGCATTTCCACAAGCTAGCAGTTAACCATCAAGAGAAGCTTCTGAAGCTAAAATGACAACAGCTACATTACATGCTTCACCCAGCATACCAAAGGGATGCTATTCAGAGAACCAGTGCTACTCGAAGACATAGCACACAAAGGAGATGTTATCCTCACTTTGCTATTATTTATCACTTACTTTCCACCAAGTATTTGTTTCTGTACAGTACTACATGGAAACAACAGCAGTCTCTTCTTTAAGTCTGTAAATTCTAATCACAAAGTGTATTTCAAGGGCCATTTGGGGAGAATGAGTTCAAATAAATATTTTCTGAACAACATCTTAAAAGTACCTACAGAGCTCAGTGTCTTATGAATCGAAACAAATACAACAGCAGCACAGGTGACCCAGTAGGCTGTTACTACACCCAACAGCAAAAAAGAAACAACTCTGGCATGGTGGGCCAGAGAGTAGAGTGGGAAGTTCAAAATCCCTCACGTTAAGACCAACATACAACTAGCTTTTCAGGAAACTCTGTTGAGTTTCTGTCTAAGTATTTGGGCAGTTTTCCTCTTTAACAGTGAGAAAAATTCATGTGCAGGTGGTTTTGGGGTTTGTGTGTGTATGTGTGTGCGTGTGGCTACGGAGGAACCCAAGGATGAATACAGGGTGAAAACTCCAACGCAGCTGATAATTCAGCTCCAAGCAGTTGACCTTTGGTTTCTCTTGCAATAAAATCACGCTGAACTGCTTGGGTTTCATGTCAGTGCCATATATAATTCCTCTGCCTGAATTATGCCCACTTATGAAAAATTTTGATCCTAGATGATTAACTTGTATTAATGTACCAAAGAACAACTTATTGCAAATATTTGTGTACTTAAAGGCAATATTTGTAAGCCAGGTTCCGATACCCTTATGTGCTGAGTAGTCTATTCCTTCTAATTTTTAGAAGATCTACAGATTAAGTATGTATAAAGCCAAATGAGTTCCATCCTATGCAAACTGGTATTCTGTTTTAGTGCCTGTAATACGATGGAAAACACAGCAATGACAGCAGAGCAGCAAGGTCCCAGGCTGCAGCAAGTGAGGATTTGCTCAGATGCAACAGCCTTGGGCAAAGAAATAAAGGAAAGAATCTGATGATCTCCAGAAGACTTCAGGTACGCAGAGATCTCCAGTGAGATACCCTCACCTCTACTGCCAACCCTAAATGAGGTTTGGGAAGGGATGGATCCTGGCTCCACCCCTTCCAGTCACTCAGGTGCACTGCATGGACTTGAGCTCCCCTGGGTTGGCCTTGCCTTCCTACCAGATGCTCAATCACCGGTTCAAGCTGTGACTTAGCATTTCAGCTACAGTATCTTAAACTAGTTTGATTTTTTTTTAGCAAAAAAATACAGAAGTATCTTCATTAAGGCACACCTAAAGATCTCATTATAGTACACACAGGTTTGATATTAAATCTGGCAGGTGTTTTACAGGCAAATTTAAATAAAGGCACCAGCCACTCCAGAACATCCATCTGATTGACAGTGAAGCAAGGAACAAGCACAGGAGGAAAATACACCCAACAGCACAGCCATTTCACAAAGCTGATTTCTTTCTCGGAATTTCAGTTGTTCACATTTCTTTACTGATAACTCCCTACTGCTATACATCTTGCTAGGTAGGGTGCTGTACAGAAAAAATCCTCCTTCTCCCCACTCCCTGTGCTTTTAACAATAAGTTGGTTTATCCAAAGAGGTACTTGAAAGCAATGTTTATTGTACAAAACTAACACTGTAACATAATAAAAGAAATCACTCTCCCATCTGTCCGCCTCTCTTGCAGCTCAATGTGTAACGAAGCTCAATCCTTACACATGTTGCTGGTCCTGGAATAAGCTGTGTGACAACACAACCTGGTTACTTAAAAATTAGGGAAAAAAAAAAAAAAGGATCTTGCAAACTGTACAGAGTGCTTACTGTTTGCATAAAACATATACTAAATGCTAACTGGATATCATGTTTTCTGAGTTTAATCCCTTGATGGTGCAAATATTCATATTTCCGTTTGATTTGGAAAGATATCTTTTTTTTTCTACAACATGAGATCCGCAGTAAAGACTCCCACAAGCCAGTGCCTTTTTTCTTATTACTATTTTTCTAAGTTACTTAGATTATATAATTAACTTGTGAGGTCCTCTTTTCCTTCTGCCAGTAGTGTATGTGGGACTCATTAGATACTGACCTAAATCCATCTCCTTTCATTTCATTGTAACACGGCAGATTTTGTGATGGTTCTAATCATACTAGTAGAGCTGCCCACCTCAATTCCATTAATGAAAAGTCAACACAAGCACACTTACACCCTGAGCTATTGACTATTCCTGGACCAGGCTAGTGAAGCCCACAGAGATAAAATAGCTCTAGAATTTTAAGAGAAACAATGATATCTATCTTGTTCCTTCCTCTTTTTTCTGGCCACTGAAAAGTAAAGCATTGAAATAGAAAATGCAACATTAAACAATCTTGGGACTTTAAATAAACCTACCAAAATAGCAGCTGCTCAGCTGACAGTTTATTTTCTGGGTCTCTCACCATTCAGTTTTGCTTTCAGTGTTGCAGCGCAGTTTTGAACTCTGAACCAGGCTGAGGATAATGAGAAGACCAAAACAACTCATGATATTTTTTTTCTAATTCTGTCTGTCCTAAGCATGACCTATACCAGAGAAACATCATTGTGCTAAGCACTGCTACTGGGACTGCTTGAATATGGCTGGGAATAAGTTTCTATCCAAATTCATAATTTCAATTATACAAAAAAAAAGTCAGACAAGTTTAGATTTTTTGTTGTTGTTGTTTGTGCTTTTGGTTTTTTTTGAATAAGAGTGTGCTAACAGAAATTGCAATGAAATTTCAGAAGAAAAAAAAGCAAAACAAAGCATTTTGTCAAAACTACCACCTTATAGATACTATACATCCAACTTCAGCATCACAGCTTTTCCTTCTAGCATCAAAAGATACTAGCAGGGAAGAAAACAGTTAGCAAGTTGCTAGCTGCTAATAAGGTTAGGGCAGAGGAAGATATACAATCCTGAACACACAGCTGGAGAAAACACCCACCTCAGAATTTGCTGTTACGTTACTTCAGTTAACAGTCAGTTTGTTAGAGCATTAATGGTCCAGCAACCAACAAACCAGCAGTTAATTGCTAGTAATAATTGGCTTCTTAGGGATTATTGCCTAAATAAATCTCAAAAGTTCTGTGCTCTTGTAACGTACTATTTTCTTAAGTCAGTCAGGTTGAATGGTAGTCAGCCTTACTGCTAATTCTGAACGCCTGTGTCAGCCATTAATTCTTATCTTGTGTGTCCATACAAAGCAAAGCACAAAAGCACCTCAGCCTCAGGTGTTCATCTGGAAAAATGTTACCAAATGCCTTGACAGTGGACAAAGGAAAGCTAGTCTCATGCTCTGTTCCATGCTCACAATAGAAAGAATTCATGCCCAAGTATGGACACATCTGTTCAACGTAAGTATGCAGCCCTTGCCCCTCAAAAGCATACCGAGTTGTTTTCTGAAAATCGTTATGTATGTGTTTGTAGAGTCATCACACATTACTGGGACTGTATGTTTATTGTTTTGCTTCCAAAACCAGAGAGCTTATTAAAACTAACTAAAATTAGATCAAAAGATAATGGTCACTCTGGAGACCCATAACAATACAGAATTACACTGACACCCAGAATTCCATACACTGCAACATACCCTCCAGAAAGGCTGATTTCTTGATGTCAGAGAGCAATACTGCAGTAAAGTGTCAGAAAGCACCAAGAAACACCAGTTACTTTTGCTTTTAGTGAAGGACCTTATGTTTCATGTCATGAAATGAGACCCCAGTAACAGAACCAAAGCTTTCTCAACCTTATTTCCAGTAGCACTAGCTGACCCTCCTCTGTATCACATGGATACTGAAAAAACGTCACCAATCAGGTCTGGGAACCAGCAGAAAGGTAGGAGATTTGGTCATTTGGTCAAAGGCACTGGAATAAGGGGGTAACTACATAGTGTCTTACGACAACCAGGGATGCCAGCTAGTAACTTCTCTGGTAGCCAGATCAGTCTACTTATTTGATTAACAAACCCTATCATCATCAGGAGCACTTTTTTTCTTAGATTTGCTAGCAGCGACTCTGGAGATCCTGAGGAGTCTCATTAAAGGTAAGAGGATTCCCCAGTGGGACAAGGGCATTCCACTAACCTCAATGAACTATCTGCAGTAAAGGCAACTTCTTTAAGGTGGGGCTGAAGCACAAAGGGATTTCTACCACCTGTTTTTTAAATGAAGCAAGAGCTCAGTCATGAAGGAACCAGCAGCTGTTCAGTAGGGTTTTAGGAGTGTAAGCTACATGTAATGTATAAAGAAAGGTTATTGGAGTCAAATTCATAAGGTGACCTAGAGTTGTAAAAAAGTAATTCTACATAAAGCACCGCTTTTGTGAATGAGCATAATCTGAAAACTCAAATACACAGTATGTTTCAAAACAGGCAGCTGTCAACACATATACATATCATACGAGCAAAATGAGCCACAGAAACGTAAGGAGACCTGCAAGCAATGCCAAGCTGAGAAGAAACCCATTTAACCCAATGTTAACCCAGTCTTCTGACGATTCCTTTCTCAGAGATCTACAAAGTGTGACAATGAATAAATAAATGAAAGATAAAATGTAAGGCCTGAGTTTATTCATCAGTTTTACTGAATGTGAACTGAATGTTTACTGAATGTATGAGGATTTAACATATTCCTAGGGAAAGGGATTGGGATTTAAAAAAAAAAAAAAATTAAAAGCAACAACAAAAAGCCACCAACCAGTTATCCTTTGCCTTCACCTTCTCTGAAACCTGCATTTTATAAGAGTTTCCAATTAAATGCATTAAGGTGTGTTCAACTTGCTACCCCACTTTTCCTCTTTAAGGTAATAATTCACTTTGGTATTTCATCAGATGCATACTCATTAAAATAACAGAAGGGCATAGGTAGAATTTTCTTTATCATACAGTTTATATATTAAGAAAAATAAGAGCCAAGGTATCACTTTCCCATTCTAGTTTTCTTTCTATTTTTGTTTATCTATTTAACCAGTATGTTTTAAGTATGAATTCTCCCAAGCACTGAATTTCTCAAGCAGATGAAACACATGGCAAAACTCTTCTCACTTGCTGCCAGGTCCGCTAACCAACCCCTGCCACTGACCAGGCTCACCTCTATCTCACAGCTTTAATTTCCAAGGCTATTTCGTTTTTATCTCCTTAGGCTTTATTACTATCAGATATAGTTCTCATTTTCCTGGAATTGTTTTTTCATTATGCTCGCTGGAAAGACGACTATGGATTTAAACCTCCTCAATAGTTTTGACAGATACAAATCACAGGATACCTTTAAACAATATACAGGAGACTATTTCTGCCTAGAGCAATTATGTAGGAAGAAATTGCGTGGGTACAATCATCAAAGAGAGCTCTACTATTATCAGTATTTATTTCTTATTACAACAGTGGTGCCTAAGCTCTGTTTTGAACACTGCTCTCAGGTTTTCCTGTAAGCAACTGAATCTTTAGACATGGCATCCTTGCTCACACAATTGCTTACACTTTAAAAATATACACACGCACATACATATACCCTTAACTCACTGTCGCTGTTCTGTTTCAGAAGAGAATGCTAAACCTTGCAAACGTTTGCCTCTGAGTCCCTAACTGTAACTTAAATTGATCGTATACTGAAACTTCTGGAGTCTCGCAGACATCATGGATACCTCACAGGGTCAAATCCTGAACTCTGACCTTGCTTCCTCATGGCACACAACTGCTACTCTTGCTCTTTATAAACTTATTAGGTCACATGACTGTCATGATACAGAAAGGCTGAACCAGTGCCACCTACGTGCTCATTCATGTGGATGCACACAAATACAAACACTAGGAAGAAAACACTACACCAAAGATCACAAAGTCCGACTGCAGGTTTTTCCTCTCTTTGTCCCCCTGCAGTATTAAGGCAGATAAAATGAGCAGATGTGACCTAGGACTCCATTCCACCCCAGCCCTCAGCAGTGGCAGTCAGTACCAGCATTCCTGTATGCTCTCGGTAGGAAGTACTGTGAGGCAAATACTGTAACCAGCTCACAATTATTATATGCATCTATTAACAGAAACATTAATCTGCCACATAAGACATGGCTGCCTCAGGAAAGTTCAGAAAAGTCTTGATAAAACATGCATAATTACTCTGAAAATAAAGTAGACAATTGTTAAAATAACTTCATATACGCTACAGCGTCTCTGCTTACTTTCCAGAACACAAAGAATTTATGGTAATAAGTTTTGGAAAGTAATACAGCAGTGTTGCTAAAAATGCAGAGCAGCTGCTTCAGTTATTATAAAATGGCTAATTTTTACTCATTTGTGACATGGTTTTGTAGATGGGTAACAGCTGCAGTTTCACCCAGCTGCATCCTGATGCTAAACGCACACCTCGAAGCAGTCAGATGGAAGTATAGATTGCTTTACTTTACAGCACTAAGTACCAGTGCCTTTCCAAGAAATACACTGAAGGTCATTGGCAATTAAAGCTCCCCAAGGTCTCTTTCACTCGGGGTACGGTGGCTAATAGACACAAGGTCTCCAGAAGTCAGCCACCATACAGTAACATAGCAAGTAGTAACTGAGCTGCATGAATTAAAGAGGATGTTGAAAGGGCTTCCTACCTGTACAAGTTGCTACTCCCCCTCAGCCTGGAACCCTAGACGCTGGCTCTTCTCCTTAATTGCTGAGATAACACGAATTTCTCAAGTAAGAAGTAGGAAAAAAAAGAGAAAAAAAAAAGAAAAAAAAAGAAAGGCTCTATTGGTTGCTGCCTCCTCCTTAAAAAGGTTACTTCAAATGCCTCTCTCGCTCCCTATTTATTTTCTGTCCCTCCCAGAAGAGCAGTTTAGAGGTAGAGTAACGGAGTGTTTATCCTGGCTCTGAGGATGCACGCTTGTGCGATAACTGCCTGCTCCCTGCAGTATAGCCGGCATGATGTGATGTGCATACTAAAGCAGTTTGCATTAGGCAAGGCTTAGCAGAGCCAGCTTCCCAGTCTCCACCTTCCGTATCGCAGAGCGAGACTGCTTCTTCGAAAACACTGGGGCTGTAATGACAAGGCGACAGGGCTCTGCTTATGGCATAAATGCATTTTCTTTGAAGATAGTATTTAAGGATAAGATTATATTTGTATATCACCTCACCTGTAAAAAACAGAAGCAGCTTTAAGTGAAAACGCAGTACAGTCACATGAACGTGTAAAAATTCCCTGTTATTTGTTGTCATATGACAGATTATACTAAAAGCAAAAACTAATGAGAAATCCCCAGTTAGGAAACATTTATCTGCTGCCATCTATCAAACAAGGAAAGGACGAAACAAATAAATACAGCCTTGAAGAACATAGAGGCTTAAATGTCTACAGGCTCCAAGATAAATGCAGGGTTTTTACACACTATAGTCACGGCTGAACAACAGCTACATTATGAAGGAGAATTAGCTCTAAAGTACTACATTTATCATAAATCTGAATAAATATTAGAGAAGAGATCAGGCTGTAAAACCCTAATTTGGATTTTGAGCTGTCTACAGCTCAGAAGAGCCTGAATCTGGGGATTTGCCTCTGGCCTATCTGTCTGCGTTAGCAGCTCACACACACTCACAGAAGTGTGCAAGAATACTAAGACAAAAATCCCATTTGCTGCACTGTAGTAAGAGCACAGCAGTGAGCTGCTTACATTTTTTTTTTTTTAATCAGTGATTCACTTCTTGGTTACAAGGCATTTAAAAAATTGCTCATTTCTTGACTGTAGGGGAGGATCTCGGGATGGATCAGAGTTTTGGGGCCCAATTTTTCCCTTATGAGCAGTGCAGTAGCTGAATGCCTACATGGGTGTGCAGCACTGATCATTTATACCAACTGCCTTATTACTGAGCCCGAGAACATGCTTCTTTCCTGCATTTTGTTTTGATTTTCTTGGGCTTGCTTCTCTCCCACAGGGTGAAGGAAAGGTTCAGTCAATACCACTCCGCTTCTATATGGGTAATGTTGCTGCCTGCTCCTAAGCAGCTTTCCAGTAATCATAAACCCACAGTTAACAGTGAGAGTAGATGTTAAAACATTGATTATCTTGCATGAATTACTGTCAGAAACACCACACAGAATTATGTCTCAAGCTCCTTAAAAGGATGAATGGATAGATTTATTTCTAACATGTATGTTTTGGTTGTTTTTTTTTTATAAACACGAGAAATGATCATATGGCTTTCAGCTTTTGTGGCAGACATGGAGGGCTTTGGCTGATATGTCCATTTTCCCTTGCAGGGAAAGATGTTCAAAATGTAGCTCTTGCTTATGACATTTGTAACGGCCCTCAGTTGCTCATTTTTCACCTCCTAGAGTAAACACTCATCCATTTAAACAAGAAAGGAGATGGCTTCCATAGTAGGACATCAAGGAAGGACTGAAATCTAATGTTTCCCCACAGCCCATACACCATCTTGCACATGGGTGACCAGGTCTGTGCCTGGAGCTCCAGCAGACAGCTGAAAATCAGTATTAGTATGCTTGGTTTTCTACTGAAAATAATTTTCAGTGCTTCAAAAAATCACGTGTGCCTTTTTATGGCTCGATCACTCTGGCAACATTAGTCATCTTATTCTCTATTTGTAGACCAAAGGCTTTCCCATTGGATAAGTTCTGACTTTACGGCAGAAGACAGTGGTAGGAATTCTTGTGTGTGCATATATGTTATTATTAGTAGTAAGTTTTATTTACCTCTATTCCTACAATTCTTATGGCTCCCTTTATTTTGTGTTTGATATTCTAATACTCCTTTGTACAGACAACGCCTCTTATCTTTATATGCAGCAGAATTCATCAGCACAACATCTATACAAGGATCATTCTCGAAAATATGTTTTTAATTGGTCCCAGGGCTGATTCTTGATGAATTCCACTCGCATGTTTCTTCCAGCCTATTACTTCTGCATATTATGTGAATGGTCTTCAAGCCAGGAAAAAGTGTTTGGATATAGTTTAGGTTCAGAAAAAACTACTGCAAAAGATCTCTGCTTGATATTCTGCTCCACAGTGTCATAAAGAGTAATGACTAACTTTACACCTGTGCATGTACATAATGAACTCCCTTTTCATTTGAATATCTCGAGTGAAAATTCTCATAAGAATAACCTTAACTTTCTGTCAAAAGAAAAAAAAAAAAAAAAAAAAAACCCACACATGGATTCTTGCTACTTCTTGAGGAAAGGCTACAGGTCTGATTTATAATTCTGTAATTAAAATCTGAAGTACTTAAAGAATTCGTGCTTTCCATACATGCATGCACACATAAGTAGGTCCATGGTAATACATCTGCATTATTCACATTGGCAGGCACTGAAGCCTCACAACCTTACAAGATAAAAGATGACAAAAGACAAAAGTATATTAGTTCTTTCTTCTCTTTCTCTTTCACCATGCGTAGTGTTGAATCCATTAAAAGATGTTTTCAGTGCAATATCAATTATCAAGTCTGAGATCTCTATTCCAAATATAGCCCAAACTGATTCATGTGTTTTCACCTTGGATATTTTGAATAAGAAGTCAGGATCTGTTGAAATGTATTGCAGAACTTGACAATTCCTTCATGACTTTTTGTTAAGGACCTAACATATCACTTTGAAGATATCTGATAAGATATCTATCACACATCTGAGTTGATAAATATATATATATATGAAACTACATGTATATATATACACACACTCATACATATATTTACTTTTATTGTCATAAGTTTTTCAGAAGAGCACTTCTCTATCTATAGCCATTTAAAGAAAGCTTGAAAAAGAATGTGTTTTATATATAATTGCTGCCAGGAGTTACTCAAAAGGCTAGCAACAAGGAAAAAATGAGACCGCCTGCAGCCAATTTTAATACAACCTGTTATTCTTCCTATCCCATGACAGACATGAGTGCTGAGTGAAACAGAAGTAACATTTGGCTGGCTAAAAAATCTTTACAGACGACTCTGCCAACAGACATTACACATTAACATTGAATATGTCTGATGTTCATTGTGCAAACATTCTCCTTGTTTCAAACTAGAGCCAAAAGATATTTTATGGCTTACATAAAGTTTAGTGGCAACAGCAGAGGTATATTTTTATGGACCAGTAGAGAAAGTCCTCCTGTTCCTGAGAAGGCTATTGGGAAACAGCTGGCAGTCGCAACCTACTGAGAAATATAGATGTTGAAATAGAGCATAAAATATGCCTGTCACCCTCACACTTTCCAGGATGGACACAAAACACAGTGCACTATACTATTTTCTAAACACTGATTATGACTTCCCACAAAACTTTAACTTGCACTTTTGAAATTGACTAGAAGATTTATGGTACGATCAGTTCCCACCAAAATCAAATGAAGGTGCTTTTGTTTGTTTGTTTTTGGAGGGGGATAGGAAGGGTGAAGGGAAGCAGTCACTCAAAAATAAATAAACAAACAAACAAATAAATAAATAAATAATACATCAGGTTCCTTTGAAATAAAAGGGTCAAATGCTCACCCAGGCTACCAAGAGCTAAAGGCTACACAACCAGATTGATTAACAGAAACACAGACTTTTGAAAAACATCTGCATTCCCAGAAAGAATGCAGAAAAGGCGTATATTCAAAATGAAAATAAAGTCATCCAAAAACAAATTCATACAAATTTCAAGTCAAAAGGGTGGAATAGAAGGATGTTATATTACTCATAGCAACCTTAGTACTGCTGTCTTGAATAACTTAGTATTACTGTCTCATATAACTCAACTTTAATCATTGCCTGTGAAACTGTGATACGCACATTTCAAATATCTTTGTGCCTCTTTCCATACTAATATTGACAGATGTCAAAGGCAAAAAAAAGCTCTGTATTCTTAGCGTACAACTTTCCAAACTCTTACTGTAGAATGGTAGTATCACCGTTCCACAGTGACAAACTTAGTTGATGATAATTTCAATGCATGATAACCAGACAAACATGACATGTTGATGTAAATGGAGAACTGGAGATGGGGCGATGCCATGAAGCTGATCTCACCCTTTACCTGCTCAAAAGGGACACAGTGTACTGGCCCACTAAGGTAAGTCTGAGACTGTTTCAATTTCAAGAACCTCTATGGATATCCTATTCTTTTTTAGTTACACAAGAGAAGTCTGCTTAGTGACTGGAACACGACCAGCATAAATATTAAAGTGTTTGCTACCCATTAATTGGAAAAAGATGGGGGAAAAAATGCCCCTTTTTGTGCCTCTCATGCTGAATTTGTTTTTGCAATAGGCAAATTTTTATGCTTCTTCATTAAACATTGGCTATATTTGAAAAGAATGTTCCTGTTCATTACCTGACAGAGCTTAAGTGTAAAAAGGCTGAAGGCCAAAAAAAGTGCTCCATATGATTAGCTCTGATTCTCTGTTCTGTGTAAAGAACATCATTAAAATGAAATCATCATTCACTGTAACCAATGGAATTCAGTCCAACTGTTTGAATTAGCATTTTCTCCATCTCTGCACTAGGAGAACGATCTCATCTCTTCCAATATCTATTTTCCGAGGGACACAGAAGAGTAGAGTACCACCTCCCATTACATTTGGATACAAGCAGCTGGGAGATGGCTAGAAAACTGTACACAGAGCTTCTTTATCAAAAAGTTATTTTAACAGTGTTATTTTGTATTTAAGTATTCAAAATAGAAATGATCGTGCTGCGGCTTTGCAGGATTTCTTCTTCGTTTCTAACTATTTAAGAAAACAATCTAAAACATCAGAACAAGATAGCACTTCTTTTTCTTCTCAGGAAAGCTAATCTATATTTAATAACAGAGCACCAAGAGAGGGACACTCATAACAGGATGAGAAATATTAAGGTGTTTCTCTTGTTAAGCAGTGAAATATAGCTATTAAATCGTTAAAACCTCTGTAGTGCTTAAATATGACAGAAGAAAATTGGTCCCAATGAGATTATCTGATCTTATTTCAGTCTTTTAGAATGGTGAATGTGGACAGAAAGATTTGGAACTACAGCATTTTTTCAATGAAATTTCAGGGCATAACCACAATTGCAGTGAATCAATTTTGACTTCTCAGAGAGATTTATGCAGAGATGTATAATACAGCACATTAATCCCCTTGTGTCCCCAGAGGGAAAACACATTGCTTATTCAACAACCTTACAAAAAAAGAAAAAGTCTTTTCAGCCATGTATCTGTCCTCCAAAACCAAAATGAACAGTTTGGATAATGGGAATATTTTTGCTGAAATAAAAAATAATAAGTTCCCGATATATGTAATGGTTTAACTACACACATCATGTCATGAAGGGACTGCAGTTTGTCATTCTGCCTCTGCCTGTGTGGAACTATGAGCCCGAAGGCACAGATGGGGCCAGGACACCAGGAACATAGCAGTAGAGACTCTCTCTTTGAGCCATGAATAGCTGGGCAAAATCCAAAGCAGATCTAAAACTATTTAATGCCACTCTGGGTCCTACGAGGCACAATCAGTCCCTTGATTCCTAAAGGAAAAAAGGATGGAGAAGAGCAATGGTTTTAAATAATTCTTAAGCACAGAGTTTTCTGGGTTGTTTTCTTTTTATATTGGTCTTGCATTCTGCAAACTGAATTAGCTTCCCAGTACAGAGGGAGGAATGGAAAAAAAAAAGAAAAAGAAAGAAGAAACCCTGTTTTTTATTCCCTTCCTTGTAAGTCATTGCTGGAAAGAGTATCTGTAACCTATGAGGCATGCAGTGTACCAGCTTTCCTCTTCTGCATTTCTGCATCCTCTCAACCACAGTACAGGCAAGAGTTAGGAGCAGATGGTTTGGAAGGCAGTAGCAGCAACATTGCAAAATGGTCACAAAGCTAATCTTTGCTGAGTAGTTAACAGGGAGTGTTTCTCTCTCAGACTTCAATTGAGATTACCTGATCACTATTGTTTGCACGGATCAGAAACACTTTTCACTCAGCCTTTCCACCACGACTTCTGCACTTCTGTCAAATATATATTTTTTATATAAGCACTCACACTTCCTTAGAAGTAACCAGAATCCTATAGCTACACCATTTGAATTTGCTGTCCTCAGTCACCAAAAATAAAACAAACGTCAACAAATATCATTTCCTCTCCAGTTTTATAGACCCAATAACCTTCAGCAGCTTTACTGTCTGCTAATTTGTTTAATAACCTTATTTCTCAGTATTATATGTTATAGTTTATGACTTCCTTTTTAAATCAGGTTGTATCACCCCAGAGAAAACAAAGCATCTACTCCTAGCAGCGTGGTGAAAACAGCACAGCTGGAGAAAACTAGTATGTAATCATGAGACATTATTACTTTTTCAGCGATTCTACCACCAGTGGCTCTACAGTGCTTTGCTAAAGCATCGAGCATTTTTTTTAATTAACTCAAATTTTATTTCTCTCTTAATAAGTTCATCAGAAATAATATATGAAGTTGATTTTATTTTGGATTTAAAAACATAAGACTAACCCTGAAATCTTGATTTCATGCCTGTTTTCAGAATGTGGAAAGCATATTTCCATGTTTTTAGCACTATTTCCTCTGCAAGCACTTAGTCAAAGGTTTTTTTTTCTTGATGGAAGAAAGCTAATGGCTCCAGGATAGAAGACAGTGCCTTCATCAGGAAAACAAACCTCCAGCTTAGAGGAAAGTTTTGGTGCACCACGCCAAAATTGCATTCTGAAAGCTCCTGCTAGAGCTACAAGACTGGAGCACAATGCATCAGACAGTTCACATAGCAGACCCAGGCACCAGGCAATTCATTGCCATGGTACAGTTACAATTCATGTGGAATCATGCTAAAATTATAGGTAAAGCCAGAGGCTGAAGTTGTGATACATCCCAGAAAGCTCAAGTCCCACCTGAGACATTGAAAAAATGCTCCCACTAAAATGCTCCATCTTCTCTTCCCTTTCAATGACCAAGTAAGGGAGAAAAAACCCTGAATTTAAGGCTTGTAAAAGAAGAGACAGAAAGTTCTGCCTGATGTTTTATTGATGTGAGCTTGTGTTGCTTAGGAAACTACAAATGATTTCGAACTGGTTTTCTTCATATTGTACTACACATGGTAGCAGGAGGACTCATATTTTAACCTATGTTTGAGACAGTGTAAGTTATTTTTATTCCCATTCCTTATTTCAGGTTCCTCCACAAGTAATATTAGGGTGCCCCTGTGAGAAAGTCCCGACTCAATGACCTTTGCAAAGATAAGAATTTATAACTCATACTGTAGAACTCACTCAAAAATACTCACGTACCTTTCTCTACGTTCAGTAATGAACGTTAATGTCAGAGTAAGTCATAAAACATTAATGGAGAAAAGTGAAATTAAATTACATTTAAGACTCAATTCAATATCCAGGTATCCCAAGTATTTTATTTTTATACTACTGGTCAATCTAACTTTTCCTTCTTCCTCTCTTGTCTTTTCACCTTTGTTGCTAATTTGAACATCAAAATGCAGCTAAAAGATCCAATTAATGCAAAACTTGTCAGAGAAAACTTTCAAATTTTAGATTTTTTGGACTAAATTTTGTAGACTAAATATTTTCTCTTCCCTACAAACGCACGAGGGGGGCTTGTAGCTTGCCATCATATAAAAAGTGGTAGAAAGCTATTTAGGAGTCTAGCCAATTCTCTTCTCTGCATAAATACAGAAATTTTGATACTGAGAAGTAAGTTTACCTCCACATATTTACCTCCGTACTCTTAGGAATTACTGGAATGGAGAAGAACTTTTAAGTATATTGGATTTGACATTGTATCTTTTCATACTATGTTTTCTCTTGTGGTCCTCCTACATGAAGCATCAATATCATCACAGAATTAATATTGTGAGAAAACTCTATTTGACTTTACTGAAGGAAAATAAATTTTAATCAATATAATCCAAATCAGTGCCTCTGCTCCTTGTTTTCATTTCAAAATAAAATGAAAATGAGTTCTCACAGGTGAAGAATTATTATCTGCAGAGAATCATGAGCTGTTTTAATAGGAGACAGACAGACAGTAGCAGACACCTCAAGTACTCTTCCAGAAGTTAAGCAGAACTGAAGTAGCCATATGTATGTATATAATATTTATATTAATAATAATAATACATAGATAAGCCAACACTTAAAAAAAAAAAAGAGCACAAGATTAAGAGGGAGAGTGAAGAAGTCAAAAGAGCAACGAATATTGGGAAAATGACAGGATGTTAGCCATTGTGTTTGACAAGGAAGATGATTCAACTCCTTTCTTTATCGCAATTATTGGTACTGTTGAAAGAAACGTCTGGAAAACAGGGCCTCATCTAGGGCTGGTATCTGTCTGCACAGCCTAGCATCATTCATTAGAGGTATTCAAGCCAATGCTGCCAATACAAACACTGCACAGGTTGAAGTGCAACCTTCAATAACTCCCAAATAATAGGCACCATGTGTCTGAAATATACTCTCAGAAGCAAAGCTTGGATCTAATTCATTCTCAGCTGAACCCAATTTTACTACACAGTAGCCAACCTTTAGGAGAAAGAAGACCCAAAACTGTACTCCTTTCTGCACACACACACACACACAAACAGTTTATCTCAATTCTATATCATAAATGAAGACACAGATGTCACAACAGGGAGAATAAAGAATTCCTCTTAATGGTCTATCTACACCCCCACCCTGTACAGATACAGGGGCACTTAAATTATAGCACAAAACATGCACAGACCTAAAGGAATGGTCTGTGAGCTAAGAAGAATCCCTAACAGCCATGGCTCCATCCTAGGAATTGCAGAACCTCTGCATATGGGACACCTTTCCTTGATCCCAGTTTCAGAGTCTAAGAAATACCCAATCCATTGCACTCTCATCCTCACAGTTCTTGGGATTTACTAACCAGTTACTCCATTAGAAAGATAATATGTTATTCTGAGGTCAAAGTGGCAAGACGGCACAGACATGCATGCTTAGACTGCCCTGTCTCTCTGCAGGACCTTTGCAGCTCTGATTCGTCTTGCAGCCAGTAAATTTACCAGCTATACTAGAAGGTTTGATTAGTTTTGATGTATAAACAGTTTCCACAGACTCGCCATACACAGAGAATTAGAAAATAGTAAACACTCATTTTAAAGGGTCTGTAAACATTCATTCAAACAGAATGCTGAATTTGCTTGTCTTGGTGGGCTTTTATGTTTGGTTTCTGTAATGCTCTAGCAAATGAAGATGCTTGTAGAGAATACTGTAACAAAAAACACACTTTGATGAAAAAAAAAAAAGCAAAACAAAAAAAGAAAAAACCCAAAAAACTATTTTCTTACGAAGAACATATCGAGCTGTACTATAAAGCTATGCCAGCTGATCAACCTTTCCCAATTAAAAGAGATTGTTTGTTTGTTAATGAAGAGAAAAAGCAAACCACAACAAAATAAACAACAACCAGGACAGAGACCAGGTAGTCCAACAGAAACCAGGGGACCACAACGCTCCCGCTCTCTGCTCTCTCTGATGAGTGACAGCATCAGGCTTTCTTTCAGACACCTTTGATCCTCTCCTCTGCCTCTGGCTACCACAGTATATTTTGTGATTTTCCCACGAAGCAAGAAAAAGCTCATACCTTAGAATCCCCGCCAAGCCCTATAAAATGCCCAGAAGGCACCTCTCAGGAGGTGGGAGGAAACATAACAAGCTACACAGGACCAGTGTATTTCTCCCTGCTGCAAACAAGTGGGCTAGCAGACCCTGCCAATGAGAAGCAAGCCTAGATGGCTTGGAAGTAATGATTCGAATCACTTAATTTACACTTACTGTTTCGGCTCCTAATTCTGCCTTTCTGTGAAATGGTGTTTATATCCCTTCTTTATTGTTAGTATGCAAATACAGTCACCATTTCCTCACACAGCCATGTCACTGTTATACTGTAAGACATTGTAACTTAATGCTAAATAAGGGCATGTGAACTAATTCACAACAAACTGATCTGAGCCCTCAGCCTGCCTGCCATGCTACTGACCTGGTACACGGCAAACAGATTATGCTGTCACTGTGACGTTTTTCCATCATATCACCACGGGAGCCTTTCCCGAATGGCTTTTTGGAGTATTTGAAATTCATGCATAGGAGAATTTACAGAATGCAAACACTGATTCTGAAATTTGCCTGATTTTTATGCAAATTGCATAGAGAAATGCTGCATAACTCTAAGCTGAGAGGCAGTCCCAAAGTAAACCTTTTGTCTGCAGCCTGAAATTGCATGCATAAAAGACTATGCAACAGCATATTGTGCAAACGAGTACCTATATTAAAGGAAATTAGTGCAGGAGCCAGGTGTGCCTGACAAACAGAATTTTTTCTTCTCCTTTCTTCCTAGATGTGTGGAAATTACTGAAATAGTACCAGATCTCCCTTTTCCCCTCCACATCAACACACAGGAGACAAAACCTCTATGTTATTATGCAGCAAGCATAATATGCAGTATATTCCATTTGGATTTGATGAACTATATGTACGTCAGACCTAACTAAAACATCCCCATCAGGATTTCAAAACTATATCAATACAACAAAATTAGAAGAAAAAATTGGCCATTTAAACACTGGAATTTCTTTATATTTGTTCATTTTAATCCTCATTTGCTTCCACATCTGACAACAGCCATAAAGAAAATGTCTCCAAGTATGTCTAAGAGGGACTGGGAATGCTTAATGACAGCCACATGCTTCCTTCCCGAATATCCACAGTGCATATTTATTTAGCTGTACTTGAATAATGTGTGGAGCTACAGCCATGGGATCGGAAGCTGGCTGTCCCCGCTGTCGAATAAACCAATAACGACAACAAAAAAAGATGGCTTCTTTCCTCCAGAGAGCCCATACAACATACAACAGGTGGAGACAGGAAAAACAAAGGGATCACCAAAGCCTCCGAGAACATCCTGCTCAGCAGGGGAGGCAGTGCTGATACTAAATCACCCACTGTCTCCTTCTTGTCAAGTTTTTGCAGCCTTTCTAGCGCAGGAGATCTCAAAGGGAGCTGGGAAGCAGGATGCTTGCAGATGTTTACAAAGAGCTTCTCTTATGTGAGCAGAGCAACAGGGGAAACACTGTGACAGACTTATTTGGAAGCACACAGAGGCAGACGGAGGACTCCAGAGTAAGCCTGATTTTCTGCACCTGACTTCAAGTTCTCTATTAACCAAGAGAAATAATTTGAAATTAGTTTGTCACAGTGAAACTTCAGCATATCTTGACTTACACTCGCATTACCAGAATTGCAATGACTTTTGTCATTAATGGTCTGTTTCTCCAGAGGGGCAGAGACGTGAAATGAAGAGGGTTTACCAAGTGTCTCTGTGTCTACTAATTCAAGTAGAGCAAGTAGCACAATTCCTGCCTCTTTCCCTGACCCAGATTTAGGTGGCAAAATGCATTAGCGAAACAGAATATTATCCATCAGCTATTACAAACTAAGAATCATAAGAGCTGGATTTGTGTGTATGTGCCAGGAGGGGGAGAAAATGTGCCTGGTGAGAATAAATGATATTATTAAGAGTTGTGCTCATTCTGAGATTCATCCTCTTTATACCAACTAAGTGGCTCAAAGGGGCCTTAATCCATCCCCAGACTGTCAATAGAGAATGCCCTGTGAACAAAAACTGCTGCTGCATTTCTGTTGGGCCTTGACCCCACTAATACCACAAGCACACACCTGCAGGACAGAGCTCTCTCCAGCCTCACCTCCTCCCAGTCTGCACCCTCAGGAGCCACCTCTGAACTGTGATGGAGGGCACAGCAAGCAGCCCCAACGCCCTCTGTCCATCCACATATCCACATCCTACAAAGCCAGGCACTGTCTGCCCAGCAGGGATGGGGCTGAGTGATGGCTGTGTGCCACCCTCTAATTTACAGTTGTTTCAGGCTGCACAGAGCCATATGCTTACATGATTTCATGATTTCTCTCCTTCTCCCCTTTGTTTTTTTTTTCTCCTATGGAATTCCCATCAGTTTGAGACTGTGCAAAGCAACGTGCTTGAGATGAAGAAACAGGCCCCACTACAAATTTCTGCAGGCAGGAAAGCAGCAGGAACCCATGGCAGACCTGAGGAGCGGTCTGTTTGCAGCATCGTAACGCAGGCTGTGGCTGCTGCCAAAAGCCTGTCGCTTTCTGACTGCGGAACTGAAGGACTGAAGGACTGTGACTGAGGAACAAGTGCCCAGAAAGGCAGTGGTTTCCAGCGGCCATCAGTTGATGCAGACGTGGGTGCTGTACGTGCTATCCACATCCAACACTCACACTGTTGGCCAAGCATTAATCTGTGCATTCATACCACCTCTCTGCAATAACACACCCATTTACAGCCAATTGTGACAAATGTGACTTGGGTTTCTATCTTCATCGCTACATGCCTCAGAGGTAGTTAAATGGTAACAGCACTTTTTTCCCTTCACTTCCAGACCTGTGCCATAACAGAAGATCAGTCCTCCTTTGATGGAAGGGGAACAAAGGTAAGTAAAATTAAAAAAAATCATAAATCAGCTAACAGCGGCCTCAGTAAAGTAAGAAACCAAGGACAGTACTCCATTTATAGCCGGAGAACTCTGTAATAATCACAAATTCTGGAGTAATAAAAAAATCTAGTAATTTTTCATTCTTTAATTTCTTTAAAACTCATTTAGAACTGCTTCGTGTAAAACCCCAATTTTAACCCCACACAAAGATAATGCTGTTGACCTATAGCTGGGATTTATCCTGTCAGCGTTCGCTACACTGTGTGCATTCTGTGCGTACTGCTTCCCCAGACTGCACTCTTTGCACTTAAGGAATGGTTGCTGGCAGCTTTCCAGCTTATTTCTATGTCTGTGTTCCATCAAAGCTCAATTACCCTGAAAGCTTCAATAAATGTTACCAGGATCTCTGCCACAGTTCTTAGAGGACACGCAAGAAGATTGTTTTTTAAGTAATATTACCGCAAGAAGAAAAAGGACCACAAATTTGCATATATTGCAGGGTGGGGGTAAGCAAAAAGAAAAAAAAATCTGAGGTGGGAAAATGTTTTCCAAGTAGACTTTTAAGTGCATCTTATAATGAGAGCTATTGGTTTTGTATATGTATTCTCTGCACTGATTCCTGAAAGCACTTAGCACTTTTGGGTTGTTCACCAGCCATATTACAGGTACTTTATAATCCTGCAGATCATTTTCTGCCCCGTGAATGTTTAAGGAGGAAGGCTGAACATGGTACTAGCACATTCTATTGAAAAAAATAGCAAGAAGAAAGGAGAATAAGTTAACTAAAATGGAGCATCGTGGATCCACCAAAAAGAACTATAAAAAAGTAATTTTATAGAGGAATATTAAATACTCGGTGACAGCTAGTTGGTACTGCTACCACTGGCAGCATGGAAATTGGTGGGTTTTGTGAAAGCATCTGACCAAAATGCAGCAACTTTGGTGACAACCCACTGAGCCCTCTAACTCACTCTGGCGAATGCGGGGAGGAAATGAAAGGCAGCCTGAAGCTGGCGGCTAGGAAGGCTGCCACAAACGAGCAGCCAGCCCACGAGGGATGCACAGTAAATCTGAAAAAACAGAACTGCAAGGGACATGGCTGCTGGAAATCCCTAAAGCATTCTTCCCAAAGCACAGCCTTGCAGCCAGTTATATACTTTGACTGTCAAATAGAGCAGAACATGTTTCTGCTTCTTGTTCTTTTACAGACAAGCTATAAGGGAGCAGAGAGAGACTCTGCAGGAAGAGCCGGTGCTCTGCAGGAAGCGCTTACTGCTGCTGAGGCCTCATAAATGATAACAAATGCATCGCCCTCTGATTTCAGATACTGAGAGAACCAACTGTTTAATGGCTGGACCAATATGAGCAATTTCTCATGTGAATATTCCTAAAAACATTTTATACATTTCAATTTATAGCTGCTCAGCTATCTCTGAGAAGCTTGTGCACCTTCACACTGGTTCTGCATAGCCCATATTTCTGCATCATCCAACATGTGATCTGAAACAAAAATTCATGTCCAAAGAGCACTATCACTGGGGAAGCTCTTTACGGAGGGAGTGGTGAGGTTCTGGAACAGGCTGCCCAGAGAGTTTGTGAATGCTCCATCCCTGGAGGTGTTCAAGACCAGGATGGATGGGGCCCTGGGAAACCTGGTCTAGCACCAGATCTGGAGGTTGGTGTCCCTGCCTGTGGCAGAGGGGCTGGAACTCAGTGATCCTTGTGGTCCCTTCTAAACCCAAGCCATTCCATGATTCTATGATTCCTCCTGTTATATGTATGTATGCACACACAGAGTTCACTGATCCTGAAACCAAACCATGTGATCTGACCTTAATTTTACACAGTGAAAAAAGTGACATCCAAACACAGATATTGATCCAAAATCCAACAGAACTTCTCAGTGGAGTAAGAAACCTTAGAAAACTGTCATATCCAGAACAAGGCAACATTCCTAGAACTAACCATTATTTTGAACTATTAAGTGCAGTGATTGTGGCTGCTGTGATTGTGGCCAATGCCTCTGAGGGTGCATTGGCCACTGATGGGCGCCCACACACCTATCCTCCTTAGGGATGCATATTTTACATTGGTACATGTTTGTGATTCAAACAGGGCAAAAGTGAGTCCCTGTTTGCATGGCTCCTCTTTTGTAAATTTATAAATAATAGCTTAACATGTTGGGTGTGCATTTTCTGGTCTGAAACATTTTTTCCTCTTTGAGAACAAAAATGACCATAAATCCTACAGAAGCTAATGCTGCAGATTCCACAGCAGAAGAGTTCCACAAATCCCAAAGGCCATGACGTCTGCCAGATTATAGATTTAAAACCAAACATTTTGCAATAATGTGTGTTTTTAACAGCGCAGGACTGAAATTCACTGTGCATGTGTGCTGAGGAGAGGTTTGGGGTTTTGTTTTTTAAATGAAAAAGAAGCTGATCCTGTTGGCCTTTAATATGACCTCCCCGCTCACACTAAGACAGAAGGAGCAGCTTTGCAGCCCTCCAGTTTTTCTGGATCCCAGGCAATTCAGATCATTTTTGCAAGTTCCGTGTTTGAGGATAAATAGAGCTCCAGTTGTGTATAGAGCTTGAGGTTTTGTACAACACTGTGCTCATCTGGTGCCCATTAAGTAGCAGCTGACTTGTTGCAGGGATTTAGAACACAAAAACCAGTTAAAAAATACTGGTGAGGAAGAACAGCAGATGACAGGAAATCTAGTTAAAACAGCTAGGGAAAATATTAAATATCGATACTATTAACTGGTGATACACAAAATGGAGCTGTAAAGCAGCAGTGTTTCTTCTATACCATTCACCAAACATGGGTTCCTGTTCAGAGTTTGTTTTAGAACAAAATCCACAGAGGAGGAACTTATTTTGAGAACTAGCTCAAACATTTTGTATTATTCTAGAGAAGACCATAGACACTGAGTCCCATAGAATCACAAAGGTTGAAGAAGACCTCTAAGTCCAGCCGTGGACCCTTCACCACTCCGCCCACGAAGTCATGTCACTCATGTTGCAACATGACAACAAAGTGCAAAAGACAGCCCCAGCTCTGGCCAGGTGGAGGGCCAGCAGCTGACACCTGGCATTCCTCATCCCAAGTCTGGAGAAGGAGCAGAAGGAGACAACCTGTGGTGCACTGCATTGGAGTTCTCTGTAGATGGACGACAATGTCCATCTACATTGTGAAAGAGCACAAAGGCTGCTGCAATTTATAACAGCTGCCAAAACCTCCCTGGGGGGCCATAGGGCAGCAGGGCAACTCCAGGACAAGGGGACAGCCTGTCAGCACTCCACAGGTTATGAAGCTCAGCACATTTAGCTTATCCCTCCCTCTCACACCATTCAGCAGCAACATAATAAGGAGTTTATGGACAAGAAATGATAAGAATAAAAATGCTTCCATCACATTACGCACAATAATTTAAAATCAGATATATTAGCAGATAAAAATATAAGTCCAACAACGTCAGATTTCTAGATGCTTCACTCTGAATCCATCAGTAGATTTAAAAACCTAATAAAATTCATAAAGGAATCTAATTATCTACAGTACCTATTCAGTTATAAAACATGAAGAAGAAAAAACTGACAAAATAAGACTGCTGTCTCGTGTTTACTGATCCATCTAAGGTTGCTAGTTGTATGCACTAAATTAATATTTTCCTCATGCAGATAGCTGGAATATTTATCCCAGACACCACGGAATGCAATCATTATTTAACAACAGTAGTGAAAACCTTGCCAGCACAGGAAGGTTTCATTATCCAAAAATTCTAAGTGCCCATATATTTTTACACATACACTCATGTATGGAAATGCAGTTTTGGTATGTTCTCACGGCTTATCTTCGACAGACAAGGAATTCCTTTGTTATTAGAAGAAGCCAGATAAAGTCAAACCTTTTAGACAGAGGTCATTTTAAATGTTTATTTTCTCCAGTTCCAGGGGGCAAAAATACTGGATTTCATCAAGTTTTTCAATAAACTGGTAATTGAAATGTATAGTTTAGGATTTCTTATATTGGAAATTTCTTTTCTGGCTTAAAAAATGAAACAGTGTTGGGCAGCTCTTTTCTCAATGGCTTTTGGACTATATCACTGCCAGATCCTGCCTCTTCCTTGAAACCAGTTTCCAAGAATGCTGAGCTATCACAGCTTCCATTAACTGCAACTGGAGTTTTGATTTCTCAACACCATATAAAATAAAATAAATGAGAAAAATCAGAATGTTTGGTTTAGTTAAATACGAACAAGTATTTAGATTTTTACTGGTCGTTAGATTGACGGGAAGGAAAGTTTCAAAGACAAGTTGAATCAAAGTCAAGTTGAATCAAAGGCAAATGTAACCCCCCCATTTTCAGTTATCTTCTTTGACTAGTGCTTTTTTGTTGTAGAGCTCATCTATTCTTTGACCACAGAGCCACATTAATTAACTTAAAATGTCAAATGACTATGTCAGGAGTACTGAAATTGCTTTAAAAATACTCAACTGTCTGAAGTGTACTTTGCACCTTAGGTCATTCAGAAGTAAGCGTTCACGTTTAGGAAGCACTAACAATAATTCAATTATTTATGAAAGGTAGTTTTTTGTTCTTTTTAATATCTACACCTAGAAACTCACACATATGCACAGCGTAAGGCATTCTGGTGTCATTCAAAGTCAGCTAAATTTCTGGAGAATGTATTTTGCTAAAAAGAGAATATCTTATGAAAGGGGAAATAGCCAAAGCAAAAGTAAATATGCAGAAATCATTATCAGACTACCACAGAGAGAACAACATGAACATTTGAAGACAGAAGGAAATAGATTTACCGTCTGCAAAGACAGCAAGTGTTGTTGAAACATGGAAGTTGTGAGCCACAACCAGCAGCTCACAGAACTTCGAGGAGTTTAGTCTAAAAAAAGTCAGGTAGCATATCAGTGCCTTTTAATAGAACCCAAATTGCCAATGCCTGAAAAACTGAAAAGAAATGTCCTGGGAAAAGGTTTTCTCAGAAGAGAATTCTTAGTGAGTAAAACATGAAATGGTTTCCAACAGTGCTCCAGTGGCTGAGCACTGAAGGTAGAGAGGAAAGGCTGCATTAACCATGGAAACAGTTCCAACTTCTGCAAATCTCATTAAAATGAAACTGGGTTCCCTTCAGATAGCAGTGCTGTTTGAATTAGCTTCTCGATTACCTGAACGTTCTTATATGTTTTGCTGCTCTCCATGCCCAGGAACTCAAGGAATGTCCGATCCTAATGATGCTCAGAAGAAAAAAAAAGGCACCAGTGCTTAGGTACCATATATTCCCATTATATGGGAATATAATGTATTTATGGGAATAATATGTAACTGAGAATAATGGGAATAATATGTAACTGAGATGCAGTTATTTAATACCCCTCCTTCCCTTTTTTTTTTTTTCCTGCTTGCTTTCTACAAGGTGAACATCAGTACTCCTCTCTTTTACTTGGCTTGGGCACTGAGAGATTTAAATTCAAAGACAGGTTTCTCATGGAAATGGAAAGATTCATCATTTTATCTCTAGATACAGATATCTAATCTAATTCAACCACCCCGGAAAATAAAGATATGATTCTATGCAGCCACCATAAAGAAACACCTGGTGCGATTTAAAAACATGGGTACGTTTGGTGTTCCATGTTTTCTTCTTGACATGAAGGTACACTTTTTTCCCTTACCATTTGTCTAAATGTTAAAGCCACTGAACCTCTTCAAGTAAAGAAAATTAAAGTAACCTCAGAAACTAGCAGCTCTTGGGCTTTGAAGAGCCCATCTAAAAGTAAACTTTGGGAGAATTAAGCAAAATAACAGAAATGCCTGAAATAAAGCAGTTCAACATGTATGATTCTTTCATAAGACCAGAGTCAGAGTAGGTGCAAAGACAGAACTCCACGTCTTGCTTTGTGTCTCTGTTACAGAAACAGCCTGCATACCTTTGGCATTTCTAGGCACATTTTCATTTGCCAGTCTTTTAAAAGCTCTGACTCTGGATTTGGCTCTTGCCAGTGGTTTTCGCAAGGACCAAGTTTACCTGATTTCATTTTCATTTTAATTAGGATGTAATATTTGGTATTACTTGACATAATAAAACTAACATTGCAATACAGTGAATTATCTTGGACTATAATACTTTTCATCTAAGCCTATTAATATCACTATCTGGAAGCCAATTCCTCAGGTTGCTTAGAAGACCAATAGCTTGGAAATTAAATCCCAATCAGATATTCTAAGCAAACGATTTCAAAATTGAATACATTAATCAAAAATATATAATTAACTGTAAATGCAATAGAACAAATCACTGTAAATCCTAAGGATGCAATTATTTTAAAAGGCGATATAAAGGAAAGAGAAAAAGAAGATTTAATTCTGCTAGTGTCTATTCTACGTGGGCTCAGACTATAAATAAATAAATATTTTCCAAATACAATGTATCCTGGTTTTTTTGTTTGTTTGTTGCAAATATTAAAAAAAAAAAACCCACAGCAATTTGCTTTTTCTCAGGATTTGTGCCCAACGCTGTTTGCAGCTGCCCCATTGGAGACATACACCTCTCCATCCTGCTAAGAGATCATCATAATCTGCCCCTTCCCATGAGTGCCAACAGCTGTGTCTTTACCCCAACATTAAAAAGGAGGGGGGAAAAAAATCTGAACAGAACAAAACAAAACCCAAAAATTTGTGATCTATCACATGAACTGCAGCTTTCCAACGGAAAATCGACTTCATTGTTCAGAAAACTCAAGTTACCTTATTTAAATCCCCGATTAGGAATTGGGTCTAGTTCTGGGATAGTTCCACTCTTACACTGAGAGGCAGTTGGATTTTCTGGAGGTGGTATCATAAAATGAATTGGTTTTATTCTTACCACTTTCAACATGCTTGAATAGTAATGAACACTAATGCAATATCACTTCTTGTAGGGATTTTTTTTAAGGGATTTCTTCCCCCCTCCACCAAGTGTGATGGTATTTTAATTATGTAGTTCTAAATGCTCAAGAACTTTAATGAGGAATTTGGAAGACAAATTGAAAGAGATGCAGCCAAATATAAAAACTTAAGTAAATGCTGCAGAAACTTAATGATTCCTGGCAAAGGTGACTGAAAAACACATTGACCAGTTTACACATTACCCTCAGTATTTCATTTTGCTGCATTATATTCTACATCAACAGCCCAGCTGATAACAAAGAGAAAGAAAAACATTAATTTACAACTGCAATATCACCACCTACTTCTGAGCACAGAGTACAGAAACAACAGTTCTGCATATTGGAGTGAGAGTCTTCATTAATGTGATAGATAGGTGTAAAGAGAACAGAAACTTCTGAAACTCTCTTCAGCAGTCTTGATAAAATCGCGGGGAAAGCTGCTAATTTATAAAAGATAGAGGGTTTTTTGCTTTTTTTTTTTTTAAATCAAGTTTTGTAACTTGTCTGTGATAGGCAATTGCAAGTCAACCTCTTTAAAGGCTTGCATTCTTTCTCCTTTACAGCTGCATAATATAACAGAAACTTTCAAGAAGCTACCATAATCACAGGAGGATGCCGAAAAATCAGAGTCAGAATCCCCAGATATTTTGGGTTGCAAATTCACACTGTTTAAAATAGACAATTTATAAAAGTAGCACGCTGGTAGGTATCCAATGGCTCTAGAGGCTAGAAGACCTGTTGTTAACCATGCAACTCAAACCACAGACAGAACTATGAGGTCCTTTATGAGTTCCTCACATCAGAGGTCTGGCACCATCACTGCTGCAGGTGTGAGCTTGTCAGACTCACTGGCAATCCACCCACTCCTCCACTATCATTTTATGTAATTTTGCTGCTTTTTACTGACAGTTGCTCTGATTACAAAGAGTGAATGATAAATGACAATAAAGCCATCCTTACCATTTAATATTCCTTATTACACATTATTACAACAATTCGCCTTATTGAAGTGCATTATTTATTAAATATGAATATTCAAATAACTATAATTTTGCTAAGTTACCCTTTCATTCTAAATCTTCAGAAGCTGCACAGCACAAAGCGAAAATCTTCTGTTTATTTAGACATAACGACTTATTCTTGTGCAAACACTGGTTCACCTTCCACCAATTCACCTTCCAAGGAGAGGTTTTTCCTACTCAAATCGCTTTAAGTTTACTTTCATTTCTGATTCCTTCCAATACAGCCCCATTTTCTTTATTAAAAAAAAAATACACTGCACGACGTAAAACAATTTTACCTTCCTAAAGGTAACTTGGGAAGACAGGCCACAGGGGATCCCGGTAAGCCAAGCTCGACTGAGATAAAACTCCAGTATTTCTGATTTTAAAGAGGAGGGTGCAGACTGAGGGTGTGTGCCTTCAGGCAGAGCACATCCTCCTGTGAGCATGAGCACTCAGGAGCCCAGCTGTGCTGTGTCCAGGGACGCCTCAGATCCAGCCTTTCCTCTACCATGGAGTGTCCAGCTGGGCATCACACTGCTCCCTTATACTGCCAGCAAGTTTGGGGAATTGGCAGCTAGGGACATTTGCATCTCCATCAGAGCAGCCTGATGTTAGCCACAGCACTCAGCAGCTCTGCAGAAGGGCTGCAGGATAACACGCAGTTCGATCACACCAGTAGAAAACACTAGGGGCAAAAATAGGCTCCCACTGCTCTCAGTAGAACAAAGTCTTTATTCCTCTATGCACTCTAATTTATGGCACCAAAAGCACCAAGACATTCGATAAATGGTTGCCTACCACCTCTCAGTTGCTTCCAGACAAAAGCCCAACCAGCATTGATCACACTGGGCATTTAAGGTAGCTAGGTTGTCCTTAAATCACTACTAAGACTGATTTTAACCTCACAACACAACGTTCCATCAGGCAGAACAACACATCTCCCACAGCAACAAGGGACAGCTGCTGGAGCCCCAGCAGATCCTACTATGAACTACTGTGAATGACTTACTTCTGAGGAAAGTTTCTTCTTTCCAGGCACTGAGCAAGTCGGCCAGAGGGTAGAACTGA
Organism: Pavo muticus; assembly: GCA_016647715.1. Classification (NCBI taxonomy): domain Eukaryota; kingdom Metazoa; phylum Chordata; class Aves; order Galliformes; family Phasianidae; genus Pavo; species Pavo muticus. The sequence goes on from JACDJE010000124.1 coordinate 1,414,758, forward strand.
GGGTTATGCTGTCTATCACGCCTGCAGACATTCAATAGCCATATAAATACATGGCCAATAGACTCCACTAAAAGCTTACTATTTTGTGGCAATGAGCTCTATAGATTAATTCTGTGTTTGGTAGAAAGTGGATACAACTAACTTGTAACCTAGTTACATGCATCAAGTTGCTTTTGCCGTCACTAAATCTCACCTGCCTTGCTTATTCATTTGCATCTTCTTGTATATGCTTACATTTGTTTACAAACCATCCAGAAAACTACTAGCAGTACCCAAATAATTGTATTGCTAATGATAATTAGTCCTGCACTGTGTCATGCTGCTAGGTTTACTGAGCAGTAAGCATTACATCAACAGCTGGAAGAAAAGAAGCAGCAAATAATGTACTTTCAGTCTCTCAGGCCTCAAAAATTAGCCTCGAGCAGTGCTTTGCACTTTTCAAGGCCATTGCAAGTGTTCTGCAGCTGGTCTGTAGATGATGTGTGCTTTGTAATGTTAAAAAAAAAAAAGTGATGATTCATGTAAAAACCTGATGATCAAGTGAAATACTGCCAGATGACAGTCTATTTTTAATATAAAACTCCTGAGGATCACTGGCTTGGAGAGTCATCAGCATAAATTTACAAAGAACTGTGTTGTGTGCATTTGTCTTTGTACACTTAGCTCCATGCGTCTATCAGCTAACCCAAAACAAAATGTCAGAAATCTAACATCTCAGCCACTTCTAACCTTGGTAAATGTATAAATCTGGGAATCATCTACTGAGGTGATATGTAAGCAGTCTTGTAGATGCTCTTCTACACAGGTGTGACCTTTCTCCCATGAACAGAGAACATTTGTCTTAATGACAAGTGTAACACATCTACAGCTTTGCTAATGTGATCCAAAACACAGTGCATGCTTTTGTGACTGACTAACTGCAGTAATGCAGAAGCTTATGCAAATAAGCCAACACTGCATCCTAAACAACAAACTATTTAATATGCACATGCCACCCATCTATCAAAATGAGTGGTGTTCAAACCTACAGCATTTGGTCAGCCCATGAGAATTAAGAGCTCAAAATGATGCTCAGCTTCAAATATGCAGATTATCTCTGCTATATTATAAGATCAGGGCAATAATTATCTCATGCTGATGTCTACCAAATATGTCTCCACTGACCTAAGATTCATGCCATTGAAATTCAGTGTAATGACCTACACGAATCTGTGCTTTTCATTGGAAAGATTACACTGAGTTTTACCTCAACTCTAAATACAATTCTAAGCTTTTCTGAACATTGTAAATGTTTGAATTCAGAATCAAATTTTAAAACCAAACCTAGTTTTCACAAAGGAGTATGTATGTCATGGGGGTGTATTGGCTAATAAATTGATGTTAAAGACAATACTTGGTAATAATTAATTTGAAAAGGGGAAAAAATCTGTAGGCACTGAAAAATTATGTCCAGTAAGAAATACGTTATTAAAAGGCTCTTCTAAGAGACCCCCTGTAGAGATTCAATTTGTCCAGTGACCAAATTCTTTCAGAAGAATCTCATTATTGAGCCTTTTTAAACGGGGTTGAACGCCTTCCAAATTCCTATTGATTCTTACTACAAGAAAAATACCTCCTTGATGATACTAAGGGGAGTTCCTCTCCCAGTTGCCATATTCTAAGGATCCATGGGGCTGAGGACACACCTGGTTCCTCCTGCATCTGACAAAAGCAGCCCTGAAGTTTTGCACTGCCCCTCACACTTCTGAAGGAGCAGATGTTCGATATGCACTGTCTTCCACTCTGACAAGTACAGGATCAGATCGTGTCATCAGCAGCTACCTGGAAAGTCCTAATGATGTTCAGATGTCTATTTTTAACAGAAAGATGTACACAGCTCAGAAATTCCCCAACTTGCATCAGACTGTTACTGTTATTACACTAACCCTCGCCTCTGGCATGTTCAGAAACCTCTCACATTCAGTTCTGATGCAGCTTACTTCAGTGTAAGGTATCCCTATACTCGCATCAGAAATGGAATAACAATTCTTCTCATTACTGATACTGCATGCAAGATGTAAATCTTAGCTCTTCAGCATGGAAATCATTTGCATTTTTTCAGTTTCAATTTCTTGATGCTTTTCTTTCAATAAAAAACTATGTTTTCATGCTTGTGTGTATGTATATGTATAGATATAGTTAAGCACCTATGTAGGTACTAATTAGACAGGAATAGAGATCTCCCAGATCTGATGATGCGGGGTATTAGCAGGTAATCATATTCAGAAATCAAACACTGGCAGCTCTGCTTTGTACCTTTTAAAATACTCCAGGGTTTGATTATTTTATGATAATCACAATCCCTTGCATGCCTTGTTACACAAATAGTCATCTCAGACTATTTGCAAAACTGAAGGAACATGACCTATAAAGTTTATCTAATGCAGCAGTTTTCTTCCTTAGTGATTTTGCTGTCAACATCACATTAATCTATGCCTATTTTTGAGCAAGACACAAGCAGCATATTATCATGGGGAAGACAACACAAACATTAATGAACAAAACAAATCAGCTTGTGTTTCTGAACATATGATTTCAGGACAGAAGAGATAAATGCCTACACCGCTGGTTGTCCAGCTCACCCATAACCCAAGACCTAACAAGACAGAAGGACCATTTTGTGAACTTAGTTCCTATCAAAGAAAAGTTGAAAAAATAAGCATAAATAAAAAACAGTTTTATTATTCAAGAAGCGAAGAGGAACTCATTTTTAAGCTAGTTAGTCAATCATGTTTATTAAATATATGAGAAAGGAATTTTTAAATGATTTAATGAAGAATGGTGTTCTGGCAGCATTTTGGGGGAGCATTCGAACAGGGGCAACCTGACCAAGATGCGAAAACCACAAGGATATCAGGATGAGGAGGTGTTACATGCACTCCACCTTCACTATATTTTCAGATTGAATCACATTTGCTTGACACTCCCACCTCATTGCTCTTTTCCAAAGTGTCAACAGCCACGTATGAAATTAAGATTTAACAAAAGGCAGTTAAAGTCATGTTTACCTTAAACATGCCATGTTCTGAAAATTTCTATTGATACTAAACCAAGACATAATGAGTCTTCATAGCTTCATCAGAATCCAAAATTATCATGAGATTTATCAACGTGTTGCTAAAGCTTTTCCCTTAAGATCCAAGTTGCACTTTTACACAGCTTTTAAACCTCAGTCAGGTAAGTGCTGAGCAGACTGCTGCAAGGGTAACAGCAAAAATTGCTAGACTAACTGATTTAAGAGCAGAAATACCTTTTTCTTCCATAAGGAGTTCAGATTTTCTGAGCATCCGGATTATCCGGTGAACATTTTTAAATTACATCCATTTGATGGATGCAGTGCCAGTTCTATTACTCTGCATATTGCCAGGTGTCATTACACTCTACTCAAGAGCAGGAGCAAGGTTTTCAATCAGCGTTTACAGTGTTATATCATAAAAAGCCTAACTGTGTATTTTACATACATCCAGAGCTGACCTGTGATATTCTTTAATCTCTTGCTGCACCAGGATCATGGCAAAATTATCATACACAAACGTTTCTCCAAAAACATGAAGCACAGGGAAGTAACTGTCCAGCACTCTGGATGGAAAATGAGCACATCCTGCTGCAGGCGTGGAAAACCACCCCGTACTGCTGTTGTGCCCTTCTGCATGCTGCCAGAGCCACGGGCACTCTGCAGGACTCCAAGCAGCTGCTCTGTGCTCATTAGCGGGCTTTCCTGCTAGGCAAGGTGAGCACCCTGAGAAACCGCGTACTAAATACGTATCCAATCTCAACTATCAAAACCAGGGTAGACACACACTGCGATGCACCAGCAGTCTGGAGGGTGATGTAGCAGTATGTCCTTAGGTATGGCTAGCAAACATTGGAGAGAAATACTGTGGCACTTTCAGAGGTCTTTGCTTCAGCAGTACTTTCTTACTTTGCAGCACATATCTCAAAGGGAGTTACTTTAAGTAAAAACAGAAGCATGAAACTCACTGGTACAAGCACATATCACCGACTGTATTGTGTGCCCATTTTTTCAGTGTCTCTCCTGCAGAGCATCTAAGTAAACACCTGACTTTTCTATGTCACATTCAACATTGCTCCAGTTTAACAAGGCAAAGGATGAAACCCTGACATTAACACTAAATTCCCATAAATTACCTCTACTGCATCTCACTCTCATTTTCCTCCTATGTAAATGCAATACTCTTCCTATTATTCTGTTTCTTTCCAATATCCCTCAGTATGTTTGGCTGGAGAAAAGAAAAAAGAAAAAAAAAAGAGAGAGAAAAAAAAAAGAAAACACCTTGAGAGAGTTCAAACTGCAGATTTTCTGTGCAGTAGCTGACATCTGATTGGTAATACTCTGCTCTGTATTCCAGCTGCCCTACAGAAACCTAATATCGTGTTCTGTTTGCCTACAGTTACAATGTGAATGACTCCTTCCTTGAAAGCATTAATAAATCTTCCTAGTGATGTACTGTGTCAGCGTGGTAAAGAGCTCCTGTGACATTTTTTATCCTACTTATTTCAGAAAAACAATTAGGGATCTTAAAGCAAGCATTATATTCTGCTCTAGCCTGCAGTTTATCCAGGAACCCTTTGCTTCAGAAATGAGAGCTTTACTCTTGCCAGTCTCAGCACCGCTATATCCTGGGCGTTATGAGTGAATATCTAATTAGATAAAAAAATGAAAGCCTGTAAATATAAATGCACACATGCTTGATAAATGGCCTAACAAAGTCTAAACAAGACACTGCTTGCAAAATTCAGGTGCAAATGAAAATATTTAGGCATACATTCAGTAAAATCCTCGAGACAATTATGCTATATCCTCTATTTCTACGGAAGTCCCCAGCTACAGAGGTCAGGGGGGCAGACAGACTTCACCTGGCTTTCTAGCACTTTGTTCCCAATAACAATACCTTGGAGTTTTCAGGATCTACAGGAGTTTTCAAGTTTTCAGGAATACAAGAAAAACAGACACTACAAATCCCACATTAATGATTGCAATAGGTCTTCTAACATGTCATGAAAGAAAAATTTTATTTTAAGAGGAGCAATCAAATTTTACCAGGATTGCCCTGTAACATCTTGTATGCTGATCAGGATGACGTGCCTGAGGTTGAATATGCCTGCTTTACTCTTTTCAGTACTCCAGCAACTTCTGGATCCATTGACCTAGTTCAATGAAAAACACAACCCAACTTGATCTGGATCTTATCTTCACAACAAAACAAGAGCAAACAGACTAATCTGATGGAAATAAGGGGATACAGAACACTATGGGGAGGATGGAGTTGTAAAAGGCATAGAAGACGGCATTCATAAGAATAAGGATTTGTTAGAGCTGCTGCTCGCACAAGTTAGCTATCTACATATATTCTTGCACAATTACATTGGGTAAATTTCAGTCATCTAAGATTACTGTTGGATTTTCACGCATTAGTTAAGAGCTTTAACTTGTGCCTTGCAGAGCCTATAGACTGCTTCCGACCCCATTTCAAGTACTCTTACAGGTGATTTTTCAATGGCAAGTTTGTCAGATGATCTGCATTCATGAGGCTGTTGGTAGTTTTGAAATATCAGTACAGTGAGCTGAAAACACTGTAGCACTTACAGCTGAAACTTCTTTCTGTAGGATTAAAGCTAAAACTTGAGGTTGATCTTCAACTAGTATTAATCATTATCTATACAACACTGGTGAGAAGTTTTAACTGTCAGGAAAAGCTCAGAGATTCTTCCTCAATTTCCATGCAGCTTCATTTTGCCAAGGTAAGGAATTTGGAGGCAAAGGCAATGGACCTTTCACTCTCATCTTCCATGAGAGATGAAATTACTGCTCCTATTCCACTTAGAAAAGAATAATAACACAGCTTTATAGACAAAGATGTGTAAGGACACTCTCGCACAATATGAGCACCATTACTCATAAAAAGTCCTAAAATGCCATGTGAATCGATGTATTTCTATTCATTCTGCAACAGTTCATTCTGCAGATTGAATGCTGTTACTGCCATAGGCAAAAACCAGCAGAAGTAACTATTTGGAAGAAAAAAAAAGGGGGGGGAGGGGAGGGAAGGAGGGGTATGTACATGAGGAACAGTTGAAGGTTAAGGTTTCTAAAGATAAATTGTAAGGCTTAAGAAAAACTCTGCCAGTCATAACGCACTCAAATCTTCAAAACAATTCAAGTTTTCTTCAGTTTCTTACAATTCATGACAATTTCTCAGTAGAACTATTTAAGGTGCCCTATACTCCAAGTTTCTACATAATAATAACTGCCAGAAATGTCATTAAACACCCTTTTAATTGTTCATTTCAAAATAAATAAAAGTACTAGGTTATTTATGAGATTAACTGATGGTATTACACATCTTTCAGGAGATACTGTTTGCCATCAACTTCAAACCTCCTTTTTTATAGACATATTGCTCTAGGTGGTCTCGGGAGAAGTACGTACCATCAGCTAATGGAGTAAGTTCATTCACCATTTCAGTTAAAATTACTTAATTTCAAGTATGAATCTTGAGGTTCATTTAGATATACAGGGCTTCACCCGTTTCCATCAGAGCTAGTGGGAAGGCTTTCCTAAGCATTGAAGAGGCTTAGCAAGATGCATGAGATTTTTCCTTGAAGAAATATAAGATCCCAATATTATCCTAATGTTTGTGGGAAGACATACTTCAACTGGGCATCACATATGACCTCCCCCCAACACCCACCCACTGAAAGCCTGGGGAAGTATTAATCCCTATCAAGCTGTCTAAATCACATCATCAACAGTAATTTATAATGTCCTCACTTCACAGCATGTTAGAGCAGGACACATCATTTACTTTATGTTTATGTTATCTCCATAGAAAAACACTTAGAAGATGCATACTTTCTTCCTACTAATTTGAAGCATCAAGTCTCACTGCTGCCTTGTTGGTGGTGTCTGAGAATTCCATTAAAAAGATTCTACCCCCACTCTTAAAGCAGGTCCAGAGAGTTGTGGTGAATGGAGTTAAATCCAGCTGGTAATTGGTTCTAGTGGCATTCCCAGGGTCAATACGGGGGCCAGCCCTGTTTAATATCTTTATTGATGATCTGGACGAGGGGATTGGGTGCATCCTCAGCAAGTTGTCAGGTGACTCCAAGTTGGGAGGCACTGTTGATCTGCTTGAGAGTAGAAAGGCTCTGTAGTGGGATCTGGATAGGCTGGATCACTGGGCTGATACCAATTGTATGAGCTTTAACAAGACCAAGTGACAGGTCTTGTTGGTTATAACAACCCCGCGGAATTCTACAGGCTTGGGGCAAAGTGGCTGCAAAGATAAGTGGCAGAAAAGAAAAAGGGTGTTATCTAACAGTCAGATGAACACGAGCCAGCAGTGTGCCCAAGTGGCAAGGAAGGCCAATGGCATCTTGGCTTGTATCATAAATAGCATGGCTGGAAATAGGAGTGAGGTGATTGTCCCACTATACTCAGCACTGGTGGGGCTGCACCTTGAGTGCTGTGTTCAGTTCTGGACCCCTTCCTACAAGAAAGGCATTGAGGCCCTGGAACGTGCCCAGAGAAGCACAGTGGAGCCACAAGGGGTCTGGAGCAAAAGTCTTATGGGGAGCGGCTAAAGGAGCTGGGAATTGTTTAGTCAGGAGAAGGCTGAAGGGAGACCTTATTGCTCTCTACAGTTCCCTGTAAGGAGGTTGCGGCAAGGTGGGTGTCGGCCTTTTTCCCCAGATAAAAACAATAGGGCAACAAGTAATGGCCTTAAGTTGCGCCAGGTGGGGTTCAGTCTGAACCTTAGGGAAAATTTCTTCTCAAAAAGAGCGGTGAGGCATTGGAACAGGCTGCCCAGGATGGTCTTGGAGCCCCCATCCTTGGGGGGTGTTCAAGAAACTTGGAGATGTGGCACTGAGGGACGTGGTTTAGTGGGCATGTAGGGATGGGTTGACAGTTGGACTGGATGATCTGAGGGGTCTTTTCCAACCTTAATGATTCTATGATTTTTCTGACAAAGTCCAATAGCATTTTTGTTATTGTATGTTAAGTGAAATAGCTGTAGAGATACTCATGGGTTTACAGTAGACTACAGCACACATTAACATCTGCAGCCTCACTGTTCTTCATCAGGGTGGTAGGTGGCAGTGACCAAACCTAATACCCTCTGCATATCCCAGTTTCTTTAAGCTACTTCAGATCAGTTCTCATTTGCATAAGATGGAGACAAGCCATGCTGCTTTATTCATCTTCTTTGAGCTCTGCTAGGAACACAGCTGCACAGTTGCAGTGGTTGCCTACAGCTTTTCAGAGTCCTGCACTGCCCTGCCTCTCTCTTTCTTACGTGCTGCTTTCGATCAATTACTCCAGTCAATAACCATTCTTGGACTGTTTCATTTTTGCATACAACACATTATCTAGTCTCTTAACACATCATTTAAATTCTTCCTGAACTGACAAATTCAAGAATTGTCTCATTTTCTCTTTTGACTCTTTTTGTAAAAACAGGTACATTCTGCAGAAACCAGAAAGGCAATTCTGTAGACTTTCCACGATCTCAGCAAATATTTTGTCTGCTGATTTAATGCCGGCTGTTAAGCTATACAGCAAGTTATAAGTTTTAGCCCTCATTAAACTCTGTAAAAGTGCCACCTTTTTCTCATCATCAATATCATTAGTTGTAACACATTGTTCCAATCTCCTGACATAGATGAGCTGTGTATTGAGCTATCAAACAAGGAAGCTTTCCATGGTCCCTTGGGAGCACCTCTCAATCTATGCACTGCGACACAGTGGGACATCCTCATCCTCATGGTGTAAACCCAGTGCTGCACTCCTGAATCAGGCTTCCATGCACATTTTCTCTCTTCACGTTAGAAGGAAACTACACAGACAAAACTGAATTCTAAAACCTGTTTTTAGTAATTTTAGATAAATATAGAGTGACTAGACATACAGGCGCTCTGTCAGAACCTGGTGCATTCTACCAAGGAAATCGAGCTGTTAGAAATTTATAAGCACTTTAAAAGGATACTAAAAAGAATAGCCTGACTGGGCTTAAAAGATCCAATGATAATTTTTAAATAAAAGCTCAATTTCATTCAGTCGGTACTTACTCTGAAAGACATAAGGTCATATTCAAGAGTACCGTACTTGAGGCACTAACCACATATCCTGAGGCAGCTTATAGATTGCATTTGGCAAGAGCCCACTTGGAAAGCAGCTACTAAAGGTTTGAATTGCTACAACTTATCAGCACTGAGAAAAGCATCTTGAGAAGACTCAGAACTTTCTGAACTGCATTGATGATATTGCAGATGATCTTGAGAGATGGCTAGAAAAGCACTTATCACTGTTTATCCAATTAGTATGGAACAAAATTAAATTTATGAAAGTTTTTCTTCCATCCATGCAAGACACCCATAATGATTTCTTTTAGGCTAAAAAAATCAAACTTATTTTGAAAGCCAAAATACTGAGAGTACTTTTGAATTTAAAATACTGATTCAGCCCTTTAAAAGCATCTGTTTTGAAGGAAGGTGATAAGTTACAGATTTAAGGAACCATTTTGTGTGTGTTTAGAGATTGAGCATAAAAATAGGTAACATCTAGTAAATAAATCAGCTTTTAAAATAGTGATAAATCTAGGTTAAATTTTGAAACTTGAGACTTACTGGGTAATCAAAGTGGTGTAACACATAAACTGTATATTTCCTCTTAAATAACAGGTCCAAGTATGAAAGCACAGCAGACAGCTTCTAGTAATTCAGCTTCAGAGGAACCTGCCTTAAGATGATAGTCATGGAAGGCAGAAGTGAGTTTAAAGCCATATATTACTTTATACAAGGAGATTTTCAGCTGTAAGAATTTGCCTGAGAAGAAATTAGGGTGAAAGGCTAAATGGATGAAGTTGCTAGAAGGATTATTAATTCCTTTCTGAGACCAAGAGATAAACTCTAGGAAATACAGATAGTGTAAGCAAGGGATTTGCAAATATGGTGCAACAAACTAGTAGAAGGAAATGCAAGTTAGAGGCAGAGAGAAATGCTGAGATTAGACAGCAGCTTGTCTAAGCAGAAATGAAATGTTGTACTGAAGATCTAGGAAAGGAGCATTAGAGGACAAGGGAATGCAAAGTCCAGGAAATACCATGACAGAATCAATCAGTAATATAGAGAAAATACTCGAGTATTATTATACTTGTAGGCCCTCAATAATAGCTTCCATCCATCTCAGCTTGTACATCAAAATAGTAGGAAAAAATTTAAGCAATACATAGTCATACTCCTAACAAGGTGACTACCACTGCCCCATACCAGAAGGACAGTACTAGTGCTCAGTTCCATCAAGTCACAGTTTGGACATAAACTTTTAGGCACATATGTGCTGTACAATATTGTCATTTCTCTTTGACTCAAAAGTGGCTAAAAATGAAGAATTTCCTTCAGGTCTATGCCCAACAAATGCCTGCCAGCAGATCCTTAACAGAATGTATGTGTTCAGAACACCATTAGGCCAGTTGCAAAGTTGGCAACTGTGGAGGGTTTATTTCCAGTAAAGAACAGGCACCCAGAAAGATAAGACCAAAAGTTTTTCTTAACAAGCTGTTTGTCAAGCTGTTGAATGCTTCGCCATAAACCTGGGCCCAGAATACCCAAAGAAGGGGAAGAACACTGTGTTTGCTGAGAACATTTTAAATGGAGAGAAACTCCACTAATCACTTCTTCAAGGACAGATTCCACTGAAGCTGCACTTCCAGAAGATGTTCACTGTGTTTCCATACTTGCATTTGTTATTTAAAAGGAAATATACAATCTGTAAGTTGAAAAAGAAAGAAATTTGTACTTTATCATTAAGGCCAAAGATCCTTATAAAACCACACCAATTCCTTTGAACAAATCATGAATGAATAAGATAAAAAAAAAAAAAAAAAAAAAAGGGGGGGGGGGAATCTGTTTGAGAATGACCAGAGGAAAGACCAATAACGACAGCATAAGGTACCCTTCAGGAAGAACTGGACCAAGGCCAACACGAGCACCAATTGACATCTCTTTTATTCTACAGGATAAAAAGAAAGAGTCTGTCTCACACTGACAGTGCTTCTCAGCATCAACCAAGCCACTTATCAGCTAATTCAACATCTTCATAAAAATAAAAATAAACCAACAAAAAAACAAATGAACATTTGATCTCATCACTGCCTTAATTTAAGATGTTCAGAACTCTTATTCCTATCCATACACCAGTAAATATTTACATGAATAGAGATTTTCTACTCATAAATCATTCTGCAGCCTGACTTGCATATGTTTACCCAAAATGTGTCTCCGCTCCCCAAGAAATATTGATGTTAGCTAGCAATTAGTTAGAAAGCAGAATTATCATTACACCAAGGAATACAGTCCCAACTATACATGAATAAAGCAGACAGCACGTAGTAGGATGAATGTTTAAAGTATACAGGTAACTACAAAAGCTCTCAAATTAAAACTCTGCTTGTAAGTGATAGAAAAATAGGAAGAACTGAATATTTCTGTTAACTAAAAGAAAGAATATTTCACCTCTTTCTGCTCAATTTCAGCACTGAGAAAGCAGCCTTGCATGGGTTGCAGCACTTAGAAACACCTTAAGGCCCGCAGATTGTAGCAAAGTTTTCACTTGTCTGCGGAGAACAGTGGAGATCTTTGTTTTTCTCCATCTCCATTTCCTGCCACTTCTGACTCTCCAGTCTGTAATGCTATCAGGAAATGCTTTAGTTAAACAGACACATCTTAGCATTTATTCTGCTTTCTGTCATTTGCCTGTCTTGATTCTGGGCCAGCATGGTTAGTCTGTAAGAGCAAACAGTAACTGATATTTTTAAGGCACTGAAGTGAACCTGAAGATGGGAAATTACTGGAGATTATGCTAAAGATAATACTCCAAATCTTAGAAGTTTATATTTAGGACGGATACTCTCTAACACTGAACAGTAGGAAGAAACTACTAGGCAGAAAAAGAGGGAAAATATAAAAATTACTTACTGGGTTCTTAATATAAAAATTATTGTTTTAATCCCCAAAGGATAAAAATAAGATGTAATCTCACTTTCTGACAATTAAGTCTGCTTTTGTCTATGTTATTCCTGTGTAAAAAGAAACTGTTATGCTAGTACTCATTGAAAGTGACAAGAGCAAATATAACCAAAAAGGGAACAAGAAAGAGAAACTCTGACATTTATAAAGTGATCGGCCTGGGCAGGAGGGAAGTGAGGAAGGGATATAGACAGTGAGATCCATTTCACTTAAGCCTCACACAAAGGGCCCATAAAGAAAGGAAGGAATTACAAAGACATGGTTTATTGACCGCTCACCGCTGAGACAGAGTTTTCCTGTATAAATTCTTTCTTAGAAGGTTAATTAAAAAAGGGTTAGGGCCCTGATCTGAAAACCCTTTATTCACTAGCATAATCCTTATTCTCACAAGTGATTCCATTGATTTCAGTGGACACGGGATTGCTCATGTGGCTTAAGGTTTGCAGAACTGGACTCTGTGGGTTTGAGGCAATGAAAAATGGTACTGCTTTAAGGTAACAACACATGCAGCCCAGCACAGCAGCACAGCTCTGCTTGAGTACAGGAGCAATATGGAGCTTCCCATTCTACCAGCTAACTTTATTTATAAGAGATATAATACACAGACAGCAGCTACATTAAAAACCAGCATGCATAAATACAAGACAGAGAAAGATCACTAGATAATTTAGACAGGTTTAGTACAAAATATGTACATCAGCATGCTGAAGTAACACTCCATGTCAAGAATGCATGTGATGTTTCTGTCAGTACTGGCCACATCCCTGTCAAGCTCGGGGCTGAAATCAGGATCACAGTTGCTCCACAGCACATCCCAGAGCTGCCAAGGATAGAGACTAAGGGCATCCCTATAAAACCCCCACAAACTGCCACGGTGTCAGGATCAGCAGCAAACAGAGCTGGAAACCTCTGCCCAGTGAGCAAGGAAGCCTCAAGTGGTGTTCATACCTCTTTTCCCCTCCTCACCCAAATCTGCTTCTGCTTACCAAAAGCTCTGCCTCCCTGTCTCTTTATATATGCAACCTGCAAAATACACAGAAATTTGATCACTTAGACAAATCTACAGCATGTGAAAAAGCAACATGCAAGGATGAAATTAGGTCTGTAGCATAGCATACACTTTCAAAAAACCTAATCAGTCCTACATCTCCTAGCTTCTGTTTGAATTCTTAGCCCCACTTTAAGAGTTTGCAAGGTATTTCTAATTCCTAATGCATGTTTACTTCAAAGTAGCTTTGCTGTTGAATGTATGACAGGGTCCTACCTTCATCACTGATGATCCTGAAAAGGGGCAGCAGTGGTGACAGCAGTGAGACCGCTGCTATCTGCTAGGCAGGTGCTGAAAGAAGCCAGCCCTTGAGTATTTCTCAAAGGGCAAATATAGAGGGTGTGGATGGAAAACAGAGTAAGGATGGATTAGATGATACCTTTGTTCATCATACATATGCTCAATAAGGCTATTCATCATTATTGGGAAGGACAGAGATATAAGAAAATATTGTTTGAGTGCATGATCTGAGCCAATATTTCTTATAAAAATTAAATATATTACCTATGTAAGGAGGAGAGCTGTACCTTATATGCTGTCACCTCTAACATTAGAGAAATATAATTCTGGAGGAACCCAAATGATTCATTAAATAAAAACTGTTTTGTAAGACTGAGATCTTACACAAAAGGTCTTACACAAAAGGTCTTACAAAAGAAGACCTTGCATAAAAATATCTTCTTATATATCACAACCAGAAAATACTACGATGGTTGCTTTTAGAAATCTCTAAATGTCACAGGGACAAGAAATCACCTGTAGTATTAATGAAATACCAACATTCCACAGACATCTACATACAGAAAATCTGTAAAATGTTCAGGCACGAGTTACCCTTTTAGCTCATGCCGGAAATAGAGATCCAATTCCCTTCTAGGATAACACAGGAAAACCAAGGACAAAGATTGCTTACACAGATTCAGTAATCATTACAAAAATATAGCATATTTTTAGCATAGCTTCCTTCAAATCTCCTCAAACTTAAGTATAACAACAACAAAAAAAGGAAGAAAAAGAATCACTCTGTAGCCCGGGAAAGGTGATACAGGGCACAGCTCGGGGTAGGAAATCTTACAATGCTCTTGGCAGCCTACCCTGAAGAACAGCACTTCAAATGCAGAAAGGCTTCTTGGCAATCAATAAATCCTCATGAAAGACAAAGTGCTCAAAGCTTTCATGTCCCTGGAGCAAAAATTACACCCATCCTTTGATAGCAGGGCGCTCCATGAGAACAGCAGCCAGCCCCCTCACTACTGTAACCACACAGGTTAAACTGCAAGCTCCTAACACCCAGCTCACTGCAACATCCCCTGAAATCACCCCCACATCCCTCCAAGTCAGCACCACCACCCCCATGGGCCCTTACAGCATGCATATAAGGGAAAGACACAGCAGTTGCCTCATTCCTAAGACATTTCCATAGCTTCAGATAACCTCTGAGTGAGAGACACTTTGAATCAAATATTTTTGGTGTTTAACAGCCCTGGGTAGACTCGTCCACCCAATAGCCTTGGGTTCCAAGGATGTTTCCTCCTGGGAAAGGAGCTATGGAACTACCAGCAGCCACAGAATAAAAGATTATAAAATCATAGTGTGGTGCGAGCAATACAAAAAGCAACTTGCTGTTACTCTTAAGATTAAGGTCAGACTAGGGAGGCTATGTTATTTTACATTCACAACTATTGCACCCAATAGCAAATGTACTGTCTTCTTTCAATAACCACATTTTAAGAAAAAGTAATTCAAATTTAATCTGGATTTACAGGTCCAAGAATAATCAATGGATAGAAATATGCCTTATGATAAATATGTAGGGATGTAAATCTATCTATTCATTCAAAGAGAAGGTGAAATGTGACAAACCAGCACAAGAAACCAATCAAAAGCCAGGAGGTGGATGGAAAAGCTTTCCATCCTAAAGAAAATCAAAGCCTTGCAGTCAAAATTCAACATCTTTAGAGTGAGAAAAAAGGTGCAAATTTCTGTCAGTGAGGGTAGGTAATACCCGGGATAACTATGTGGATTTATTACCAGCTAAATGTTAAGTAGAAACTGATTTTTGAAAAGAGACATACTTTGTCTCAAGTATCATTATTATTATTAAGCCAGTATCACCACAGTATCAGGAACTAGAGCTGGGAAATTCTACTGTCTGTGTTACAGAAGAGGACGGAGTGGATGATAATCCTTTCTGGCTTTAAAATTATCAGTCAGCGAATCTATTAGTGTAATTTCAGTTCCCAACATGCACAACCACCAATGACAAATCTCCAGTGGAAAAATGTTGATAGCTGCACAGGTGTTAGAATAAAAAATGGCAAAATCTGTTTTCTAGCTGGGAACAGAAGGTGGATTATGTTGGAGGTATGTTTGATTGTTATGAACAGCAGATACAAGACGGTGTCATTTAAAGACAACTTGAGCAGATGGATGGCAGTGTGTGTGCACTGTGAAGTGATGTTAATTGAATGGCCTGGGATTACCTTTAAAAATCTTAAAATGAATAATTGGAAAACAATTAAAGAAGCAACTACAATCCACAAATTCCAAGGCTGCCAGCTGGCCCAAAGGGTGGGACTGAAGTTATATGAAACACAGCTTTTTTTCCATCCTGATTTTCACACAAGAAAGCTCAAAAGAGAATGTTTTGTGTATTTCTCAAGGACAATAAACCACTATTCTTGATGCAAAGCAGTTTTTTTGTTTGATAATAGTTTTCACATTGGCAAGATCTCAAACTAATTTTATTTAGAACTGCATCATTTCTGTAAGCAAAACATCGGACTGTCATAGCAGAGTTTCCTTACAATTCATCAGTATAATTTGAACAAATGGGCTACAGAGATGTGGGCTGCTGCCCATCTTTGAAATGAACTCTGATACAGTGATGTAAGTATGACAGATGTGGTACCCTGCCTGTTTTTACTGCTGCAAATACCACTGATCTACAGCACATATGCTGTAGAATTGGGTCTCACAGTGCTAGTACATACATAGCATAAAACTGACCTCAGGTTTTCATCCAAAAGAGCCAAATAGGTGAATCACTCCCACTCTTGCGTTCTTTTGATCAAAACCACTGTAAATTCAAGCATTGTCCCTTTTGCACATGTCTATCTTACTCCTCAGGCTCTCTTTTCTTCCCTCCATCACTGCTGGAAGACATTCTCCTTTACTAATAAGATATGGAACTTAGGAAAAGGGCCATATGTTCAGCAGTCCCAGGAGAGCAGGGTTTAGCTGTGCAGACCACTCCCCCCAAGATGCTGCGGTCAGGACCTGCCCTTTGCAGTTGCTGCTGCAGAGCTCTCATTCAGTCTGTTTAGCACCAAAATTCCAGAGCACCTTGAAATTATTGGAAAGCTCGGTTGATTCTTCTGCGTTTCTGGGGCTGGCACCAAGTTCTTTTTTGGACCAAGAAAAAAAAATATGAGGGAAACTGCTCTGTATTGGTTTTTTTGTTTTGTTTTGTTTTTTTTAAATCACAGAGCATCTTGCAGTTTGGAAAAGACCTCTGTGCAACCCAGAGTCACGCAGAGGATGAAGATGCTCCATCCCAGAAGAAGATTTACATGACAGCCTCAGCTGCCACAAGCAATCTTCCTTTTATGAATGTTTGGAGGCATGAAGTACTCTAGCTCTGACAATAGGATGAATACATAACTCTTATTGTGGTTATAGTATTATTTCTACATTTATTGTGAGGGAACACCATTAAAAAAAACTTTGTGTGGGCCATGGCCAAGTTTTGAAAGTTAATTCTGAAAACTGCTTTTTTTAAAGGACAAATCAAGCTTATTAACTTTCTTTCCTTGAACTCCCTTCCTTGTAAGTCCACTTGACTAACAGCATTTGGTATTCTGTGCATTTGACTTCTAAGTTAAACATTTCCAAGAGTTGTCACCCCGCTTTTTCTCCCTGTTCTAATTACAGAGATGGGGTCACATGTTATATGCCCTGCCTAGACAGTAGAAAACATCTGTGGAATCCCTGGTATCAGAACATGGTAACTGTTAGCCACTTTTGCAGAGACCACTGCTGTAACACTTTCGACCACAATACACCTGTTCCAACCCATCAAGTGGAAAGTTCAGCACCAACTTACTTTGAAATGCCTCAGATTAACCACTTCCACCAGCTCCAGCCCTCAGCATATTCCCTGGGCAGCCATCAGTACACAGGCTGTCTGCGCTGCTTCACAGCATTCCTATCCAGAGTGCCTCTGGGGACAGATAAGGCCCCGATGCCTCTAATAGCTCCAGTAAAGAATAGAAATAAGTATAAAGAATGGAGAGAGAAGCATTCAGATGCACTGAGCATTCAGGCAGTTACCCAGCTGCCCGAATGGAAACTGTGGGGAGGGAAGTTCAGCTCTGTCACTACATATCTCTCTCCCAGCAAATGGCACAAAAGCAGGTGCTCATTTACCTCTGCCATGGCAGCGACGTGCCAGGATGCTGGTAGACATAGGAAGGGAATGTAGAGAAATCCAGTGCAGGGCTGCTGTCTCCCCTTTAGCATCACCAGGCCTGCAGCTTCCCACAGAAGCAGTGTTCTTAACTGAGCCATGCTTCATGCTATGGGAACAAGCAAAGCAGGGAAACTTTGCTCTTGGGTGGCCCCTAGAGACAATTTATCTTCGCTGGCACTGCTACTAGATCTGCTTTACAGGATATGCCCTAGCAAGGCCACCAGGCAAGGCTGATAACAGGCCATTAGGGGAAGATTATTTGGCATTTACTGGAGCAAAGGCCTGCATTAGTGCCTGGCTCTCACCCCTTACCATTATCCTCTCACAGCATCACAATAAAGAGAACAGCATGAAACCAATGAAATAAAAAGATTATCCAGATATTTCAAATCTCCATGCTACTGAAGTGAATTTCAATTTGGGTTGTTTCAGAAATGCTTCTATTGCACATGTGGACTTATAGGTGATTTACCTCAACAACAGCCCTGAGTGGTTTTTATTGAGGTTTGCTCACCAGCAGATGTAGGATTGCAGTTCTCACACCTCCATGGCCACTTGTGCTTCTCCTGACTACTGGCCAGGATGAATACCGTAGAAAGAATTTCTACAGACTCATATTCCAACCTTGTCTTTCCTGTTTCCCAAAAATATTCTTGAAAACACACATACCAGAGGGAGCATTTACCAAGAAGCTAATAAAAATGTCTAAAATAAGACAGATCAACACTGGTGGTAGCTTTGTGAGTTTTCAAACCTGCCCCATACCAGCAAAATGTAAACATGTACTTACAGAACATTCAGCAAAAAGAGTGCAAACTTACAGCAGAAGCTGGAGTTAAAATCCTCCTCTGTATTTCCAAAGGCCTGCAAAATGGCTGCGCTGAGGATGGAGGTGCTGTTATCATGCTTTTAAACTTCTCAGGTGCTTACATGATACGAATTAGGAGCGTGCTGTATTTCCTGGAACACCCTGAAGGTTAGCCAGATCAGTAGCTCTCCTTTATTGTAGCTCCAAACAAAACAAATGAATACTTCTGAAAACCTCAGATTTTCCGGAAACAGAATGGTTTTCCAGCCAACATAGCAGAGGCGAGGGCTGCTGACCAAGACTGCGGGAAGGCCCATTGCTCTGGGAGTACTCCCCACCTCACAGGCAGATCCTTTCTTCCTCCAGCCCAACCTGCAGCTCTCTTCTGCTGCCCATCTTGTCCCAGCAGAGACAGGAGAGCGCTGCTGGTCCTGGGCACACTGCTAGTGACACAGCCGCTGCCCTGAGGGGCCTGACTGCTCTGGCCTGGCTCTGATATGGGCTTCCACTGCTGGGAAGAGCTGAGAGAAGCCTGAGCTTTGCCTTTACCCCTAGGTTCAGGAGAGGTTTGTAAGAACAAGTCCCACAAGGCACCTCACTGCTCCACAACCCACCTTACAAAATCTTGGCTCCACCTGACACCTCCATGACACGGTACTGCAGGCAGCCTTTCCCACAGCCCTGTTGACTCCAAGGCCTCAGCACAGGATCGAGCACTGCAGCACTGGGGGCACCTCAGGGAAGGCTGCTCTGTACAAAGGCAAAAAGCTGCCAGCAGCAAGAGGGGAAGAGTGAGGAACAGTTCTGTGGCACAGGATTCAGTGCAGCAGGGCAGGAGCTCCCTGCAGCCTGTGGGAAGCCCACACCAGCAGGTTCTGCTGACAGGACCACGGCTGTGGAGGACACACGTAGAAACAGAAGAGAAGCATGTGGAAGATGGAGAACAGAGGTTCTGCTATGGATTATTTTCCCTATGTTGTCTGCTTTGCCTGCAAAAAATAAACAGCAAGCAATCTCTCTGTGTTTATCCTATCCACAAACTTTTTTACCTTTTTTTCCTCCATCTGTCCTATCAAGGAATGGGAGTGAGCATGCAGCATCCAGTCCCACCACAGGGAAACATTTACTCTGATGTTCCCCAGAATAGCAGGGACTGCTAAGAGCATGGCAACTCCTGATTAGATGTGGGAAGAGCTCTGTGACCCAACCACATACAAGCCCCTTGCAAGCTGAAGCAGGAGCCTGAGCTCTGGAGCACAGCAGCTTCTCCACACCTCAGCAGGATCCAGAGCACAGACATCAGTGTTTGGCCCCATATTTATTCATGCTGGTGGTTAAACACTCCCACAGACCCGAGGGAGGTGATTTTAGCCATATGACCATGATAAGTCATGTCATGTGTTTTCACCAACTATTTTAAGCACTCATACTCTTCACTTCTTATCCAAACAAATCACATTTAGTCTCAATAGGAGCCACGTGAACTTAAATATCTGGACTATGGCCTTATATGTTTTTAATACCAAAAATACTCATATTTTTCTGATAATTATATTGTATCTTTGAGGTGTTTTTCTTGACATGTCACATTGTGATGAGTCACACAATGCCATGCCCATCACTTTAGAAAATTAGATAGATAGCAAATGTTGCTCAAGAAAATAAATGAAACATTTTTAAAACTACATATTAGACATACTTTGTTTCAGCACTGCTAATGTGGAGGTGCCATTTTCCACCGGTTACAGACAGTGCAGGCTGCAGACATCCATCTCAGCAGCTTACACACATCACGTCTGCAGAGTAACTCAAGTCTCAAATGGATTTTTCTTTTTTTTCCTTTTTTTTAAGATAAATTTTTGAGAGCTGGGTTTTAAAACCGGAAGGGAAAATATATTCTATTACATTATAAATACGTGAATCAGGTTGGAAAAGCTTCTCCTTAGGAATCTGAAAGACATTATACTAAATTTGTGCTCCATGATAAGAAGAAGATACATATTTCTAGAATAAATCAAAACAAGAAGCACTTTTCTCTTTAGTCCTGGTAAGATGAGTGTGGGTTTTAGGTGACTGAATCCAATGGTTTGAGAGTTCAACAATAAATCACAGAGATAAGACAAAAAGCACCCTCCTATCCTTTCATTCCTAATAAGTACTCAGCTGCTTGGAAAACTTAAACAGCACCCTTAAAGACAAGAAGTTAGGCACCACTTATGCTCTTATTCATGTAATTTTAAAGAGGCATATACCCAATCTTCCTGGTGCTCTAAAGGAATATTTATCATTTCTTGGGCAAATTTGAGCAAAGAAGATCTGACTGCAGGTCATGTGTGACACAGCTTATACATCTGGTTCTATATTATATCTACAAGGTGTAGAGTAGCTTCAGGAGCCCCGATAAAGGAAAGTTTAGTCTTTTTCCCCCGTGGAGACATCTACCATTATGCAGAGCAAGGTCTCACTATCAGTCTTGGCACTTTGCACTAAAATAATGGTTAAGGCTCTTTCCCACTATGTATATTCAAAAGCTAAGCTTGGACATACTGTTACCCCCACAAAGCTGAAGAAAAGTCAATTTCTCAATATACCAACACTCTTTTTTACAGTCTTTAAGCTCTTTGGCATTTGCAGTGTTTCCCTTTTCATCTCCCCTTCTTCTTGATCCTCTTTCTTCTTCTGCCTTTATGTTTTGTCTTCACACTTGTTATCCCTCTTCTTCCCCCCACTACCTCAATTTATTACTTCTCTTAGATCTCCTTTATATTGTCAGAGGTTTTCTTACTTTCTCCAGAAATGCTTGATTCCTCTAGTGCTAACAGGGCTCCCTGTTGGTTCAGGACAAGGGGAGCTCAAAGATGGTGCGTTAGATTGCACGGAAAGGCTATCAGGAGTGAGACTCTCCATCATAAGCATCAGCAGAATAAGCAATGGCAAGTCAGAGGAGGGATAACATGCACACATGCTACATGGGGTACTTGTCTACTCCTGGAGCATTCTTAAAAGTGTTCTTGCTGTTAGCAATGTATCGCCTGGGGCTTTCTGCAATCACAGCTACAGAAACCAGAAAAAAGGAAGGTAGGCAAGTCAGTGATGCTCGAACACCAAGACGTAGAGAATATAAGAGGAAATACAAAGGTGTGATAATGATGACAAGTTTTTCAAGCATTTCCTTCTGCAAACAAATGGCAACATCTGTAAATGGAATGGGAGGCAACAGCTACAAGTAATGAGCCCTCTTGCAGAGAGTTTACAGTATGACTTCTATTCCTCTCTGTCTGAGCTAAGCAAAATCCTATCTTCAGTTCTACAACAATGCCAATATTTTGATATTTGCTTTCCTAGATTGAGAATAAAAAGTGAAGCAATCAATGTATTGTACAGGCTTTCTAGACAACTTTAAGTTTGAAAATGTTGAAATTGTTAATTTCCTTCCAAACCACCATGTAACCACTGACACTTCCATGCTAGAAGACAATGGCTCTGGGGGACCACTCACCACTACGCTGCTGCTGCCCCTAAGCACTCTGTGCAGTTCAGAGAAGAGTCTGTCCTGCTGGAAGCTACTGGATATAGTTTCAGAAGTTTCAGTTAGAATTTTGACCTGCTGGAGAAGAGCAAGTATGAAGCATTCCTTTCAGTTTGTTCCCATCTTATATCCCCACCAGGTTAGGTGGATGCTAATAAATTCACGAACAACAAAACACAAAATGCTTTACCTCTATAAAGCAAATGAAACATTTCAATTCTATTCAAATTTCATCACTGAAAGTTTTTGAGAAACTCTGAGTCACCGCTGGGGCCAAAGTCCACAACTCTGAAGTAAACTCACAGGCAAGCCCAAACCCTTTCTGCTCTGGAGGAAATATACACTTCCTTAAGCCTACTTTTTCTAGAAGCTGGTGAAAAAGAAAAACATCTAACAAGCAAGAGGAACATTTCACCCCTACCCCTGAAAATGATATCTCTGTGTCATGGTTTTATGATTTTTGGTTATTGGTATTCCACATCATAACATCATGTAGTGCACTGGGAGTTAAAGAGTTAATGCTCCAGTTCAGGGTACCTGTCCCAGAAGAGGAGGAACTACATCCCCCAGAGGACTTTGCGTTCAGAGAGGAGATAAAACTTTTGGCAAAGTCACAAGACCTCTCTCTCTTCCTTTCTGCTTGCCCCGACTGCACGTCTTGCCTCAGCATTGGAGTAAACCCTTCAGTTTTCAGATGCTCTCTCTCATTTTATTTGATTTATTAGCTTCAATTCTAATTATATTGTATTGTAGCGTGTTCTCTTGCATTCTGATATCTTTTTTAATAAATTCGTTTGTTTCTCCTCAGATCATTGCCATTGTTTTGTTTCTGGCCCATTTCTCTACCCTTTTTCCTTTTTTCCCTTTTCCAGGGCACGGATCGGACCCGTCGGTTCCCCCACCCCGCTAGTCATGGAACTGGGCCGAACCATCCTGTAAACTGTTGACACCCTGAAATGAAAGAGAAAAATCCCACAATCTTGATGCTAATATTGCTCAATGAACTAGCAGGAACTATTTGACTACTATAATGATGAGCACAGCATAAAAACCATATACTGTGATGTGAAAAATAAACAGCACAGAAGTTTTACTCTTTCAGGTTTATGTCTGTGTATCTGTTTAGCCAGAATCCTATGACAGCATAATGGCTCAACATTATAATATCATAGTCTCATTGCAAGTATAAAAAAGCTTGGTTTTTTTTTAAGGTGTTGGGTTTTTTTTGTTTGGTTGGTTTGGTTTTTTTTAATATATTTTACTCCAAGTTATTTGATAGCCGGATGACTCGAGCTACTAATAGAGCTATAGAGAGTTCTGTGAACACATGCTACACTTTGGTCCATCTCACAATGTTTTCTGCAGGCTGCCTTGGACAGGACAGGATTTATCCAGCACCTACTCACTAGAACAAGTTACAGCAACGTACAAGCCAAGCAGAGATGAGGAAGGAGAACGAACAGAAATGTGGCCATCTCTGTGTTTTTCCTTAGATTCCTGGCAGTATTCTGACCAAATTTACTGTTAACTGATACATTTTTGGTGGCAATTCCATGTTTGCTACATGAGTATGTCACATCTAGTAGCCACACCAAGTTCCCCATTCCACCAGAATTTATGAAAGACAAAGTTAATTGTTTTGAAGGTGAAAACCCCTCAGTAAATCATTGCTCTCATCCCCTCTCAAGCGAGGCCTTGTTCATAAGTAAAACAATAGCATTGTTCTTGGTTTTTTGTGCCCCAGTAAGAGGCAGAAAAAAACATGAAAATGAGAAAGGAAAAATGCAGTGAAAGAGGAGATAAAATGAGTAAGGGGGAAAGAAAATGAACTGACAGACTGCAGGAGAATAAATTGAGCCAATAATGACCAGAAGGTAAAAGTCTGTTCCCTCCAGTATTTTTCATTTAAAATTTCACTCTCCTGATTAAAACTTTGTAAATAGTAATTATTATCACAAAGATATTCATAAACAGATGTTTTAAAAAATGCAAATGACTTCACAATTCAGTTTATATGCTACAGGGAATTTAATCTTGGAAAACAGAAAAATGCATCAGCCCCCAATTCCAACTTAATTCAGTTAATCAGAACTGGAAGCAGAGCTTTTTTCCCCCTCTTTTCTTGTTAAGTATGGTAATGGAGGGAAAAGCCTATTATTTACAGAAGACTATTGTTTTTGTATTGCATTTGTATTCATAAAAGCCGATAGAATGTACCTAATTCTAATACCCAATTATTCTATTATTTTTTTATGATGGCATTTATTTGTGAAATGCAACATGAGCTATTGTTTCTGTGAGGGTAATTGGGTGTGGATTCTCTTCTACTTCATATCATGAGATACTAGTAGAAATGATGAAATACTATAGATTCTAAAATGAGTACGGTCACTTAATTTTAAAGCAAAGCAATTACTGTTCTATTACCAGGTATTCTGAATCAATACCTTGTCTTGCAACTTGCACTCACATCCAGAATAAATCCATAATATCACAAGTAATCAGAGGTAAATAGAGATAGAGCAAAACAGATATTCAACAGGAGTCCTTGGATACAGTTTGCGTAGGTTATAGACTCAGATGGGCCAGCAGTGAAAATATACATTGCTTATTGGGTTTCCAAACGTATAAAAACATCCAGCCTGCCAAGGATACACAGAATTGATGGAGCTTCTGGAAACAATAAATTATATTTCATCACACAAAGATGTAATTCCTGCTGTATTTTCAACAGCTCAGGTTAGCTCCTTTGACATCAAAGGAACTAATAAAACATGAAGTACAGTAGATTTGACCTGAGAGGCACACATATGCTTTTATGTACAAGGTAAAATTTTATTGGTAATGGTAAGACTCACAGCTGACTTTTTGATTGCTTATTATGTTCTTGATTTTTCTTCCTGCCTTTATACATTGACTAAACACCACATCACTCCTATTGCTTGCTGACTAGAAAAAAAATCTCTCCCTCTCACAAGGTAGCAAGATCACAGTGTTTTAGTAAAAACCAAAGTAATTAAGATGCATAATTAATGATTAGAAAAGCGATCACTGCTACAAGTAGTAAAAACAGAAAGGTAGATTAGAGGACTACTTTTTCCCAGTTGAAGAAATTTTTAATACTATACTTGTTGGTTTGTTTGTTTGTTTTTTTTTTAATTGTGCATTATACATTAGAGGTTATGAAGTTTAAATATGTGAATTTTTATGAATGCTTTAAACTAATACGGAGCTACATATCTCAAGGTCCTGCATCACAATCTTTACTAAAGTGAAGCTCCTCAGGCTGTGTGAACACACAGCAGGTAAGCACCATCTCCTCCCCAGAAGCTGGAGCAGGGGTTACCAAACAGAGATTTCATCCTGCGTTATTTGAAAGTATATTCAATTATTAATGTGAGGTAGACATTGGGAAAAAACTAAATATACTGAACTCAGGCAAACTGCCAGATATGTAATCATACAAACCAATGTTCCATTTCTCAGTTTATACTGCAATTTCTCCTAGTTTTCTGTAACAACATTGAGGATCAAGCAGGTGATATTGCAAGCAAGTTTGTGACAGCTGGAGACATGGTGAGCAGTCCTGCTGAGTGCAGGGATAAGTCACCCTGCCATGGCACAAAGTTACAGTATCTGAGATGGATTAGACAGTACCACAAGGAACTGAGTCTGAATTTGGGTCCCTCCCACTCCTCCTGTAAGCAGGCAGTGAGCCCCACAAGGCTGGGTCCTGCAAGGAGCAGCATTACAGCCTGGTGGTACTGCACATTCAGAGCAACACTTACTGAGGAAGCATGTCCAATTCCTGCCTTTTTTTTCCCCCCCACATGACACATTCGAGTTTGCAGAAACAGGGCATTGTGAATTGTATTTATTCCTACACAGCAATCTTTCCTATTCTGGTCAGTAGTGCTTACTATGTAAGCAGAGAAAACAAGAACAAAAGCATATCTATCACCAAGGATTCTGCCATGAGCTGACCCACATTTGTAAGGTGTGTGCTGCTCTTTCCACAACTACTCTTCAGAGCCCTGCTAAATCAAGTGAAAGAGAGGCCGTGGCTGGATGAACTGTGTGTTGAGGCACTCCAAACATATGGACAGCAGGTAGAAGGGGAAGTTTGTTAAGGCAGTAAAAGAATTGCTCAAATGTATGTACCTACCAAGTAAATACGCATATGAGGGCTCAGTTTGCCACTAGATAATTTGGACACTTTTTAAAAATTACTGTCAGTCTGAATTGGTTCAGGTGTTCGCTCATCTTCTCTGTCTCCAGCTTAGCAGAGGTGAAGATGAAGACCCTTGGAAAGACGGCCAAAATGCAAGAAGTTCTGCAGCATATGAGGGCTTAATGGAGGAAGATAGGGGGAGGGGAAAAAAAAGGAAGTAAATAGGTATTATACTATGCTGGAACTTAAATCAACAATTAAGGCTATGTAAATTAAATCAGGGTAGCAGTAGAGAAAGAAAAGATAGGGGCAAAGTTCCTCACGTTCAACAGAGAGAGGAATAGCTTCATTGTGCACTAGTTATAGTATCCCTGAAGATATAAACAGGACTTAAAGGGGTTTAAAATAAATGCCTTTTCTTCTTTCCATCACTATCCAAACCCATTCCACAGCTCTAGTCCCAAGGCTCTATTTCCCTTCAGCTGGAGAAAGATTATTCTCACTTTGAGAAGCTGATTCTTCCAGAAAGCAATGCACAGTTTCTATTTATTAATAATCACCTTAACCACAGTCACACATACAAACACACATAGCCTGACCAGCAACCCCTCTCCATTCTTGACCGTGATTCACCACCTTCTAGGCTGGTTTTCTCTGTCCCCAGACAGCCTACTTCTAGGCCTCCACATCATAAGGAGAACATTCATCTCCAGAAGGGGGAAAGTCAGCTTTCCTTCTTAAATCTCAGCCTCTGGAGACAGGCAACAGCTCCTCTTTTTATTTATTTATTTTTAAATCTTTGCCTTAGTTAAGCCACAACAATCATACACGCATTTGGGGATTTTTCTACTTTACATTCAACATTCAGTGTTTCATACTATACTGCATACATATCAACACTATTGAACACCACAAACCATCTACCTATAAAATGAAAAGGGGCACGGCCACAGCTTATGGCAATGCCTTCCGTATTCAGCTCTTTAAAAAGAAACTTACGCCCTGTGTGAGTTTAATCTCAAAGTTTGTCACCAAGACTGCTGGAAGAGTGACATTCCAAACACTATTTCGACAGTACTGCTCTACAGAGTGTCTGAAGTGAGATTATAGTGTGTACCCAAGTTGTCAGCAAGTACTAAATCAGTCTGTCAGCATTTTAAATGTATGACATTGTGCTCAGGTCCATCTCTCCTTCCAGAATACCTGATCAAGGGGAGCAAAGCAATTCCCCCTCATCTGAATTCTAGGTGAACACTGGAGAACTGCAGGGCCACTAAGAAGAAACGACATTCTTGCGATGGTAGCCTCATGTTGATGCAGTCACAGATTAACTCAGCTCTCAAATATTGTAGAAAGCAAAAATTGGAGCTGAAACCTGCATTTCTAGGAAGATTCAAATGCTAGCACATGAATATTAGTAGTGCTCGCGTCCATAGGGATTTTACTGAGTGGTTTTGAAACAATTTGTGCATCCATAAATACCACATTTTTCAATGAGCACAGGAAGCCTGCAAAGCTTTTTGTGCAAAAAAGCAAGGTTAAAACTCATTAGAGCTCACATCAGGCATTTGATGGGCTTTACAAGCTGCCTCAGTGTCTTAAAGTGAAAAATAACCAGTAGAAATTGCTTTATATTTTTAAACGTCCTGGATTCTCCTTTTAGCCAGAAAGTAAAATTGCCCCACACCAGACATACATTCCCCTGATAATTCTCCTCCTATCGTTTTAAAAGTATGAGTTTTGACAAGGGTTATAAAGATTGCCATTAAACTCTGCTCTTGAGTACAGCATAGGGTAGAAGGTAAAAATAGCAAGGATTTGGGCCATAATTACCTTCATTTTAGAGGGTAGGAGAAGGAATTACAACAGCAGGAATATTTAGGCGTTTTCCATCTCCAGACCAGGTTTCTCACTGGGATCACCCAGAGCTACTTTGAAGCTGATCCCGGTCACTGGAACCACTCTCAAAGGCTCCTCTGGACAGTGTTTGCCTGCAAAGGAGGAGAAAAGAGTGGTTGGGCACTGGAACAGGCTGCCCAGGGAGGTGCTGAAGAAACACGACAATGAGGCACCAAGGACCGTGGTTTAGTGGGCA
The DNA here is from genome assembly GCA_016647715.1 of Pavo muticus. Classification (NCBI taxonomy): domain Eukaryota; kingdom Metazoa; phylum Chordata; class Aves; order Galliformes; family Phasianidae; genus Pavo; species Pavo muticus. The sequence goes on from JACDJE010000124.1 coordinate 1,442,967, forward strand.
TGGGGTGATGGGCTGACAGTTGGACTAGATGATCTTAGTGATCTTTTTCAAACTTAATGATTCTATTGTTCTCTGATTCCAGGATGGGAGCTCTCCCTGCTGAGCAGAGCCCTGACTTGCTGGTGTTCAGGGGATTTGCATCTTCTGAATTTTTTTTTGTAAGGGGCAGGCTTCTGGAGGGGGCAAATTTAGTTGTAACAAGTAAAACTGTGGGCTGATAGGTTCTGATTCAAGACTTTTTAATGTTTCCTTTAAATATAAAGCAGGAGAATAAATACAGTGTGTAATAAATAGTAAGTAAACCCTTAGTTGCATTTTATGAACACTGAACAAATCTAGTGCAAAAGCTTCTCTTTTAAGATCAAAAAAAAAAAAACAAGCACAATCTATTTTTAAGGCCTTGGATTACTGTTTCTTATTAAGTCAAATTTACCACTTGCTTTGTTGACTGTACTGCAGAGCAGCAAGGCAGGGCTGGCAGCGGGGAGAGGTGCTGCAGAGTGCCACCGAGACACCCCAGTGCCCAGAGATGGGAAAGCAAAGGGGCCAACCAGAGCATCTTGGATTTCTGCAGCTCGTGCACCTCCAAATAAAGCCACAGTGGAGGAAATGCTGCTTTCTGCAGGTGCATCAGTCTGACTGGCGTCCAAAATAAGGCAGAATGACTGAGATTAAGGAAATACGATCCAACCAAAAAGAAGAGAAGCATAGATGGGGTTTTGTTGCTTGCTATTTTAAAATCTGACTCACCATTCTCATGATCTGAGTTTTCTGTACTAGGGCTCCAGGCAAAATTACAACTGCAAATTTAAAATAGGACACATAGGACACAGCATTCCTGCTGTGTTGAAAAAAGGGGGAATATAAACACGTTTGTATATAAAGTGCACTATATCTCTATGAATGATATGCTGTAACCCGGGGAGAAAGACCTCAGCGTCAAAGGCAGGCATGGGACATTTTGTTGAGGCAACATCCCAAAGTGGAAGGGTTAGTTGCTAATTTTATTCTGGAACTCAAGGACTCATCTATATCATAAATCATACAACACCACAGAGTCTCATTACCACAGGATAACCTTATCCCTCTTTTTTTACTATCGAATAAACAAAGGCAGTCAATCAATCCTGTGCTTACATAATTAAAGCAAAATCAAAGGATTAGCACTGCATTTTGGTAATTTTGTTACCTTAGGGAAGGATAAACATCATCTCTGTGAACTGTCAATGATTAGTGCCGTTTTTGGAGAAACTGAAACCCAAAGAATCCTTTTGGCATTACAACCCAGTGGTTGATTACCACACCAAGTAGAAACAGCAAAACAGCATAACCCCCAGATGGTCCTAAACAGAACTGCCCTCCTTGAAAGCTGCAGAGTAGTGAAGCAGCTCAACCTCAACCAGCACGAGCACCAGGAATCGTCAGTAGAAACGTTGGAAGTGCTCATCAATAGAAACGTTGGAAGTTGGATTGTGAGGAGCACACAAAGGCTGGAAGCAAGACGAGCACTCCTACAGACCCCTATCAGCAGGAAAAGAAGTAGCTACATTTTTCAAACTCCTCATGCTACCTAGGACTCTTCTTACCTGCCTGCAGAGACCTAAACATCTGCGTCTCCTCTCTCCTTCCAACTGCTCAGAGGCTGGAACCCACATGAAGAAATTATTTGCAAAAGATGAAATATTTTGACATTAAAGCCTATGGGCTAAAATTCCCAGTATACACAGCCCCAGATTAATTTTTTATTTTTATTTTTTAAGAGTTGTCAACAAAACTGCAGAAGAAAAATAACGTGTATAGAATAATGTTAGAAGGAAAAAATAAAACAAAAACATCATTGGTAAAGAAAAGCCAAAACATTAATAAAACATTTCCAGTTCCTCTGTAATTTCTAGTACTTTTATCTGATTTGGCACATGAAAAATTCCTTGAATTTTAATTTGGAATCTGACTGCAATTTCTTCTGTGTTCAGTGATGTCAGTTCACAAACCCGTTTGTACAGTTTACTTTACATTGTACTTTGTAAAACTTTAAAATTATTTCAAGGGAACTCTGGATGTGATCTAAATAATTGAACATGGTAAGTATTTAGAAAAAAATATATAGACATTTTGATATTTTAGAGTTCCATCAAATTAAAATTTATGGTAAGGAAGATTCTGTTAAGCTTTTGAGATGCTGAGAACTGAACAGTCCCTTGGGGAGAAGAGCAGAGGGAATTTACAAAGCTCCTTGTAGCTAGCTGGGCTGTCTCTGGAGTTTTCAAGTAAACAATTTTACATCGCCAGAAGCATCCAAAATAGTTGACACTGGTTGGATGGAATGAATATCATTTTACCTAAAAATCTCAGCCCTCTGCCAAGAATTCATGGATCTACAAATGCAAAGAGTTCAACATATATACAGCAATTCAGTCTTTACTTCTAGATTTGGGTGGAAATGAAGAGCTATAACATTTGGATCCATCCTGTACAATCTCAGGCATTGCTTCAGATGGCTTTTAGATCATATCTCTAACATTATGAGAATCAGAGTGAAAAAGCTAAGTTATTCAGAGTCTGACTCCAAAACATGGGCAAATAATCAGCAAATTCTTCTTCCAAATCAGATTGATTTGTGCTTAGGGATCTATCACTAGTAACACCACAACAAGCTGCACAAATAGCATCATGTGAACTTCACATACTTATGTATACACGTAAATATATAAACACACATACTGAGCAAAATGCTCTGTTGTGCCACAGTGCCCAAGTCCTCAGTAAAGTTAACAGCTTGAAACAAACGACAAAACTGCAAAAGGAATTTGACACCCTTTTGCTGATTATTCATAATAAAATTATATAAGCTTAGAGATAGAGTAGCATATTGCACACCATTCCAGGAAGACAATGTTCTGTTGCACGAACCATGATTACTACAAGCTGGTCAGATGTAAAGAAAAAAAAAGAGGTGTACTTCTGAGCTCTGCAGATTAACCCTTTAAGCACAGTACATGTTTATCCCGAGTTTTCCCTGTTGAATTCAGACTCAGCATCTGTCAGACCTCCAGTACAAAGCAACCCAAAGCTGGAAGAAGATGAACATCACTACATGTAGGCCTCTACCACCAAGAAGTCAGATGAATGGGGCTCTAACGACAGCCTGAGAACTCTGAAATCTCTTCTTAAATGTTTGTCTTCATTCTGTTTCCTTGACAATTTTCTCTTCGGCTAGCAATTGCACTGACTCATTTTCTTAATTACTTCTGTGACTCATTTGCCAAAAACTATTGCGAGAGATGCTGCTTTGAGATGACAAGCATCTCAAGATGATTGAAAATGTGTTTTGCAACTCTGACAAGTGAGATTAAACAATAGGTTGTGTCAAACTGCATTAATCAGGTTTGGGAGGGTCACTCCATGACTTTTCGTTTCCGACACATTGTTTAAAATAACTCTGTTTTCTCTTGTTTGCACTCTGCTGTCATTAGAACACTGTGTCCTTTTTGGCTACAGCTATTTTATTCTACTATTTCATATTCTGCAGCTATTCCAGCCAAGCTTCCTTTGCCACAGCTCCTATACAATACCAAATAGCCAAATTTTGGACGTCTCAGGGTTACTTTTAATTTTATATAACAACATCAATTCAATAACAGAGTGAGAAAGCACAATTCAGATTCACCAACTTTTGCAGGTCAGAACATCCTTCCATATCTGTATGTGGTGAACCTTGACTTCTAGCTCACCCTCAAACCTGTCAGAATCATGCTATTTCAGATCAGTAAATAAAACCCAATATTCAATTTTAAGAATTTAAAACACATTTGCCATCATTATCCATAAATTATCTGACAGCATTTGTGTTCTCAAATTAGCTACTGTGTTAGCACTTCCATCAACACTCACGGCACAGGGACAACTCCATGCCCCCAGAAACAGGCCTGTGACTTTAGGAGACCCACAGTCACAGGAAAATTGACAGCTCCTCTCATAAAGACCTTAGAATTAAAGGCAAAATTCAAATATGAGGAGCACTGAATGAATGAAGGCCACTTGGATTGTTTTGTGTAAATGTGTCGAGATATTAGATTGCTTAAATACACACAGACAGACACTTCACCCAGCAGAATAATGCTTCTGCAGATGTTGCCTCAAAAATGATGCTCATTCACATAACCTTGAAGTTTATTTTCTGGAAGCATTAATTATTTAAAACCCAGCCACTAGAAGAATATAGAAGCAGAAATGACAGAATATCAGTGACGTTTTTTATTTTACTTCAGCATATGTGCTGAAAGTTATTTTGCTACGTTTTCTCACCTGTGAGAGCAAATATCTAGAAGACTTGGGGATCTGTTTGGTCACACAGGAAGGACACAATCTTTTCCAATAACCTGTGAGTAATTTGGCAGGAGTTAGTAAGATGCATGATTTAGAAGCCACCACAAAGGAGGAAGCATGGCAGAGTTACGCACCTGGGCTTCCAGCCCCCATCCTGCTGCCAGCAGGTAGGCACGCTCCTTTCTTGTGCAACTGGGACACTGCAACCTGCAGGCCCACAAACAGGGCTTCTGCACTGATTCCAGTATCTTTGCTAAATAGTCAAAGATGAACTATTGCACGATGTTTAGTTCCTTCTGTTGAATACAGCATATAAATACTGCAATTCTTCCCATAATATTTTTGCTAGATTTTTTTTACTTAGTGCACGAAAAACAACAAAGAAAAATTTAAGCAAAACTTCTGGATTCTCACCAAGTTCAAATCTTATCTTCAGTTCCCTCAGTATTTTCTGAGCTACTACGTTCCTTGAGATACAGCCTTAACATTTCTGAGGGAGCAAGTGCTTTAGAAGATGTAATTCTTTCTAACTCAAAATACAGAAGTGGAATGTGGTTATGTATTAGGAAGCAATCATCATCTCCCCCCCTCGATGACCTTTTTCTTGAGTTTGGTCTTCCTGTTTTTCTTGAGAGCTTTTTATGTTAAGATTTTACTGGCTAAAAACATCAATTGAGAAAATATTTGCAGCTGGTCATCACTTCAGCTCATACCCTAGCTATTGCAATCAAATGTTAGCAGAGAGCCACTTTAATGTAATTTTGGCACCCCTGACCTAATACTGCCTAGAAAGTATTATAATTCTCTGCAAGAGCCTTGTGAGTGGCAGGAAATTTACGTTCATTAATGGTCCATCTGATGCACTCGCTATGGTCTTTTAAGGAAGATAGAAGAGACAAACATATCTAAATATCAAGGATAATACAATGAACAAAAGAGAGTGAAAGAAACAATACTGCCTGACCAGAAATAAATACATATATACACACACATTTATATGAAGTATATACACACACATACACATTCTGCCAACTCCTACAATGAAATCTCTTGTCACTAGAGAGTTCTGGTGCAGGGCCACCTCCCTGTGCCACCTCACACAGCTATGAAATCCTCCTGAGATGTAGATCTGTTATCTGAGCCAGGAAAATAGAGCTTTTTCTCAACACAGCATGAGATCAAAAAGGGCTATATCCTAAACACAATATCTCTCTCTTCCCTTAATTATTCTGATTCTATAGAAAAGAAGTACACAACTTGGTATTTACTGCACGGAGAAAGAAACTCAGAAAGCTGTACCAAAGGTAATAGCTCCAAGCATGTACTATTAGATGTACAACTCTAGAACATGCTTCTGGATATATTGACGTTCCTCTCAAAATGTAATTCACATCAATCAAAAAGTGCCTCTTCACATCTCGGTATCCTTTGAATCCGCCATCCCCCTGCACAGCAGCCCCCATACAAGTCCCAAGCTACAGCAGTGGGCATCAAACTTCAAAAGCCCAAATATCAAAGTGGACAACAACAAGTGGGAAGAAGAATAAGCATTGTAAGAAACCACAAAAACATAAGATGCTGCAGCCTTTAATCATAACCCAGTCTCTATGCATGCACTAGCGTGAGCAATACCCCAAAACTGCTGCTCCATTAATTCATGCTATCACACCTACCTGCTTTACCATTAAACACCACAGCGCATAGCATTAGACTGCATTATCTCATTAAGAAAAATGAGAATTAAGAAAACCTTTATGACAATTCCTGCGATAACTGGAGAGCAGTGGAGTGCTGCTGCCTGGCTGCAACACAGCCACTGGGGCTATTTACACTGTTAATGAGACTGGGAGCCTACCTCAGCTTTGCCTCTGATAAAAGTTTCAAAAAGCAAGTCATTCTCACAGGTTTATTCAATGCCTGCTAATTAGCTAACCCACTGCAATTAATCTTAGAATTAGAAACCAGTTGAGTGTTCATTTCTGTTTAATCAGATTATTAATAATACAAGCAGTCTTTTAATTATTCTTCCAGTGTACTCCTCCCTCTATACAAACACGTTTTGACTTTCAAAACACACTTTTTAAGATCGAATTGTTTTCCCCCAAAATGGGTTTTAGTAACCCTGTCAATCACCTGTGCTGGTAACAGATCTCAGATCAAATCAGGATGGATGTTCCTAGAAGGTTCTAGATCTCCTGCAGACCACTGAAGATCTGCTGCAGACTTTCTTTTTGAATACGAGATTATTTACACCTTACTGCCTCTTCGACCAAATGCAGCGAGTTAAGTTATTAAGGGCCATAAGCAACAGCATTTGCTGCGTGCAACTTGCTTCCAAAGCTCTCAGCCCAAACATTTTCTACTCCACACTGTTTAAATATAGATGAGCGGTTTTTCAAAAATGGTAGAATTATTCAGTTCTTTGTTATTGATAAAATACTCACAAAGGTCGCAGATGCAGCACTTTATAGATGATAAATACTCCCAACAGGAAAATCCACTGACAAAAAACTGCTATGACCTTTTATCCATTGCAAAGTGACTTCCCAGGCAATAACAGCCTCATTTGGTTTCTTTTTTTCTTTCTTTCTTTCTTCGCCTCCCATGAACTTCAAGAATGCCTTTTATTGGTCATGGCAGAAAAAAAAACCCTCAGCAACATGGCTAGGGAAATTCAGCAAGAGCTCTCAGATAATTCTCACAGCAGAAAAGTAAGCAAAGCTCTATTCCTGAAGACAATTAGTGAAATAAGTTTGTCCTTCACAAGATTATTGCGTTATTAATTGTACCACTGATGTTCTTACATTCTTTGCTGTGTAGCCAATATGTGCACCTATTCCAGCTGTTTTTCTGCACTTGAATTCATGCACACATTCATACACGTTCACCTAAACTATACATACACAGCTACATACAGGGAGAATGTAATATTAAAACAAAATACTATTTTTAAGCCAAACTCAGAGCTTTCAAGGCTCAGAAGGCAGATTTGCCTACTTGAATTTGACAGTGGGTAAAGGCATTGCAGATGAGTGCTGACGGTGCTGGTTTAATTATACTGTACCATCAGGTGTGCTGTATGCATGCTATAATTTATTGAAAAATCTTAGGTGTGCTCAGGAGTGCTTTTAAATGTTAATGATACCATCTTTTGTATTAGACAAGTACCATCAATTGCCTTAAATCCTATCACAGATGTTCTGTGAGGATAAGGAAAATATTTTTTATGCTAGTCAAGAAACCAACAGTGTTGCTTCAATTTTCTATAGATAATTAGACTACAGCGCTATCGTCCAGCATTTCAAGACAGTACTTGACAGTATGAAACCTGGATGTGTCATTAACAAAGTCCTAATGCAAACCCAGGAAGGGCTATGGCTATAGAACAGATTAGATGATTCAGCCCCGTGGCCTTACTCCAGCCAAGGCTAGAATACCCAACTCGCACTGCACACACTGCAGCAAGGAGAGCAGACATGGAAGGAACATCTCTCTACCAGCTTGTAGTTTCATTGACCTTTTCATGATAACATGACAATCAGCCATCAAGTGCTTGCTAATTAGTATCAGAAAGATTCAATGGACTTGATAGATTTTCCCATGAAAGATTAATCCTGATACTTTGACTGAGCATCAGGCAAAGCCCCACACTTTTTTCCCCCAAGATAACACACGCATGTAAAATATGCTCCCATTTCCAGCTCTCTCTCTGGCAGTGAACGAGACTTCAGCACTGCTTTCTCTCTTTGCATCCTGGACAACACGTGGGGTGCTGTTTTCATACAGGTGTGAGCCCTAAGAGACTATAGCATCACAGCTTACATGCACCAAGGCGAAAAGGAGCCTGCAGTTTTCCCAGAGGCACTGGGTCTCAAGACAGGGCTGCTTTGAATGCAGTGATTTTTGCTTACTGAATTACAATGGAAACATCTTTTTATGTTACATCCTTTGGGTCCTATACTCCTATAACAGCGTTATCTCTTTAACAGAATTAAGTGCTCAGTCTTACTGAGCAATCATATACAAATTAAAAAGGCCTAACAACGATTATTTTTGACTGACTTGCAAGGATTATATGGCTGACTTATTCATTATTAGTTACAGTTTACATAGGTCTTCAGTCTAAGTTCTGGTTCCACACAGTCATTTGTGATATAAATACATTGTTTAGATGGGCTCAGACTCTCATACAAAGCCCTTTACTCACACCCATCAATCACTCACATTTCTTTGCTGACTGTAACAGTACTTGCCGATGTACTTGAGCTAAAGCTACATACACAAATAAGAGAATACAGAACCAGAGGTTCTTTTTCATGTTTTATTTATGCAGACTCGTGGTTATTTGATGTTTGAAGTATTGTTGAGACATTTCTTTATAGCTTTTCTATTCATAATCCATTTGTATAAAGGATGGTGTTACATCCTATTATTCCAGGACTGGACTATTGGGATTGCTGTCACTGAAAGCAATGGATTATTTGGGTTCTGCATGTGTGAATTCCTCCCTGTTGGTGCCCAGGTTCACTTGGAAGACATCTGTGGATTTCTCAAGCTTCACTTTTAATTCTCCACTTGAAGAACAGCAGTGCAAAGTATCCACAACAAAACCAGGCAAGAAACATTTAAATTGAACATTAGAGAGATCCAGGCCCGCAGAGAGCACTCCAGACCCACTGGATTGAGGAACAGAAATAAACAAAGCAGCTGGCAGCGGCAGAGAAGTTCTTTAATCTCTCGTCTGAGTTCTTCCCAGATGGCTGTAATGAGATTTTTCTAAAGAGACTGTGGGGTAATATATCTTGGCACAACCCCATAAGAGGCAGAAGTCCCTTAATACCAAGGCATGGATTCAATATACCTGTCAAGGAGAAAAGCATTTGGACATTGGACATGGGCAGGATCTGCTGGAGCATTCCCCAAGCCCCAAATTGCCTGCCCAGGGAGCAGCTCAGGGCTGCCCAGTGCACCATGAACAAAAGTTCATGAGGGAATCTGTGCAGCTTAACTCTACCACCCACCTGCTGTGCCCAGGTGAGAGCTTGAGAGCTCTGTGCGCATTTCTGCCAGGCTCTTGCATGCCACTGTAAACTTGACGTGCTCTGGATGTCTTTCTGTACTAACATCTGGTCTGTTGAGATTCTCTGAGGCTGGAAATCCTTTCTTCTTTGCAAAACAATCTTGGGGTAAACCAGACATTGAAATCTTAACCTATCGTGGAGTAGTTTATCTGATGTACCAGACAGCATTCTGCCCTCCTCAGTGACCACTGGGACTGATGGGGAAAGTATCAAGACAACACAAAGGTCATGCACGTACACAGAAATGTATGGCTTACAATGGAGAGCACTTTCCTGTTGGAGTCTGATATCTTGGTGAGATTCAGCCCAGAGCCACAGGTCCAGTTTTGGTGCCTACAACCAGGCCTGCACTGAGAGGAACAGAGCACTGGGGTCTGCTTCAGGAGATGTGATGGTAGGTAGCATCAAATGAATTCCCAGAAAGCTCCCAGGGCAGCTGAGTGCAATGCTGACCAGCTCCTTCTCACAGAGATTTTCTTGTCAGCTGAGCTGAGCCACAGCTCGGTATTTAACATGTGCTGGAGGGGTCCCTCTAACAGGAGTACCAACCAGCTCCCTGCAGGCACAGGGCGGGGTACAGTTATGGGGAACAGCCAGGGCCAAGGTGCTCCAAGTTTGTGAATAGTTTCAGTAATAGATCACAGCCACAATTAAAGCATGGCAGAAGCTCAATAAAATTGAAGAAGGAGTTTGCACAGCTTCAGTTTTATCTGATTCAGTTCTCTGCATCACAAATTTCTGCTGTTCGTGTACACTCATCCACACCCACTGCCAACATAGCAAGACACAAAGCTACCACTTTTTTCCAAAATGCCAGGATCTGGAAACTTGCAGACAGCTTTTAGCAAAGACTAAGGGGGAGGAGGGCGTGCTCCTTCTGCTCTGCACATTATTCAGAGGCTCATCATTAGCACTACTTGCTCTAGACCATCCTACTGCAAGCGGTCTGTATGCAAATATCCTGTCCTCCCATCACAGCCAGGGAACCAAACACGTAGAGCTTTGCGCTGGGGAAGCAGTCCTAATAGGCACGATCATAACGAGTTACGTTATAATTGGAGGCTACAGTACAGCAGCCTAAGTTGAGGGATCAGTGCTTTAGAAAGAGGCCAAGGAAAGAAAATACATCTATCTCCATATTCTTTATTGAAATCTGATTCAAAGAGCAGAGTTGGTGATTTAACATAAACGTAACACATTTTTATAATCCTTATCAAATGTTCAGTCACTAGATCAGCATAAAGCACAGCTTATTAAAATGGATAAGAGGGGGATTATGTGATTCACACTGTGGAGAAAAGAAATGTATTTAAAATACAGGAATTCTTTAATCTGTTGCTCAGAAGGAACCGCACACATTGCTGGTGGAACAATGTGTGTGCATCCAACTTTTAATCACATAGGTCCTGACAAAGGGAACAGTAAAATGATTCCTCCTGGCACAGGATAAGCTTTTAACAATATAATCCTGATTGCATGTCAAACTTTGATGACTTTGGTTGGGTGACTGACATAAGTATTTAACTACACTTTGCAAATTTTAACACCGAGGCTGAGATTTCAGAGTCTAAATGCTCATCTTACATTCTGCGTATCTTCTTGGCGCATATCTAGTGTTTTCAAACAAAGAGCTTTATGTGCTGATCTGCAATTTAGCATGCAAACTGAACGTAAAGCTTATCTTCTGAGTAAAGGCTACTTTCATTGAAAACGGATCCCAAATAGAGACATCTCTGAAGAAAGAAGGAGGATACCTTAACCAAGCTTTCAAGGAAATATTTTCTGATCACTGTTTATAACATTGACTAGATTTCATGAAAGACGGCATTACAGCCTCAAAAACTTTAGTCAAAGGTTAGATTTCTTCAGCTGCAATATCTATAAAAATATAGGCCAAGTGAGATGCTTTGCTACAGAACATTCTTCTCATCAGCATGAAAATCGTTCTGTATCAGATAGACACATTCTTGAACACCTAGTGCTCACTGCCACATGTTTAATATGGACAACCAAAACTTGTCCAGGTTCTCATATTAGACTTCCAAAGTCTTTGTTTAGTAAAACTTTTCTTTTTAACACTGTCGCAAATTGAGTCAGACTATGAATTGCCAGTCCCTTGTTAATTGTCAGGAGTGAGGAAGAACCCAAACACAGAAAATTTATTTCTTGCACAAAAAGAACTCCTTACTATTTGTAATTAGGGTGCTTACCACACAAGAATTGTTTCACGTGTTGCATACTAATACATTTCACAAATCTAACAAGTGAGGTAAAGTTGCTTTCTATTGTGATGAGTTGGTAAGTTGTTCTGTACAAACGCACTGATCCCCAGTTAAAGTGCTTAGTAATGCAAGCGTTGAGAATTGTTGAGAAATGTAGAGAAAACAGATTTACTGTATAACTACAGTTAAGTTGAGAGAATGTGGATCTGAAGAACACTGCGACTCAGGTTTCTCCAAAAATCCCATACCTAAACTCAGAGGACCACGAACCTGCATGCAGATAAGCCTAAAGAAGTTAATGAATACAGATTTCTGAATGTTCCTAAAGGTTTTTGCCCACAAGGTACAAATGTTTCCATAGGCAACATGGCCAGACCCAGGCTAAGCTGGTATCTTGCAGCTTGACTGGCTGTTTTAAGACAGATTTTCTCCAAAATATCTTTTGCTCCATGGAATCACCACTTCCTGGTGATTCACCACAGCCACTAATTATTGCAAGTCACAACAGAATTACAGGCAAGAATACAAATCCAACCATTTGATGAAATTATTGATGCTACCTGAGGGCCCTGAAGAACAGGTCAGAGTAAGAAAACCACACTTCTGGACCCAGGCAGGAGATGGGTTTGAGTACATACGCGCAACATATGCAAGATGAAAGTTTTGATGATGCAACCATCAGAGATCAGGCAGCTTCCCTGGAACTTTTCTCCTACAGGGAAAAAACGGACATGGTTTCTCATGCATGTCCATATACTAACTTATTTCTGAATACACAAACCCATGTGCATATACATACTGAGCGGCATTAGGATAATCAGGCTTACTTTGGCTGTATTTTGACAGCTAACATTTCCTACAGTCTAAAAATAATGAATTCTTGTTTTTCGTGGTAAAAATCCTCAACAGGTAAACCAACCTACCGACCAGAAAGAGAGTTAAGAGCCTAATCAGAGGTCCCAGTTCTTGCTGTACTCAACACTGAGTTACAGTATGAATTTGAAGCATGCTTAAACAGAAGTTTGTATTTTCCACCTAGCTCTAGGGGACAGCTCTAGCAAAATTACAAAGGGAGGATGGAAAGAAGCTGAAGACACTCCTGTAAAAATAAAGGACATGAAGAGATTTTTGCACAGGGAGAGAGTATCGCTACTTTTACATGCCAGTGCTTTCACATGAGGTCTGAAAATCATCTGGTGTCTTCAGCAGTTACATTTGCACTTAAATACTGTTTAATCACCCCAGATCTGTCATATGACTAGGAGCAAATTAGAAGAGAGTGCTTTCACTTTATATCATTCAGATAGAAATTAAAAAGTAAAGACAGTAATAATGAGTCCTAACAAAATTATACCTTTCTTAAAGCGAGGTTATAGTAACATGTTATCATTAGATGGCTTTTATTTTTTATTACATCCAGAAAATCAGAAAAAATACAGAACAAGTACCGAACCTTTCTCAAGAGCCATTTATATCAATAGAAGTACATAAGCCATTATCAAATACAGAAGCCTTACAGCAGTGCTCTGCACAAATCCAAAAGCAGAACAATTATAAGCAAGGCATTAGTGAAAGCAGCTACTCCAACAGATCCTCATCTGCCACTACAAGTTAATAGAAATATTTAAACGTATATAAATATATATAGGGAAACTATATTTTCAGATATAAAGGCCTATCAGAAGTACAAACACCTGGAATGAAAGTAATTGACTTGGCTGATTTTTTTGACCATACAAGAGATCTGTAATAGTCCTGACATACCTTGACTGTTCAGCATCCGAGAGCTGATGGAACGTGGGTCCAAAAAACTTCAAACTTTGCCCACAAGTCTCCTAAGTCACACTGCAGTTTGAACTTTAATAACCACCTCATCTTTTTTCCTCTAGCTTTAAAGCCAGTTTTTATTAAGTATATTTTTAACTCTTCCCAACAAGATACACTTCCAGGATTCAAACCAATGCAGGTTGGAGAACCAAGTGAAATAGCTACTTTCATGGTCTCTACAGTAAAATCACAATCAGAGTTTTTGGAACAAATAATAGTTTCTTTGCACACTGCTCATCTGTAGATAACAGTTCCACTTCTGCCGTGTTTCTTGCATGAAGAGAGCCAATACAAGGAATGCTGAGATAGCCAAGCTTGACATGAGTTTTGCCATTTATTTAATCTTCAAAAGTTAGTTCTCCAAGTAAAACATTAAACAACATTTTTACTTACACTGATGAATTATTGCAAGGCTATTTTATTCTTAAATATTGATTTTTAAAAGGGAATGCATGAGTTCCTTGATAAATGGACTAGAACATCAATCATGCAATTTACTCTGACATTGAGTGAAATACAAACACTTGAAGGATGAAAGAAGTGAGCACTTCTGAAGGTGGAAACTTGTTGAACAACAACAATAATATCACAGTATACACATGAAGCACTGGGCAATATACTTCAAATCAGTGCTGTTTTCATTGCAAGCCAAAAGTTATGGTCACCAGTCACCAAAGCAGTACACAAGGTCCTAAACTGGCTTACGTTAGTGAATCTCTTAGTGTTAGAAAAAATATTGTGGGAATTTTAAAAACTTGTAATTTTAAATTGAAAATACTTACAATAAGGCTGAAATATTGAAATATTTCCAGAAGCTTTAAAAACAATCACAAGCAAAAATTTGGAATTGGAGCTAGATGATCTTCAAGGTCCCTCCCAATGCAAACCATTCTATGATTGTATGATTCTGAAGACACAAAATAGACCGCATCAAATCCAGAGGTACCAACAGTCAGTATTTTTTTGAAGAAACAGCACACAGTTGTTAGAGAAGGTCTTCTGTAACCTTACTATAATTTTGGTTTTCCATGTTTTATTCATTTTAAGAGGTAGTATTAACTACATAATTATTGTTGTAATTCATTCCTTATGTTGCTATGGATAAAACAGTAACTTATCTGCAGTAATTATGCAATAGGCTGTAACTAACTGAAATATGAATACTGCCAGTTTGTCCCACTGTGTTTCAGTTCTGCTACATAATTGTTAATGTTCACAACAGTGCAGTAATTGAATTACAGAACATTAGCCACATGATTATAATAATCATAAACTGCTATCAAATGGAAGACTGAATAAGGCTTCAAACATTGAAGTTATGAAGTTCATATTGAACAATATCTATCCTTCTCTTTAGAAAGATTTGTTTAATTTCCGCCAGTCATAACTTTACAACAGGTGGCATGTTGAAATTTTACAGGTGAAACTTCCACTAAAACTGTTGTACATACAAATACTCTGTTTGATTTGAATGCACCCAAGATAGGTGGCTAAAATGGCCAACCTTGCAAAATGTTAAAATACTTATTTGAATTAGGCTGCCTTCTCAAGAAACACTGAGCAGAAACCAGTGCGGTTTTCCATCCCGAGACTTCCTCACAAATCTGGAGGGATTCATCTGATTCAACATGTGCTGACCACATACATCAGGTGTCCGCCTTAGGCAGACATACCATTTCCATCATGAAGAGAAGGCAGCATTAACAAAGAAGGATTCAGCATGATAAAAGGAAGGTGCTTGAGATTCTGCAAGAAGGTCCTCTTTGAAATATTTCTGGTGATCTGTTTTGATTAAAACTCCATCTTTCTGACCACTGAATAGAGGAGAAGAGGAATCTTTCTCAAGACTGGACTCTTATTTCTTAACAGGAGAACTGCATTAAGGTTAATGGTTAAATGCTCATTGCCTTTGTTAGGTCAGGCATTAATCCTTAACTTCCTTTACTAAAATATACGAAAAGCTCAGCATAGTTTTGTCCTATAGTATCACAGTACCACTGTACAGAAGTATTTATTTTCTATAGTTTCCTTCATTTACTAAAATTCAAACAAGGTCAGCAAGTCCGAAGAGACTGTCAGCTCTGCTTCCAAGAGCATCCTGGTTTCATCCCAAATGCTTGTTTTGGAAGTCACTGTTTCTAATTACGAAGACTTTACCACTGAGATTAACATCTTAAATACGGAATTATTGTCATTAGCCATTTGTTGCATCTTTCTGGAAAGATTAACTAAATGTCACGCATAAGATCACAACTGGGAACACAACTGAGATTGAGGTTGTATCTAAAAGACTTCTACAATTATTCTTCCAGAATATTTGCACCATCAGAAATACCTGAAGTCTAGGCCATCACAGGCTAAGGCCATACTATACCAACCTGGAAACAGACAGGAAGCCCGCTGGGGATTTCCGCACCTGGCACCTCCAAGTCTTCTTCCATCACTGGACAGCTTTCATGAGCCCTTTTAATGTGTGAAACCGTAGATCATTTGTGGTGAATAAAGCTTACAGATTACTCATTGTTAATTAAATAACCTGATTCTGTCCACTGAATCTAATGCATTAAAGTATTTAATGTTTGTTTGGTAAACTGCTTTGCTAAATGCTCCTTTGACTTTTATTGGTAATAAACATTAAGCATTTATGGCCTGTGAAAGCAGTTTCACATCTAGCTTATGCTGTTACTATTTACAGTTTGTTAATGAAACACTATTAACTTGCTCCAAACTGCAAGTTGTTTTTGTTCTACTCTTTAATTTTTATTATATGGTGTATAGAAAAAGTCAATGAAATCACATCAGCTATAAGTAGCAACAGTACTTGTTACAAAAAGTTACACTGTCAAATCAAAATGTTTTCAACTTTGTAAAGCTCCAAGTAGTACTTTCTGCATTTATTCCTGCTTGTTACAAGCACACATTGCATTCTTTGCACTTGCCCACTCACAGCCTGTGCTCCCCACGAAGAGGGGACGCTGCTCCCACAAGATCCTGGGAAAATGGCATTTGAGGCATGGATATGGAACGCTCTGGCTCAGTCTGAATTAAAGCCTTTTCCACATTACATTAGTAGCTAAAACATGCACACTTGAAAAATAAGAAAGTGTTTTCTCACCAGAAAAGTACACATTACTCCTCCTGCAATAAAACTCTAGAAGTGCTCTTGAAATTTAAGAGCTGTGCATGCAAGTGATCTGTGCTGCTACAGAAGAAAAGACGAATTTCACCTGCCAGGCCTCTGCTGAGATAGCATCTCCTGTCTGTCTCACACAGCCAACCCCTGAGCCCAAGCCTCTCCAGGGGGCTGCATTCTGTGTCTGGAGAAAGCAAACAGACATTGTGCTTTGTAGCTGTTTGAAAGCATGTTTCCTCAAGTGTTAGCCATGCATCGCAGCCACAGCTACTGAGTATAACATGCAATCACCCTGTTTCCTTGCCTGGCCAGTGTTCGTGGGAGGAGCACACTGCCAAGACTTTTGAGTATTTCACATGTGGATTGCACATGAATTAAAGACAGGCTGGTCTGGTGTTCTAATGCATTCACTTCTTATAACAAACCATTATTGTGACAATGCTGACCCACCTAAAGTAAATAGTAATAGGGTGATTCATTATTCTCTTTAGGAGATACCCAATTTGTGATAAAATTCCTGAAATAAATGGGATGGAAACGGTTCCAGCTGTTGCGCGCTTAAGAATGACAGCACATCCATCAAGCAATGAATAATATGCAGTTTCAGAATAGGTGATCTCTAAGACAGGCCCCAGGCAGATGCAGCTGCGGGTCAGAGCAATGCCTGGCTAACGGGGGCTGCAGGCAGGGCCAGACCAGCATCTCTGCCAATGCCAACAGACGCAGGCACTTGGTCACCATTTGGCTGGGCCTTCTGCAAATATCAGAGACAGAAACCTGCAGTGCTTGGTCTGTGCCTCCTCAGGGCTCTGCTCCCACAGGGATAAATCCAGCTACCTGCAGCAGAAGGAGCCACGGGGCAGCTGAAAGAAGCGGGTGATCAGGAGAGTTAATGAGCAGCTCCAGGGCTACACCGGTGTCCAAATTAATCCCTGCACTGAAGGGACAATGGGATAGAGCCACTCGGGAGGCACAGACCTACATTCACAGGGAGCAGCCTCCCTGGGCTGCCTTTTAGATGCCTTCACTGATGTTTTAATGCCTCCACATCACAATTGGGTGCTGCTCAAGGTTGAGCTGCAGGATATTCTTTGTGGCTGTGGCTTAAGTTCTTTATTTCTCTTTAAGTTCCTTTAGTTTAACATTGATTATTGTAGATGTGCTTAGTTAACAGTGTGAAAGTGTGACTAACTTACTGCTAGGGTACATTTTATCTTTGGAAAAATCATGTGTATGTGAAGACTTTAATCATCACTATAATGAATAAGTGTTAAATGCAACATTAAGAAATTTTGATACTCAAGTCATACAATCATGGAGGGGGAAAAATCCCGCATTCTCCTACCCTACCACCCAAAGTCAGGTAGGAGTAAGCTAAGAGATGGCTAAAAGAAGCTAATCTAATCTTAACCTTGCTTCATAAGTGACAGCAAAATTAAATGGAAGCAATCATGAATCATAGGAGGATCAGAGCTGGGTTACTAATTGGCCTATTTTCTGTACTCTCAGAATCCTCTTGAGCAATTTTCCTCAATTATAACCGCAAATCAGCATGTTATTTCCTCCTCATGAGCTACCTATTGCTTAAGGACTAACTAGGTGTCCCAGGATATTTCCTGATCTGTTGCTGGAGACCAATTCCTACTGTTAAATAATTACAGGAAGTTCAGAGTCCCACGTTGGAGGAAAAAATAATTCTATTTTACTTACTAAGACAAGGCAAATGAAAACCTTAATTATAGAGAATAAGCCTTATTTCTACTAGTAGGCTTTCCTAATACTTGGAGATCTTCTTAGATCAAAGCTGAGGACAGCCTTAACAGAATATACTCAGCACTTCCTCTTCAGATATTGATTTCCCTTCAACACAAAGGCTATAATACAAAAACTTTGTCAACTGGAGAGTCCACTTGAAAAAAGCATGACAGATATTCATTCCTATTGTTCAGGGGCATCAAATATATGATTAAACTTGCACACAATTAGAGCAATCAAAGTATAGCTGTTTGCTTCTTTGCTGCATCTCTAGCTGCATACTAATCACATAATTTACATTTCACCTGTTACTAGTATTCAAGATGCACTACAATGTCTATTATTTAGCTAACATCAAATTTCCCTCATAATATGAAATACAACCTGAAAAGATGGAACATCTTTTCTAAAGGACAAATAACACCTCAAAGACTCCTCTGGAAAAAGCAAGATGACAGAACAATTGACACTTCCAAATGATATTATTTAAGTCTCATTTCATGCAGACAACAGAAACACTTAAACAAAACTGATCTGGAATAAAATAGAGAGAAGAAATCGCTGTTAACACATTTCAGAGCAGCAGTACTGTGTTGGAAAACAAAGTGCCTGGGATTTTCAGACAACAAGATGACAAAGTCTCCATAAACAAGTGGAACTGTGAGGAACACCATTACATACAACCTTCAGTTTGTTGGTTGGTTGGTTTTTAAGTCTTTCCCAGGGCTTGCTGCCTGCCTACCCAGGGAGACTGAGCTGAGCTTGCTCCCAGAGCAATGCCTTCCAGCTCATTAGTAGCTACAGGCTCATTTTCCCTGGTGACACCTGTGAGGATTCTTCATCCACCTTTCACAGATACTTCACATTAGAGAAGAATTCTTTTCCTGGAGATAGCACAGAGCTATTTCTTCACTGCTTGAGCTAAGAAAAAGTTTGTGGAGTCAGCATCACACATACAGGTTCAAAACCCATCCTATACCACAAAAAAAAAAGTCTGATTTTGGAAATACTTTTATCTCAGGTAGTCAAGAACTGAAAAAAAAAAAATCAGAAAATCTGTGAAACAGCTAACAATCTGTTCTGCTTCAGTCACTTAAACTGTTCCAAACACTGCTGTCAGCGTAGAGACTATTTTAAAGGTAAACAGCCTGCCATAGACCAAAATGAAATACATTTATTGGAGCATCATAAAGGATACTAGAGACTTTTAAGCCTTAGTGTCAGTGACACCAGTTCCTCAAACCTGCCACAGCATTTGGGGCTGTCACACAGCAACTAGGACAGTCTACACAACAGACACTGGTGTTGCTGCCTGGTTGCTGCTAACCAGCCAGCACACCTCCTCCTGAAGATTGTCTCAAGTTTTCCTGCAAATAATTCATTGCCACGTCTAAAAGCTGGATGATTATCTGATATTGTTTTGAATAAAGAAATCTAAATAGTGAGTTTTAAGGAATTTTTATGTGTAGTACAGAGATTCTCCTCTGCAGAATATTTGAAGTTGCACTTCAAAAATTTCCAGTAGTTTCTGGAAGTCTCAAAAATATTGACCACATTTCTCAGCACTGCATTGCTGCCCTCTAACAGATTCTGTGGGGTCTGAAGCACAGTAGTTTCATTAAAGGTGTTGAAATGGTCTGAACTGGGTGTGTCATTCATGTTTAAATAACCTACTTCAAGTTGCCTCATATTCAGTAACATCTTTTTACTGCAAAAACTGTGGGAAGCTATATTCAAGATAAGTGGGAAGAGTGAAAAATGTTCTCACCTTTACCTCTTCAACATAAAAACGTTCATCTGAGGTCAAAAGGGTAAGCAACACTTGAAGACAAAGGCAGAAGTAATGTGAGATATGCTTAAGCAAGTATATGATCTACCTGTCCTTTTCTGGCCTTCAGTTCTGTTGTGCTTTGGAGCTGAGCCATTGCTGCTCCAAAGCAGCAGCATGCATTCAGCTGTGAACTACAGCACCTCCTCTTCTCTTTTGCCTGCGGGGAATTTCAGATAAGCATTAAAAAAAGCAAGCATTACACTGTTGACTACAGTAATGTTTTGCGGGTAGAACAGAGCACCATTTGGCTTAAAGCAAGAAAATGAAAAGAATCAAGAGTACCCCAAGCAGAGCCTAAGATTTATGGTTCTCTAGCCAAGACAAGTTGACAGAAGGTTAAGTGGTAGCATTTCTGAAGCACGATCAGGTCAGGGGGTGCAGCAGCACTGGACAAGAGATGCCTAAAATGCCTGCAAGATGTATGTACAGAAAGGCAGTCAGTGTGGTGGGGCTTTCAGACTCCTACTGGTTTGGAACTTATCCTAAAAAAGGAAGACCATGCAGGGCACCAGTACTCTGTTTCTTGCTACATACTTTGCCAAAAACTAAGGCTGTTCAATGGCTGCATCTTCCCTATACCCTGCATCAGTATCTACTGGTCTAGATGATCTGTGCCTACCTTCACACTGGGTTACTGGGGAGATTTGGGAAGCCTTAAGAAGGGAGAGTGTTTAGATAGGACATGACAGTCTCTCTAATTGGGGAAAAAATACAGCAGAAAGTAACATTTGTTGCAAGAGACAGATGCACATTGAATTTGATAATCCACAGCTTACATGTAAATCAGGACACATGCTGCAGGCACGTTGATCTGTACTGCAGAAAGCAAAAAAACAGTTTACCTTGAGCAGTATTTAAGCTCTCTCAGATTGGGCCACTGTATCACATACTCATTTTAATTACTTATCTCTCCATTTATTGCACTAACAAATTGCAACAACTATTTGTTGTAAGCATAGATACTCCAGTCCCATACATTAGCTGTTTGATGCTACCAAAGAAGAACTGATCCCAGCTCACAACCCCACAATTGATCAGGAGGCCATCCTCCCAGCCTGTTACTGCCACACATCCTCATGGCCTGAGTGGGCCAACAGCTCTACACCTCCTTAGGCAACCTTGTGAGGGTCTCTACAGCTGTCCTCACCCAGCCCTGGGTTGATCAGTGCTATGGGTTGCACCCTTATTGTGGTCATCACTGCCCCTACCTGGGCATGGACAACATACACTTCTAGAGGACCTTCCTCAGTAGAGCAGCCCCACTCTCACTGCTCCCTCCCAAAGAATCCCACATATTCCTCCCTAAAAAGGCTCCTTTATGGATGGTGTCAAGTCAAGAATATACTGCCCATGTGCACGATGACAGCTGAATGCAGTAGTGAGACAATTAAAAAAAATCTATAAATGGCATCACCTTGAATTAAACTTTTGACTTGAGGTGAGCATGGAGTAGACTTGACATTCTCATCTATTCAGGTCAGACATTTAACACTGCGTGGCTCCAGGTCCATCTCTCCCCAAGGAAAGGCTGTTCTCCCTTAATGAATGCATACCCTCACTTTATATTTTCCCAAAGCCCAAAGAGGTTTAGTTTGAGCTTGGCTGATATCCAACCCAATCTGCACAGAAACACGAGATGACTGTGAATACACTAATCAAAAACGTAGAGTAAGGAAAGGTACAGAGCATTACCCCTTAAAAAGAAGAGTTTGATTCAATTTCTTCCCCTTCCCTAGCTTTATACCTATGTGGTGTCAGTGATATTACTTCTATTCACCTATGCTATGGGAAATTTTTGATTTTGAGTGCATTCAAAACATGAAACCAAAATATAGAAACTTACAAAGTGAGATTATGTACTTACACAGATAGACCCTTTGAGTTTAAGAGTAGATACAGAAGAGTGAGCTCCAAAATTAAGACCTGAATATGAGACTAGGCATGTCAGATTAAAGAACATGGGACAAAAATACAACCCCTCACAGCAAGACAGGCAAGTGATTTATTTTCCCTTTGAAATTCAATAAGGTGATCTTTTTCGTTGGTATTTCTGTGAGGGTTTAAGGATCATGTTCAGACAGTTAAAGATGACTACAGAGGAAACTAAATACCTAAAAATGACCCGTGGCAGGTTTATAAAAATCAATATAACTCAGTTTCATTCCAGTACATAGACTATGTAAACCTAATATGAGGATGCTTTGGATTGGATTAAGTTTG
This sequence comes from Pavo muticus, assembly GCA_016647715.1. Classification (NCBI taxonomy): domain Eukaryota; kingdom Metazoa; phylum Chordata; class Aves; order Galliformes; family Phasianidae; genus Pavo; species Pavo muticus. The sequence goes on from JACDJE010000124.1 coordinate 1,465,362, forward strand.
CTTTTTTCAAAATGGGCAGTCTCAGATGATATATTTATTACACAAATGATTGGAAACACCCAGCAAAATAGAAATAGAAGCAGAACTTCAATACTGCAAAAGAGTTGGATGGTTGATGGGCTCATTAAACTACTTTATAAAGGTCAACTTCTGCATCTTTCTGTTCAAGAAAATGCACATCTACTGGAGCTTTCTGCCAGGCTGAAGCTCTGCCATATCTAAATGAGTTACCTCAACATACACAGCTGTGTTTAAAACAGAAGAAAGAATTTTATATTAGACACTTCTCAGAAGCAAATCCCTAGCTCCTCTAGGTGAATTCTTTTCAAAGGACTGATACAAACTGTAAATTTTCTGTCTGGAGTCCATCTCCTGTTAATCTCCTTGCAAGACTGCATGGAGCCTCACTTCATCTTCAAAACTCTAATGAGTTCTTTGATTTTATTAGATGTTCTCATTGATTTCATTTAGTGATTTATACATCGGTTATCCTCTTAGCAATTAGGTATTTTTCCTTCTGAAGGTAAGACAAATTACAAAGGCAATCCACAACAGGTCGCACTAAACAACCACAGCCATCTCCAAGGAGACATTAAGCGCCCAGTTGTGGAAACAAAGTAACCAAAGAGAAATAATACAACAAAACTGAAACCAATTAGGGTGCTTCACTTATAGATTGAAACCCAAGCACCTAGGAGATTAAAAGTGAACTTCAAAAGCAGCTAAATTGGTGAGTCATTCTAGTAAGACTGGCAAGCTGTGTGCAATGGGTTGCTGCAAAGTTAAGTTCCTACAGTTCTCAGGCTATGCAGTTCCAGCTGAGAACTGGGGACAGATGCAACAGGCACAAGGGGCTCAGCCTACAGCATCCACTGCTAATGCACTGCTTTGAAGACCTGAGCCCTCTGAAGCAAGACGGAATCAACAAAAGATCATTATTTCCCCAGAAGAAGACCAAGTGCTCTAGAAGAAATGGTGAAATGATGTTTTCTTATTAGAATAAATGCCACGTTTCGGGATACAAGAGAAGGAAAAAACATTTCTCTCTGAAAATTGGCAGGACCAATCCAAAAGGAGAAAAAAAACAGATTTCTCAGATAATTTGTAGTTCAACATGAGCTTTATTACACATGGCATTAGAGGAATTAACATTCCACTAACAATTGGAGAAATAATTCTTTGGGAATCTCCAACTGCTTCACTGTTGCTGGTTAAGAGGCCTTCTTCAGCTCCATCTGGACACACTCTAGCTTGCTTCCAGAGAAGCCGTCACCGTTTCTTAAGCAGCAGTTTTTACATACAATCATTCCAACATCAGAAGGAAAAGTGTAAGAATAAGTAGTATCTTATATATTGTAGCAGGTAATCTGGAGGATTCTCTTAAAGTAAACAAATCAGACAATAAAATTCAAATGCAGAATCTGTTCAACATGCTGAGAATTAATGAGCTGGAGGCAATCATAGAATCATAAAATAATTAAGAATGGAAAAGAGCTCTATGATCATCTACTCCAACCATCCATCTTCCATCAATATTGCCAACTAAACCATGAGCCTTAGTGCCACATCTCCATGTTTCTTGAACACCTCTAGGGATGGTGACCCCACCACCTCCCTGGGCAGCCTGTGCCAGTGCAACACCACTCTTCCTGAGAAGAAATATTTCCTAATACCTGAACCTCTCCAGTGTAACTTGAGGCCATTCCCTCTTGACTCATTACTGTCACCTGGGAGAAGATGCTGACCCCTGCCTCACCACAACCTCCTTCCAGCTGGTTGATGAAAGCAATAACATCTCCAATACCCAAGAGGAATAGGCCCCAGAAGGAATAATACTTCAATGCTTCCCCCAGAACATGCCCGGGCTGTACCCTCTCCCAGCAGGAGAGCTGCATTATTTGCCTGGGGAAGGTTTGAAGCCGAACCCCCCTTCAACATACAACCGGCAGTCTTGCTGCCTCAGCCCTGCAGATGCTCACCCAAACTAGTCCCAGTTCCTCAGACTCCGCTGCACGGGGGCAACGGACTTTGATTACACCCCGCTGTCCTCTCTATTATTGCTACATGGAAAAGCACTAAAAAGAACTCACCACTGAAAAGATGAGAGGGGAGAGAACAAGCTCACAAGCACACCTCCTCCTCTGTGCATTGTTCCCATTAACATCAGCAGCTATTCTGCTAAGCTGTGACTCGAGGGGATAATTAAACTCTTGCTGTTCCCAGGCTCCCGCACCACCCGCTCCTCCCTGCCCACAGCCACGCAGCACGGCCACACGAGAGGGACCTCAAACCTTTCCCAGAGTCAGCACTGCCCACCTTCTGTTAGTTTTCAAACATCAAAGCTGCCCTTATTTCAACATTTACTCAAGAACCGTTGAGGTTACGGTGAAACTGGGACAATCGTGATAGTAAGTTTGAACATGGGAGACAAATGATTAAAAGTTCTCAAGGTAAGAGTACTGTCTTTTCTGAAAGTGCTGCCTACTTATATTGATGAATTTCCTGCTCAGTGGTGTATAGCATCACTTCAGGCTGCAGTGCAGTAAAGAGAAATTCTCTGAAAGCTGCTCCAATGGCACTGCAACACAGCTTAGGTAGGAAGTCACGTAAAGCTGCATCACTCAAAGCACTGACTGCCACACTGGCAGTAGTCTTAATTTATTGAAGTGAAGGAAACAACCAATTTAAGTCTTGCTGCAAGAATTGTCAGAGCTGTTCAAAAGAAAATTCAAGTGTAAGGGGATAAATGATTAGGTCCCACTAAAGTTTCTCCACTTGTTTTCATTCATAAGCAGATTTGCACTCCTAAAAGCTGCCTGGGGGGTCAGAGATGTTTCAAAGCTGTGGGAGAGTCCCAGTACAAAGTGCACGGCACAGGCAGCAGACATACAGCCTCCCCTATCCAGCTCTGCACCAGGAGGCCATTCACACTCCATTGTTCTGCTTCACACCAAGGGGACTGAACCCACACACACAGTACATAAATGTAAGTGGTAACACCTGGTGTTATGTGGCCAGGTGAGCCAGACTGAGAGTCAACAGCCTCAGCACCAGACCCATTACTGATGGGGTACGATCTGCTTTCTTCTGAGTTCTTTAGCTTATTAAATGTAATTAAATATAAAATCTTTCTAAATTATCCAGTCTTTAATCCAATGCAGGTTAACAGTGTCATACCAGAGCAGCATATGCATACTGACTAGACTTGAAAAGTAGCAACAGTAGAAGAAAAAAAAGCCTGCTTTCTCCACTACTTATCATAGGGCAATCACAGGTCAAATGTACCCAACAAAACACAAACAACCCTCTGCTGCGCAGCATAATGAAACGCAGCTAGGAACCAGCCATCGATGAAGCAATCAATAACTCACACGTCTGAAGAAAGCAAGTAGGCTGTAACATCGTCCACACGCCTGACATTTGCCAGCGATAACATTAATCCCTAGATGAAGCCTGCTATACCTTTATATACTTTGTCCCCCAAAGAAGTATCCATAGAATTAATTATAATGTTGATTCTGAATAGTGCCTCAAATTGGAAATTAGTCTAGTGTTTAAATTAAGCAGTAGATTGAAATGGCTAATTGTTTAATCACAAGCTGATAACAAAACAGCCACAGCCACTGACTATAAAAAAGTTTGTGCTGCTTATCACTTCGATGTGACTGATGTTCAGAGTTGCTGAGTACGTGCTAATTCCTGCAGTATTGTTAGCAGCTGAGGGTTCAAGGTTCAGAGGTTCAAACACAACATCTCTTGTTCCTTCCATCAGTGATGTGGGGCTGTTTGCAGGTAGCATGCTCTGTGAGGACACAAGCACTCAGTCACTCAGACATCAGCCACAATCCCACTCCCAGTCCAGCCCTCATGAGCAGTCCCTTCTTCATCTCCAACACCGCACAGCACAAGTAAGGAGAAAAAATGAGCTAAAAGGGGCTGGGAAGACATGAAACCCCAGCTGAACTCAGGCAGTGAGAACAAAGCTCCTCCGAGAGCTGTCTTTGACCAAACCCTTCATTTGCTTTTCATGTAACAAAAGCCATGATTCAGACCCTGTCGATTTGGAGATGTCAGAGTAAAAGTCTAGACAAGGAAAGGACAGCAAAAGCAATAGCTTCATGCCATACACTTTCCTCCGCAATGAAACTCCAGGAACGCAACTCAAGAGAAACTGCTCAAAACTCCTCCCAGAACACTGACCATTGGATGCCCCTCACCTTGCAAGAAGTTGGAACAATAGGAGAAGCAGAAGCAGCAGGAGAAGCAGAGAAATCACCGTGTCAGGGCAGAGAATGGGAGTGAGAAGCAGCTACCAGAAATAGCCAGGAAATGCAGATTTCTGTAAAAGGATGAATTTGAGGTTTTTGCTGAGGCAGGCAAGAAGAAGGGGAGAAAAACGCCAAGGAGTCCCATCTCTCTGCCCTCCTCCAACCCTGCACAGCCACTGCCTCTGTTAGCAGGGTGGGATTTCTGGCTATTTTTCATTAATCACTCTACACAGAGCTCCATAAATAAAATGGCTCTATCACTAAGTACAATCTATAAGAGTGATCTCTTTTGTATTAGCAGAAAGGCTAATAACATTAAAAGAGGTAAAGCAGAGATCTAAATTTGAGGCAGTGTCAGAAATCAGCTTTGTGTCCTCAGCTCACACCTCTAGGGACATTTAACAACATATTAGAATCATAGAATGGCCTGGGTTGAAAAGGACCACAATGATCATTAGTTTCAACCCCCCTGCCACGGGCAGGGTCACCAACCACTAGACCTGGCTGCCCAGAGCCACATCCAGCCTGGCCTTGAATGCCTTCAGGGATGGGGCATCCATGTATGCTTAGTTTATCATTTACCATTCCAGAAAGGCTATTTCCCATATCAGATTCTGAAATAATGTAGGATCAGCAAAAGATACTCACCAAACCAGCAAGTATTATGGGGATAGTTTCTGCAGCCACGAGATCCAGACCTGTTCCTGAGAACACAAAAGCACACTTGACAGAGGTGACACTTAACTGCCAGACTCCAACCCTCTCTCCAAATTAAACAGGAAACCATCATTTCAAGGAGATGTACCTAACACAGATCAAGTTGTAGTTTCTCCTGAATTCATTCCCGTAATGGCTGAAATATGTTCATTTAAATACTCCTAAAATGGGAATCTGCAAGTGCAGCAAACATCCAGCCAAGAGACATAAAGCAGAAAGGCCATGCTCACAATTACAGGACACAGCTGCATCACTGCAGCAGTTGGGCTGCAAACCAAGCAGCCCCTCACACATCATTTGCTGGCTGGCCACAACAGTGCCCTCAGATCTCTGCTCCCTCCCAGAGGGCACACAGACTCCTGGTGACCACCAGAAAACAAACAGCTAGAGAAGCACTTGTTAAGTGTATTGGTTTCTACAGCAAAAGCCCACGAACTTGACCCACGCATGCCTGGTTATGGCCATGGTCCTTTCCTACTTGCTGAGCAGTAAATATTTGGAGAAACAATTACACAGAACTACAGGCCAAAGTGTTTTGTTACATTTGCTAACAGGAATATATTTGTGCAAATGTGCATCTGTTCAGGGTAAACAAGGGTCTCCAAGCTGTTTTCATATTTGGCTTAAACATTATTCCACCAAGATTCTTGTAACAGGCTTCTAAAACAAAAGGCAATTGCCAAGTTGAGCCTATCTGCAGTTCATTGCTTTCTCCAAGTTTCAGGCACCCCCACTTCCCTACTCAGTTTTACCACAGCTTTCCGATAATTTGCCTTAGACTCTTAATACCTGTTCAATAATCTAATCCCTGGAGCAACTCACATCAATACTGGATGCCCTCCAAGGGCAGCAAGCAATAAGGCAATTCCCTGGGCTGCAAATAACAAAGGATGCTGCTCACTCAGGCACTGTGCATGGCTGTGCCACCTTCCCCAGCCCAGTGCTGAATGAATTTGCCCACGATGACAGAGCGATTTTGCTAGGCGAGCTCTGATGACTTGTGACAGGAACATTAAGGAGGTGGCTGGCCCTGTTTTGGCCTGGCTCCAGCCTACACATGACAACAGCTTGAGTTAACACATCTGGAATGGTCCCTGTGCACCTCTGCCAGATTCCCAGGGCAGAGCACCCCAACCCAAGTGGAACGAGAGACAGATGTTTATTTTACTTTTTAAATTATAGTAAGGTCTTATTCTTATAATAGATAACTCAGTATAGTGTTTTTCTATTATTCTAGCAAGCCATTTGAAGCATTATTAATTATATGAGAAATCTAGGATACAATGCATAATGAAGTCAAAGCAATTAAGCACAAGTCTTTACACACATTAAGATAGTCACTCTGTATTTTCAAGGTAGAAAGAAGAGCCAAGTGACATGCTGCAGAGCTACAGGGATATGGAGCTGCTCAGAGTGCATACAGGAGGCCAGAAAGAAGTTCAACTGAAGCTTATGAATATGTAGCTTCCGTAAAATACAGAAGAAGATTCATAACATTCCCAGTATGTTTGGGTTTGTTTAATCATGAAATAAGTAAGTGCAATATTAAACCACAGAGAATTAAGAACCAAAGAGGCAAAGAAGAGGTCACTATGGGAAAAAGCCATCCTACCCAGAGTAACACAGCACCTCCACTTGCCCTCACCATAAACTCATTATCTCTTTTCATCCTGATTTATATCCACAAATATAACTTTAACCAATATTTGTAAATCAAGCAGTTCTTTCCAATACTGAGAGTAAATATTCTGTAAGTGAAATATATATTAGATATACATCTCTGAATGAAGTCAAATCAGTTACGGGAACCTCCTACAATGCACCACCACCCCATAACATGGGCAGACTCTTACACTGACAGTTCTGGGACACAGCTGGAGTAACCACCACCTACCTTGCTGAGGGAGCCCTGTTTCAAAACCCAACAGTGTGCTACCCATCACTCTGTACTCAACCACATCAAGCACTACCTCAATAAAGATGCTAGTAAGTACTGATCTAAAGCAAAGCAAGAAAACAGAGACAAAAACTTGTACACAATCAGCACCTTCTAGCTTTACTCCAGCTGTCACTTAGCCCTCATTCAGTCATCATGCTAGCAGTCAGTACTCCCAAAAGAAGCTAACTTTGAGAGATACCCCACATGGCCAACAAGGTGCCACCACAACCTTTCACTTCCCCCAACCCAGGCTCAGGCCTCCAACAACATTCACTTCACTTCATACATCCCAACTGTATCTGAGGAGCACCTTTATGGGCCGTTTCCTCACTCCTCAGGTGAGTTGTTACTGATCATGCCATACACATGGTCTCCATCCCATCTGAGCATGCACCTGCTTGCAGGCACCCACCTTACTTTGGGCTGATTACCATCAGTCAAGTTCAATAAGCTCACACAGAAGGGAAAAGCGAGTCCATTTTTTCCCAGTGCTTTGAGTTTTTCTGGCTGATAAAAGTAAAGAAGTCTGAAGCTGTGCTTTACCCAACAAAACTTGAAATTTTTATAGAGAGAGAATGAGGGAAAAAGGTTTTGAGCCGATGTTAGTGAAGGAATCACTGACAAAAACTATTTCAGCTGCAGGAAAAGGAGACGCTGAAAACTAATTAAAGATGTAAAAGGATATAAAACTCAACAGACATCTATACATATGCTAGAGCGGTCTTGAATGAGGCCTTTGGAGATCAAGATCCCAACACAACTGAACAGAACAGCGCGTGCAGTCCTCTATCAAGAGCTCTGGCTAATCTCTATTAATTCTGCTTTAATAGCAAGCTGGCAATAAAGGTGCTGATACTAATTGCTGAGCATTTCTTTGCTGAAATCAATCCTTAATGCTGACCACAATAAATGAGTTAGGCTTTTATATAAAATTCATACTTAAAATCGTTATGAATCTTCCTAATGTGTCATTTGACATTTGTTACTACTTGGCTGTGGACCGGCTTTGAATATTTTATGAAATATTTATGGTAGAAGGGGATATGGGATTCATGAGAGCAAGACACATACAATATGCTGAAGATTAGTGACAATTACCACAAGGGTAAAATTAGTAAAATCAACCATGATTTGCTTGTGAAAAAAATCATCTTAATTGGTGGCAGGTAGATATTTCTTCCATTTTCATACTATGCTTTTTTGGGACTTATTTGCATATTTTTCTTCACTTTTGCAGTATTAAATAAAATTATTTTTTAACCCCTTGGCTAATTAACTCCTGGCAAACAGAGAAATGTCAGGTTTTCTTTAAAGAAACATTTGTTTAGGTTTCCTTTTCATCTCCATTAATTTTTCTAAAGAAAAGAATAATAATTACATACACATCATACCACTAATGTGCAACAGATTGTGAGCACATAGAAGTGGAATTCGGGAAATAAATTTGGTTTGTTTTGCTGTCCTTGTTGGAACAGGGATTGAATTCAAAATGTTTGATTAAAAATTATTGTAAAGGCCACGATTAGAAACATAGAATCATAGAATCCTTACAGTTGGAAGGGACCTTTAAAGGCCGTCCAGTCCAACTACCCTGCAATGAAAAGGGACACCACAGCTAGATCAGGTTGCCCAGGGCTTGATCCAGCCTCACCTTGAAAGTCTCCAGGGACGGGGCATCAACCACATCTCTTGGCAACCTGTTCCAGTGCCTCAATGCTTTCACTGTAAAAGATTTTTTCCTTATATCTAATCTAAGCCCCATCTGGAGTACTGCGTACAGGCCTGGAGCCCTGTCACGGGGTTATCCATAGATATAAGTCCATGACAGGAGGGCACAGGCCCCAGGAAAAAAAAAGAAGAGACAAAGGAGCGAAGAGAAGACCACATGCTCCGGGAGGGGGGTGAGGGGGGAGGGCAGAGAGCAAGTAGATGGCTCTTAACGAAAGGAAGACATCGGCGACGATCTGAGGAGGTACGGTAATTTACTAAATTTAACCAAATCAAACAAAATGAGAGAGACAAGAGTACCCAAAAAAAAGTGCGAGTCAAACCATGATAGTTCGAGGGAAGCACGTGCTTTTCTCCGCAGTGAGCTGAGATGGCTGATCCGGGGCCAGAGGGAGATCCAGATGCTCGGGTGCTCTCTGGACCTCCACTCCACTTCCTCTTCCCACCAGGTCCTCCAGGGATGCCTCTCCCTCCCCTCCCATCAAGATACTCAAAATGCCCATAAAAGGCAGTAAACAGAACCAGAACATTAACTCTTTCACTCCCACTGGTCCACATGATGTTCTGATGTGAAACACTGACAACAAAAAAAATCACAAAACCACAGCAAGCCCCCAGTACAAGAAAGATGCAGAGCTCTTGGAGTGGGTCCAGAGGAGGGCCACTAAGATGGTCAGAGGGCTGGAGCACCTCTCCTATGAGGAAAGGTTGAAGGAACTGGGCTTGTTTAGCTTGGAGAGGACTCTGGAGAGACCTCACTGTGGCCTTCCAATACTTGACGGGAGCATATAAACAGGAGGGGGAACAGCTGTTTACAAGGGTGGAGAGTGATAGGACAAGGGGGAATGGTTTTAAAAAGAGAAAGAGGAGGTTTAGGTTAGATATTAGGAGGAAGTTTTTCACTCAGAGGGTGGTAAAGCACTGGAACAGGTTGCCCAAGGAGGTTGTGGATGCCCCATCTCTGGAGACATTCAAGGCTAGGCTGGATGTGGCTCCGGACAGCCTGGTGTAGTGGTTGGCGACGCTGCACATAGCAGGGGGGTTGAAACTAGATGATCATTGTGGTTCTTTTCAACCCAGGCCATTCTGTGATTCTATGATTCTATGATTCTAAACCTACCCTCTTAAATGAGCTATGTCATGGTTCCCTGTACATCTCTCCAGTGACGACGATTCCACTTAAGAGAAACAAGCAATGAGCTGGAGGGCATGAGCTTGTGCCGCAGTGCTTCCGAAGGCCAACAGGTCTGTGCTGTAGCGGCTGCTGATTTGAAAGCCCACTCCTCTGCAGACAGGCGCTGTGAAGAAGCCAGGTACGGGGTACATGCTGCATGGGTCCAGCGCAGACTCTGGGAGCAGGATGGCTGTGATGCACATTTATGTGAAAGAAATTCCAGTTTGCTGGAAAGGCTCTTCAATCTGAGTGGGAATTCGCCTGTTCTCATTCACACAAGGCACGAAGCTACACACAAACCTCGAAGAGATGCTGCTTCAAGATTTATTTGCGCTGCCAGGGCAGGGGTGGTGAGAATAAGTCAAAGTCTGCTCGTCTACATCACCACAGCAGCCCCTGAAGCCATGTATTTACCTGCGAGCTGGAGTCTGCCTTGCATAGCACATCTGTAGTCAGAGTTGTGCAACAAGGTGCTCAAAGCAACGTAATGGCTGAAGGCCCCCAAAATGCATCCTGGCAGACCTTGGTACCAGGGGCCAACTCCCTTTGCTTTCAGGGAAGTTTGGATGGGGCTCCCTGAAATGAGCTTCTGTTTTCAGAGTCCTTCCTTAAGGGGCTAAAGAAAGCAACACAAACACACTTAATAAAACTAGCATATAATTTCACTACTGTAATGCATGTAGCACCTAAGTGATAAATGAAGATCCAAGGCATGCTGCTGATTTGATCGGGCGTTAGTATTCCCATGGAAATTTACTCTGTTATTTTCCCTCCTCGTTTCCCATGGGAAGGATGGCATCTTTAGGACTCTCACTAAATAATTTCTATATGCCCAGTGTTTATTTACTTTTTCAACAATAAGATTCAAAGCTACTTAATGCCAAGTTTCCCTTCCCCACCAAAACTGTTTCTCATGCAAATGTGTGAATGCCAGTGATTTCACTCTCCCTTGTCTCCAGGGGTTTAGGTGCTTCAAATCTTAATGGGATTATGGCTTAAACAGGGCAACATATTCTACATAATAACACTCCACCTGAAGGCTTTGTGTTGTTTTTATCTAGGAGCAGACCTAACAGCTGTCTCTAGAGAAAAATAAATCCATATACATTTAAGCAAGTAATATAATTCCTCTGGAGACTCTAAGTTCCTCTCCAAGTGCATCCGTTCAACTGCCATTAGCATTTAAAGGGATGCGAAGCAGGGAGCGATCTCTGAGCCTGTTTCTTTGCTGTTGTGAATATCCAGGCTGCAGAAATGTTAATGTTTTTATGTACTACCTCCATCTGCTTCAATCCTGTTAAATTTAGGTATGCTATTTTTAAATGTGAATAGGTTTGAATTAGTATATGCTTTGCCTGTTGCTTAGGCGCTATTCATTTTCTTCCAGCAGTCACATCTGTCCTTGCTTTCATTAGCAAAGGGTACTTTTTACTTACTTTTTGAATTATAATATTGATTTTTCCCCCAGCGCTGCTGCCGGTATAGTATATTGCTAAAGGACTCCGCAAGTTTAAACCCTTGAAAATGGGGTGTGTAATGGAAGTGCTGGCACATCCTTAACGACATCCTCACGAGCTGTGGTGCCGCACTAAGTGGATTGAGCCACACTGACCCTGCAGAATCAAGGTCCAATCGCCTTGAAATACAATTTCAGCAACACCGTTATGGGGTGATACACTGCTTGAATCAAAATAAATGCTATGAAATTCAAATGAGCCATCGGAAGGGGTAAGTATACAGCTGCAGTGCTGGGAATGGCTCACAAATCAATCATCCCATGTACGAACAGAACTTCCAGGTTGGTTTCCTACATTTTTTATTTTTGCGGCTTTCTTTGAAATTGAAATCTCTTCATTTGTAACATCTTTGCCCTTGGATCTTCCTTCTTCTCTAAACGCCCACTCATTCCTCACAATTCCTTTGACCCCTGCTGTTTTCCAGCCCTCCCTCTCTCAGTGCACTTTCACAAGGTGTAAGGCACAGCAGCCCAGCCTAATGCACCACGTTCTGCTGGTTCTGGGCCATGCCTTTGGAGCAGCCCTCAGAGCCCTTTGGAGGTTTCTGTAGACCTCACGGTCAGTGTCATATTTTAGCATTTCCAGTGTAGTTGTGTTTCCTTCAATAAGCACTACACCAGAACGCATTTCTGTGGATGAGCATATACAGACAACATCATACAAGCTTGCTGAGGCCTTTGCTTAAGAACAAAAAAATGAAATCCAGGGAGCCTTGGAGGCATTCTGGCTTCACTAATACTCATATATTAGAACAAATAAATGGATTTGTTGGATTATATCCAAGTGAAATACCACATCAGTCAGTGGTTTTCTTCTGAATGATTAAATATTGTACCAAAATAATTTTAGCGCTGCTATTTAGGGGGAAAAGATGATCAGAGAAGAAGCAGAGGGAATACACATACCTACAAGCCATGCAGCGGATGGGAAGGAGGCACACCTGCTTTTCTTGGTGTTCATTTCCTCACCCCAGGGCCCCAAAATGTTGGGGGTGGAAGTGTCGAGGAGCAGCACCTGACCTCTCCGATGTGCTCCTTGTGAGGTACTTCATGATGAATACCCTGGGTTGTTGGATGGAGCCAGCTCTCAGCACCTCCTGCACCATGAGTTGTTCTGCCTTTCGGCATCTCTGGTGACTGCTCCAGTGACCCCACATCGGCACAGGCCTCAGGACAAGCTGACATGTTGCACACCAAAACACCAAAGGTCCATGTGGCTTCACTCACAGGCCAGGTAGAAAACCCCGTCCTCCGGCATCTTCCTACCCAGGCACTGGAAGCGAGGGGGTTAATTATACAGTTCTCTGCAGTTACGTTTTGCTTTTGAAAAGCTAGATTTTTGAGATAGTCATTAAAAGATGAATTCAGCCAGTGTCCTTGAGACAGTTAATGAGATATGCTAATTCAGAATAAATAGGTCTGGTATGAATTCTTGATAAGAAAACATCTGCTTGGATCAGTTGCTCGCTTTTGGGGGAGGTAACTGGGTCTGTGATAAGGAGCTGTGATAAGGAGTACACAGCAATAATGAAGGCAACATTTTAAAAGAACTGATTGTTTTTCAAGTTAGCCCTAGAAGAAATTTCTTCCATCTGACTTCGTTCAGATGTAGAGAGCGAGAGGCCAGGAAGCACCAGGTGGAGTGAAAATAGAGCCTCAATGTCCATGAAAGCTGTCAGGGAGGAATGATGTACTGAGGCACTACATTCTACGCAAACAGCTTTAGGATATCAGGCAATGAGGATGGATTTTTCTCTGGAAGTCACCACAAGAAGGAACTGAAAGTGAGCATCACCCACATCCACCAAGGAGCATTCAACCCCATTGTGCCCCAGCACAGTGCGGTCTGGCAGGCAGACCATTAGCTCCTCATCTTGGTGAGGAAGCAGAATGGCTTCACACTGCAGATAGGCACACAGATTTCAGACCCATAGTTGTGCAGATTTTATTCTTGTTGGTTTGAGTAGTTTTTTGCCCTCAATCACAGCCATGTGTTGTTACACTTTTGCACAGATGTCCTTGCACCATCCTTCATGAGCAGACAAATCCACAGAGCAGGGAAGGATGGTGGAAGAAACGTCACTGCACCTTTCTAGCTGGTCAGCTCTCTTCTGAAAGGTGGGGATGGCCAGGATCACCAGAACAGTCACATTTTGTCCAGTGCTACAGGAGTGAAGCACGTTTGTAGAAGCACATCCCCCTCAGGCTAATAGTTACAGCAATGCTTACATACTGCTACTGCCAAGCTTTGGGGCTTCACAGTCACACTGTGATGTAATGTACACACTAGACATCTTTCTACAATTTTGGAGATGTTACACATTCAAAGGTTATGGTTAATGACATGTCAATGTTTTCAGATCCAGCCATTTGAATTTTTTATTTAAATCTATGCACTGTATGCTCTTACAGTTTTAATTGTGCAGAACATTCCCAGCAGTGTCAGAACCTATTGGACATTTCACTCCCTGCATTTAATAATACAAAATGAGGACTTTCATGAGGGCTTTCATTCCTCTCCAGTGGCATTGTTACAGCCAGCCCAGCCCAGGTGTCTCTAAAACACTTTGTTCAGGTGCGGTCATCTTTTTCTCAAAGGTTTTTACCATAATAATACCACAACTCAGTGCCATTCCTCCCAGCTGCAACACCTTTGCATTCTCCTCTGGGCCTTGTTGTTGGCCCAGCTCCGTGTGCACAGCCAGCAGCGCGCTCAGGCACCCAGCACAGAGAGATGCATGAGCCGTGGCGTTGTGTGTGCGTGCTGGGAGCCTGCAGCCACCCGAGCTGCAAATCCTCTTTGCTCCTGTTTGTAAAGGAGAGTTTGGCCCCTGAGTTTATTTGTGACAATAAACCAAGAGTTTTATAACAAATGGGATGCACAGATGTACACTTGGTGAGTTGTGATTATGAAAGATGATTGCCTCCTTCTCAGTTATTGCTCACTGCTACAGATGGCTACTGGACTTCATGAATAAATCACGCAAGGGCTGTTACCCTGAATATTTTGTTCAAATGCAGAAAGTACCAGTACATGGTATATCGAATTTAAATAGGAAGGGTCTAAAATATTCTACACGTTAATGAGCTGCAAAACTTCAATGCTGGTTCCAAACTCAGCTCTAAGCGTCATGTAGGAATGAGAACAGCAAGATATTGCATTCACATATATATAGGAGATTTGTAATCGGAGTCCATTTTTAGCTTATTATTAACAGGTAGTAACAAAGCTATCATTAAGACACTTGCCTTTTACTCAAAAAACAGGCATATCTCTAGCTGGTATAAATAAATAAAACTTCAAAAGCTTCATCACACGTACCATTTGTAGATGTACAGAGACTCCATTCCTGTAAGTAAATCCCACTCATTAAATGTACTTGCTCAAAAGAAAGAAACCAAAACTTTACTTTTTAAAGTCATCCAAGGCTGAACTTTACTGCATAAGGGACAACAAATGACAGCATACATTACAATTGCTGATTAACCCAGCAGAGAAGGAAAATCCAGAAAAAAACATTACTCTTTTTTACATTGCAAAAATTGTTTTCTGTGTGTTTAGTAGGTGGGTCAGTCATTGGTATGTTTCCGTATTTGGCAATTAGTCTATTTGATAATAAGCAAGGAACAGAGGTGGGAGATGCATAAGGGGACAGAGCATGGCAGGTGAAGAGCGGGAGCCAAGCACGCAGAGTGGCAAGAGAAATGCCCTTGTCTCCATTCAGATATCCTCTGAGCAGCTCAGGATTTACAAAGCACTCAGGGCTGCACTGCACAGGAAACATGCTGAACTCAAAAGCCAAGTCCGGTCTTTCCGCATCACTTCTAGGGTGACTGATCCAGAGTCACTAATCCTCGCAGATACCAGTGACACACGGACGTTGGGCAATTCCTGGTACTGTCTGTGATGACATAATCAACTGACAATTTTATGTACATTTTATGTGTTTTTCCAATGCATCTGGGGCATAGGATTTTTCTTTCTTGCCATAATCAGTCAGTCAGAGAACTGGTACCTTTTCACAGACAGAAATAACTTATTGACACTGCTTGACTGCAATATATTAAAATTTAAATTACTCTCTAGTCCGCTGTATGGATCATATTAACTGGCCCTAAATACACAAAAAGGCAGTACAATAAAGCTCATAGAATGGTAAATCACTGAGGCTTATCCATACATCATGAAGAAAAGAGTGGGTAAAGGGCTGAAGTTTGCTTACCAAGAGCTTATAAATGCCGAGACTTTTTTTTTAAGAAAATCTGTGTAATATTCTAAATTAAGAACACGCTCCTCTCCGACATTTCATTTGGCAGCTCTAACCATAGCCTGGGTGGAAATCAATTTGCAGCAGCTATGAATTGCTATTTAATTTGGGGGCACGCACAGCTTAATTGAGAAAGCATACTAGAAGCCGTCAAGCCAGAGTCAGTAACTTAAGTTTCCTGCAGCAAACCCACGATAATCCCAGGATCAAACTGTAGCACCTTTGTTTCAGTAATTAAGTGCACGGTGCCAGCAGAGACTAATTGTGCGCACAGAGCTCTGTGTGCGAGCTCAGGGAGAGTCTGCAGGTTTCTACTTTCTTAGACACTGCCATGTCTGAAAGAAGGTGCACATTTCAGCACATCCATACTACTCTTGCCCCACTGCCTGGAGTCCTGTGTTCATTCTCCACTTTTCCCTAAATGTATCTATTTAAGTAAACAAAATGGTGAACTGTATATTTGTGGAAGCTTTTCTACAGTTTCTCTCCATGGAATGATATGTAGGGCATCATTCTGTTCGGCCCTTTTTTTTTCCGACTCATATTAAAATGTATTTTACAGCTCACACTAAAGAGCAGCCATCACTCATGGGAGAGCCCCTCAGCTCTGCTTTTTGGCACGTGTGCCTCTGCTTTCCCTTTCCCCGCTATGGTTTTCAAACAGCTCCTGTTATGGAAAGGTGCAGAGCTCACTGTTGTGGCTGCTTTACAAATTTGTATTGTTTTTGTTTTTTTTTAACTTGTCACCAAGACAGAATTTCTAAGCCAGGCTCACTTGAAAATACTCCGTGTAATGTTCATAACCTTGCATATCAAACGTTGGTTCACAGAGGGTCTCTAAAAAGTGTTTAAACATCCCCAGTACTGCTGCAGTTCTGGGCAGGCACCCAGGAGCTCACAGGAGGTGGCCATGGTGGTGCAATGACCGCCATGACATGCAAGTATTTCCACTGACTTTCTGGGTCCTATTAAACTGCTGGTGTCAGAAGAAAATATAGCTGATGGACACAGTCCAGAGACAAACTCTTTGTGTGGGAGGGGGCACAGGGTAGTTGGACACATCAGGTATTTTCCTGAAGACTCTCCGTTTCAACCAACGCCTGTCCTCAGCCATACTGCAGCCTGCTCTAGGGAACTGCCTTAGCAGGGGTTGGACTTGGTGATCCCCAGAGGTCCCTTTTGACCTCAACGGTTCTGTGATACAGTGGCATTCCTGCTCTCTCACACGCTCAGCGTATTTTCAAAGCATTTGCTGCAACTGCTGTGTGATAACCGCACTATGCTCTAGCACATCACTTTGTTAAGGAGCAAAGTAACTAACAGATCTCCCAGTGCTTTGCGGGAGAGCCTCCATGCACAGCCACCTCTCTCACATCTCAGGGTTGAGGGAAAACTGCAAAAAGCCACAGGACATTGGCTGGATGGAGTCACTACTGCAGTGTATTTTTCCCCCCAACGTTGGAGTTAACGCACCACAATAGAGCAGCAGCACACAAAGAAAGGATCATGGCTTGATCCCTGCCAGATGGAATATGGAGACAGCTCAGGAGAACTTGCCAAAACAATGTGTGTGCACGCATGTCTGTGCAGAAACTCTTTATAAAATTAAGCAATCTCTTTAAATCCCTCCACTTTGAGAAGCTTCCCATCAAGAATACTTTCATTTGCCAACAAGAAAAAGTTATCACCACATATATTAATATACACATTCATTTTGTGTTACAACTTTTACAGACTGTTTCCTGTAAATGTAATGCACTTTTTGCATCTGAATTGCAGAGAACTGATCCCAGTTTTGCCATATGTATTCATATTTTTAACCATCAGACAAAGGCACAGGTAAATGCTTTTATGTCAGTATATCAGCTTCAGGCTTCCACTCTGACTAATTACCCACTCTCTGCAGTCAGTCAGCCAGCATTCCTTCCATTCTAATTGTGTGAATAAACGTTCTTCAAATGAATAACAGACTATGGAAATAAAAAGTCTCTCATTCACATACAAAGAAATACTATTTATGAAAGAGCGGTAAACTCATCACACAGACACTCATGATCAGGGAATTGAGCACTCCAGGTCCTCCTGCACCAGCCCCCATTGGCAGAGCCCGGTGAGCCGCGGGCAGCTGCAGTAGCTCACACCACCCAGAAGGGCTGGAACCTCTGTTTCTTGTGCCTCCATTGTATTCTCCTATTGTCACAGCCTTTTTATCTCGCATTAATATGTGTTAATTAACTTTAATTAAGATAATTGCTTCATAGCTATTCTGCTCACATTCACAATGATATTAGAAAGGTTCAGCTCCTTCAGATCTTTCCTAATGAAGCTAGTTCATGCAATGAGCAAAGTAAAATTGCCCAGTCTGACAGCAAAACCTTTCTTTTGTAGAGATCTAGAAACCTGTTCATGTCCTGAAACCGAACTGGATGCACTAAGCATATATCTAATACAATGCTGAAACAGAACACGTGGCAAATGTACATCAGGGCAGGTAACAACAGAAACAAATGACAAAAATTACAATAATGGTGAAAGGCTTTTTCCAAGGGATCAGATACGTTGACCAGCACCAGTAATAACCTTTTCTTTTGGCCATAAACGTGTAAAGAGACATTTACATTGTACAGGCTGCATGACAAACTGCGAAAATACTCACTTTGAAGGGGCTGAGAGGGCAGGAGCAGTGCTATGGGAAATCAGTATGGGCTTCACTGCAGGGAACAGCCTCTGCTCTGCTCTGATGTGCCCCAGAAAACCATTTCATCCCTGGGTGCTGTTGCTGTAACTGGTACCCCAATGACTCCAGTACATAGAGGAGTGCTTTGAGCTGCCGGTGCTGGCTCTGGGTTACCTGCTAGCCAGCGCTCCTGGCTGCTGGGAGCTCTAGAAAGGATCCCTGGAAGACCCACTCACCTTCAGTCCACAAATAATTAGATGGAAACCTCCTAATGACTTCTGTTCCTGTTAGTACAAAGTGCTGCAGCGACCCACTGCTACCAAAGGTCCTGCACAGCGCTGCAGCTCTGCTCTGTGCTTACTCAGACACATCCCCTCTCCTGCCCCCAGGTATGGATTAAGCAGCCCTACGGATGTTTCTGCAGAGCACAGCTTCAGCAAAACCAGCAGTGAATTAATCACTGCAGCCACATAATGTAGCTTGGCACAACTGTATTATAGCATTGCATTCCTGTGCTGTAGTTAAGGCCTGTCAGCAATTTCATTATGAAGTCGTATTTTTAGCTGTTTGTAACTTTTACAAAAATAATAAAAGTATTTACAGTGGAGGCTTAATCTGTGCAGAATCTTTTTTCTGGCTCAGAAATGAAATATTACATATTCCACATGTGTCTTGTAGTACAAGTGGTTTCTTCATCTACATCAAACTCTGCTGACTTCCCTTACATTTTTCTGTTATTTACTGCTATTCTTAAAGGCATTCTAACAAACTTGCTATTTACTGCAAAACTTTCACAGTGACCCGGCAGTATTAACACAGACTAATGTTATACACGGGCTCTGTAAAGCTGCAAACCCACAGAGCGCATTATTGTCTGCGATGCAGGTGATATTAACCTGATGGTTATTGATGAAGACTTTCCCCTTGAGCTCACAGGTGAGGCATGGAGCCGGCAACCTTGAGTGTCATTAAGGAAAGTTCTGTTGTGCCAATAAATAAGAAGGACCTGAAATCTCTGCACAAAAATGCAATGTAAATCCACAGTAATCACCGGAAGAGCTTTGAGACTTTTAGCATCTAAATTGATCAAGAGCCCCACTTTACTTTTGCTTTTTATATACAAAATAATTGTTATTATCTATTCTGTGCTATAGTACAAATTCTGTCAAATTCTGTGATGAACTGCACCTGCAGACCACAAACCAACACAATGGATCCTGGTGGACTGATTTGGACTCCTCCTGGTGTAACCAAACAGTTTGGCCTCTCCACCTCAAACATTTAACAGTGCAAGCTATTTTTCATGTGCCAGTTGGGATTACTAAACTAAAGCCAATTCACCACTTATGTACTGAGACAAAATTCACCTCTATACTTTTTTCTAAACTAAAGCTTGCTTTTAAAGGCAGCAATTACAGGTAGTTGAATCTCTAATAGTGATATGTAGCTCAGTTATAAAGCCCTTCCCCAAGATCTGAGAACAGAATCAGCTGGAACAGCTTACTTTTTATTTATTTTCTAACATATTTGTTCATTTATTTATTTTGGGATTTCTGCACCTGCTGGCACTGACTCTGTAGCACCCTGTTCTAATGCAACACTGACGAGAAAGTTTACTAATGGTTACTTAATTACAGAGTTTCCCAAAGATCATTATTAATGTAAGAAAGTAGGACAATTAGATTAAATGTTAAATACTGAATTTATGCTTGGTAATATCTAAATATGCAAAATCTGCTCAAAACCAGTGCCCTACATACCACAAGTTCAGCACATTTCTGAGCGAATATTTGTCACCAAAGCAACTTCCAAACCCAGGCCACCTCCTTAAATGAGTTTCATTAGTGAGCACAGTGTTAACTGCAGTCTGCTCTCAGATCTCTTAGAATACTCCTCCAAAAAGGAGACTTTTCAACAACAATACAGGTAGCAGCAGATTGGCAGTGGTAAACCTGCAGCAGCATAGGGTTGTGCTGAAGCACCTCTTCTATACCAGCTGCTGGCTCGGAGCTCCAAGCTACTTCTCCATTTCAGCAAAGCTTTTTCAGTTACTATTCTTGCTGTCACTACTGTACAAACAAGGGTAAGTATCTCACAGAATTGCACAACCATAGCAGCTGGAAGGGATCTTGGAGATTTTCAGTCCATGCCCTGCTATAAGCAGGTTCCCTACCATAGCTTACACACAGGAAAGTGTCCAGACGGGTCTTGAGAATCTCCAGAGAAGGAGACTCCATCAGTCCCCCAGGCAGCCTGCTCTACCCTCACAGTACAGAAGTTCCTCCTTGTGATTGTACAGAACATCCATTTTCCAGTTTCTGCCCCCAGCGCCCATGGTCTGTTTTCCCCTGGGGCAAGAAAACCCCACTCAATGCAGTTATACTGTTATGAAAGCGTGTCTAAGGAAGCTGTTACATCTGTCTGTCTAGATAGGAGAAGCATCACTTTGACAGCAGTTGCATATAGAGACATCTTCCATATTACTGTCACTGAAGAAGCCCACGTGAAAGGCACGGAGTGGTTGCAGGAAGTGATTAGAGCTCAGTGCCGGCATGGTGCTGGCAGCCTTGCACATTGTCAGGACTACTTTCTACCCACACAACTAGTGCTGAGTCTGATCCACAGTGCACTCAGATTTCATGGAAGCAGCAAGTGCCTGCTGCGGCTGAGCAGCGTGGAGCAGGAAGGGAAACATCCTAACAGGAGGAGGGAAACCACGTCTGTGTTGGAGGAACTTCATTTCCCATACCTTATAAATGGTTCTTTTACTTTATTCATGCCCAGAGGTAGAAACAGCTTTAATACACCATAACTAAAAATCTCTCCTCACTCTGAAAATATTCATATATATATATATATGTACATATATAAATATATATATACACAGCATAGCTTCCATCACAATAACACTGTTTACTGCTATGAATGAATTCCCTTTTGAACCCATTCATTATTTCTGCCAGCATGACAACCCCCTGTGGCAATCAGATCTGTAATTTCATTCCCTATATGGGAGAACAGCCCCTCCTTGTAAAGACCTTTGCCTAATGTTTTCACTGGGAAATGTATTTCTCCAACTAGAAATCTCCTAACATCTCTACTTTATGGACAGCAAACAATTCATTACTCACAATTCTCTCCCATAATTTTGTTGGCTCCCGCTACATCCTTACTGCATCCATCACTTTTCTGATTCAGAAAGCTCTATTCCAGTTAGTGCTCACTACAAGCAGATGACATGTCATTTTTTATGGTCATTCTCTCTGTCTTTTCTAGATCTGCTACAGACTTAGGGAGACAGGTTAAGCAAGATTACACACGGTGTACGTAGTTATCATTGATTTATCCAGCAGTATAATGACCGATGTTTTTTTTTCTCTTACCCTCAGAAATAGCAATTAGATTACTCCACATAAGGAAAGAGTTCCTATGATTTTGTGGAGGTTTTGATTCATTCTGCTTTTTGGTTTTTAATCTATGGCCATAGGTTTGGTTGTCAGGTTCACCAGCTGAGGAAGAGGAGCTGAGATCCTGCAAATCATTTGCCTGCGCTGCGTAGAGAAGAAAGCTCTTCTGCTTTGCACAGCTTCAAGTCCATGTAAACGAATCCTGGTGCAGTATGGAAACAAATTCCCACAGAAAAATATCCCTTATGTCCCTGTAAAGAAATCTTCAGCTTTGCCAAAAGACGCCTTTGGGGTTGTAGTCTGCGTTGCATGTGCCCAGCCTGAGGGAAGACAGTTACACCTCAGTTTTCACTACTGTCAAGATAGCATTTTTCACCACAACACATCTATTTATAATGCCAAAACAAATAATCCCTAAATTTTGCAAAGGCTTGAACAGAAAGTAACTGGAGAAGACCTCTTACAAGAGGTGATGTCAGCATCATGCACTGTGATCATGAGGTCCCTGTACCCAGCCACCAGGATGCAGCCACCAAACCAGCCCAATTCTCTTCTTGCTGGTCCGCTGCTGGGCAAAACAAAAACAAAAACCCTCACAAAAATGCATACATACAGATACATTAATAACGTAAAAAAAAAAAAAAAAAAAAAAAAAAACCAGTTCTGATGGATCAGGGTTAGCTCCTTGCAGGTGATGAGTACACCAGAAATGGAGCAAGAACAGTCATCCATGTCCCTGGGAAGCTTGCACGTACCTGACTGTGTGGGACCTCAGCATCTCTCTTAGCAGTAACAAGTCACAGTAAATGACACACACAAACCCATATGCTCGTATAATTCATTAATTCATACATAAAAACAGTGTACTATACCAATTCAAACTGAGTGTCAGGACAGCATCCCTACTTCCCTTTCTGAAAGGAAAGTATCAGAACTTTTTATTTCAAATTCTGTCTAGAGCTGTAAGGACTTCAGATAGCCATGTTTTAAAACCTCAGAAAAATACTCCTTGCACTTGTTTGTCACGCTCAGGCAAAATGTGATTTGAATGAGAGAAGATACGAAAACTGCCAACTAATATATTTATTGTTATAAAGAGGCAATACTAAGGATAGATATTATAAGGAGATAATATATGATAGGCATTGTAAAGATAGAGAATTACGGAGATGAGATATTGAGCACAGTACATAATGGGAAGAGGGGAATGGCATATACAAGTCAACGATTTTTTGTTAACCCCTCAGCAAATACAGCTATATTCTGCTCTGCCAAGCAGCAGTAATATCAACACACAGACCCAAATTCCTTAGAAGAGTTTCATAGTTCGTTAATAATATCACAAGACTTGGAAAGGAATTTTTTTCCCAGTGCAAGTGGCAATTAGTTTCCGTGCCATGCTCCGTCACAGTGCCCCTCCAACACATCACCTCCCATTGACATCTCCTTCCCTCTCACACCTCGGGGGTAACCAAGCCAAAGTAGGTTTGGCAGATTTTCACACTGCCTCACAAGAGGGAGATAATCATGATTAAACTCCTCACTCTCCCAGCTCTATTTTTTTTTTACATCATTTTTCTAATAATGGGATCAGCTGAGAATTGGATTTTTCTTTCTCCTCTCATTTCCAGCAACCAGCTCCACATCCTTTTTTCCTCCAGAGTTAATCCCCTGGAGATGGGAAAGGCTTTCTGTTGTGGTTTTCACCTCCATGTAAGATTTGAACAATCACTGGTGAGTTAGCTCTGACAGGTGTTAAAATATCTTGGAGCAGGCTGAACATTTGTATCGATTAACTAATACATGGGCAGAGTTTTTTAGAACTGATTGTTTTTCTCTAAGCGTTTTAGACGGAAGTGGAGAAAATGTGCCGCATTATCAATTTCTTTCTAATCCATTTTCATGTACTATACTCTACGTTCATCTAGCTTAACTACTGAGCTGTCGAAGACCGGAAAATAGCAAAGAATGCAGTTACGTGATTATTCAGAACACTGAATTTCCCCTTATTGCTGTTTGTCCTTAATATAATTAGGCAGAAATAACAGTTTGTGTAAAACTTAATACATTCCCGGGACAGTCCTAATTGATTGATGAGTATTTTCCTACCAGGCTGATAGAAATGCCTTTTCAAAACGGCTAACTTTCCAATTTGCGGTTATCAGTGTCCCTCTGCCTCACTGCTACAGCCAAATGCTATTAGTAAATGCAAGCCAGCAAGATGTATCTGGTTATTGATATACACAGCTTGCTATGTTTTATACCTCACTTGTGACAGTTTGCAGAGAAAATACTCAGTGTACCATGGGTGGAAGGTGAGACCCCTTTAGGAGACCAGCTAAAATCTTCTACACTGCATTAAAAAGCACAGATGTCAACAATCCAGCAGGGCCTGATCCTCCTGTTGAAGGACATGTCATGGTTTAAAAAGATGAGACTTAACAGTGTTGAAGAAAATGCTCGTTTTGAGCACTGAAGTGAAATTAAATGGTTCAGTGCAGAGCTAGTCTATACCTAGTCTCAGGGTGGATTCAGATGTGCAAGGAAAAAAAAATCTATATCTAAGTAGATATTTAGATCCATTCTGTTCACCACAAAAGTATATTTCTCTAAAGACTAAAACTGTAGAATTTCAGACCTCTTCACAGCAGGAACAACAGTACCAAAACCACCAAAAATGCCGCATACTCCTTTCCAGGACAGCACATATCCTCTCCTCTTCTATGCCAGCACTCACTTCTAATCAAACAGACAATTCCTATTTGAATTGCTAATACCAAGTGTATATGTCTTGCATGGTATGGAAAACTGAGCATTATCACTAGACAAAACATCTGTCAGGACATCTTTCTGACTTCCCCAACCTTTCATGCCTGCATCGAAGCGCCCAGCAAGCAGTGCAAGGTCTTCTCCTGCATACTCAGACCAACAAAGCCTTGTTCCATCTGTGCTATGTCTCCAGCCCTCACTGGGTAGTAAGAAGCCTTCCTTCTCTTAGAGAACTGGCCTCCTCCCTTCTGCATGAAATTCATGCTGGCAAGCAGAGGGGAAGGCTCTTCCTTTCATGCAAAGGTAGAACAGAAGCAATGAGTTTTAAGTTTCTTCAGCCCTGTGCATTACTAACACCCCTTGCACTCAGCTCTCAGCGCACGCTGGGGAGCAGCTCTCAAATTCATGACTAACAAATCCAAAGCTGTCTGCTCTCTTTCATTTATTCTCCTTTAGCACTATTGACAAGTTCCTTTTATACCCTAAGGACCTCTTCTAACTCAAATTAGACGTTTACACTGTCCAGTCGTGTGTAATGAAGTGAACAGTTCTTAAAAGATTAGCAATTCATTTTTAACATGGGAGCATTAAAAATAAAAGAGCAGGCTCCTCTGAGCCACCCTTCTGTGGTGCAGTTTCAGTCTGCTTTTGAACTTGGTTTTGATTATTTGTGATTTCCCCTTTTTTAGGACTGATTCAAATAAAACTCTTAAATGCACTTACACTAACTGTACAGAGTGGTGTCCACATTGACTGTATGGATGTATGAGAGTTACACTAAGGTCAATGTAACAAAGCATTATCTGACTTTTTCTTTTTTTCTTTTCTTTTCTTTTCTTTTTTTTTTTTTTAAACTTTATGCCCTGGGTCATAAAATAATTAAACAACAGGCTATTCACAATGTATGGCTGCTCACAGCAGGAACTTTTAAGACATAAGGCATGCAGTAGTAAGGGCTGCTGGCTGGGCTAGTGCTTCACTTATACGTGAAAGCAAGGAGGAAAATTCCACTCATATCTAAACTAATTTAAGCCTTGAGAAATATCACTGAGTTCAGTCCTACGCCTCTAGACTTACACTGGCATAACAGATTTTAAAAGTCGCATTTCCCTTTTTTACTACCAAACAAGCTAACGCTGGATCTAGCATGAACACATTACACTGCCTGTGATTCAGGGTTCTGTTAAAGAGAAACCAGACCAAAGCCAGAGAAATGTTAACAAGTCACAAAGATAAAAAGATTATTCAGAGAGTGTTTGCACTACGCTAACAGTTATTATGTTTTTCACTTGTATTTTTAAAAACGGAATTCTCTTTGGAATAACAAAGACTTTTCCAATTTGTAATGCTTAATAAAGTGATGTCAAGGAAAAAGGAAGAGAGAACATCAGAAGAAGCCCTTTGTTTTTATTTCCTTATGTATTTTGTACATTCAGTTTTTCCAGATAAGTGTTAAGTGGATGCACTGCTTTTCAGAAATCCCTCACTTCAACATTAGTTGAAGTTATGATGCTCTTAGCACAATTTGCAGTAATTTTGTTAATACTAAGCTTTACTGCATTATCCTGTAGGTCTTTTGTCAAGTGTGAGGAGCCACTTGAACAATTTCATCCAGAATTTTCAAAAATAGAATATAGATGTTTTCCTCTTTGAAATAAAAGGAAACAATATAAGCCAAAAAAAACCCCAAACCAACCAACCCAACCTCTTAAATTTATTCAAGCTAAACCTGCTCTGGCTGCAGCAGGATCATGGAACCACAGAACTGCAGGGATTAGAAAGGACCTCAAGAGATCACCAAGTCCAACCCCCCTGCTAAAGCAGGCTCCCTATAGCAGGCTGCACAGGTAGGCATACAGCCACGTCTTGAATATCTCCATAGAAGACGACTCCACCACCTCTCCGGGCAGCCTGTCCCAGTGCTCTGTCACCCTTACTGTAAAGAAGTTCTTCAGCATATTTGTATGGAACTTCCTATGTTCAAGTTTTAGGCCATTACTCCTTGTCCTATCACTACACACCACCTACAAACAATTGCACAACACGGCCTGAACTCTGCACAGGGCCCCATTTTCCTGGGGTCCTTTTATGAGGATAGGAGATGCTGAAGCAGACCAATAATTCACACCTTCCTGATCTTCTACACCAGAAAAATCCTTTTCATGTTATTGAACAATTACAACAATGAGGCTTGCTTCTAGCTTCTAAAAAGTGTTCAGTCTGCCAAATGACTAAGTCTACATTTGTGCATTTTATAATTAAGAAAATGACTGTGGTCCTTTTAATTTAAGGAACTGAGATGCGTAAATACCTGCCTTTGTGCTAATGCTCTTGGCACTCAGTGAACGGCCGCAGTTATTGGACGTGTCCAGCAAAGCAGTGTCTGGAACTCACATTTTCATGACTGTAATTCACTGAAGGTATCTCAATTTCCCAATTGGTACCAATTATGACTGTGATCATAAATATCTTTCCACCATTTCCACATTTACTTCTCTGGAAAAGGAGTTGGGAAATAGATTTTGGGTAACTGGGTGGATAGGAAAGAGGTATGTATTCCCAGCTGTGTGTGAACGAGAGAAACAGCTTCATAAATTACTAACAGTCTTCCAGTGGATGGTTTAAAGGTGAGCTTACAAATAGTACAAGATTCTGGAAGTCCTCAAAGTGTACTCTGTATTTTAAGACAAGTTTTTTGTAATAGAAGTCTGAAAATGCTTCTCTCTGCTTTACATTCATGTGCATCTTTGCTTGTCCCCAGACAGATTGTCTTCAGTCAGATCATCACAGCCCTTTGCCGTGTAGATGACAGCTCCTTGCTTTTCAACACTGTAAGTAAAGATTGCCTGATCTTAAGAAGAAAAAAAAACCCTTTTTCCTTACCCTATCAATAGTTTTTTTAATATTTCAGGCCCATGACATCACTTTTATTCAGTCCTGGTCTTTCATGCTTTATCCTAATCATTCTGCTTATCTCGTACTACACTGATGCCTCAGACAAATCACTTACACCATACAGGAGCTGTCCCGGGCCCTGGTCTCTTCTTCCCCAGTAAGTGTTCTTATGTAGGTTGCTCTGAAAGTAATGCTTCCTATTTATTGCCATGAAAACTACAACAGATACAAAGAGTACAATAGCATTATCTGATAGAGCAAATTCTCAGCTACAAATGCTGTTTTTCAACATAGTCACCACCATTAGCTGTGTATCTTTGCCAGTGATGAACAAGAGCTTGCATGCAGGTAGCTGCAAATCTGCATGGTCATCTAGAACACAGCTTGTCTTTCACATCACTGTTGCCCCTGCTGAAATGCCCCGCCCACCACCTCACTGTGCTGACATCCACTGTTTGGTCTCCGTTAAAAAAAAAAAAACACCAAAAAAGCCAGACAAGGCTTGCCGCTCCCTGCACTATTTTGTTGATGTTAATTCTGTATTTCTGTGCTTTCCCCCAAGCAGTGAACTGAAAAATAAAACTGAAGCTATAATTCCTTTCTATAGAAATAAAAATCTCACATGCTGCGCGCTCATCTGGCTTTCATAACTCTCCTTTGGTTTTCCTATGTTGTGTGATTGGGTGCAGGAAAACACCTCAATTATCAATTGGACATGGGCACTAATAAGGCCCCTGTGCACTCTGAGCTAATTGGAGAAGCCCAATGTTTTAATGACTGCATTCTAAATATAGCTAATAACCAGTATGGCAGCAGGATTAATTGGTGCCACTTTCTCTTTGCTTCCCCTTTTGCCCATTTGGGCATGTAAGTGCTTCTTTATTGTTACATGGGGCTCCTTGTGATGCTAGTGGACGGGATTTCTCTAGGTGAGATGAGTAGAAGAGTGGCAAGCTCTTCTGTGTAAGCTGAAATGCCCTCCTGAGCAAACTGTTCCATCCTAGGGACATGTTCCCAGAAAGACGAGGAGGCTGTAATGCTCCAAATTGTCTTGGGCACACAGAGCTCCTGGAGTAATTGTCTCTATGTCCCATTTGATTTTCCTTGTGGCTCTTGGAGCAACTCAATTAGTGGTAATATGAGCATTAATTGACCTAAGCACTGAATTGGAAAGGTGTCCCCTGGAGAAGGACCGCGAGTGACAACTCTGGAGGAAAAACTCTGACATTCCTAGTTTGTGTTCCCACAAGCAGGTGAGCAAATGAACGAAAATTGGGCTGTGTCACCAAGTGTAGATGTCCCATTAACAAGCCCTGGGGAGACACTTCCGAGGGCCATAAGTAGGTGCACAAGCTGCCAGGCTGGGAAGGAACAGCTTCATGCACTGTCAGGAGGATCCTGTCTGCACACTGCTGGGCTGCGCACCATCCCCAGCTGTGCTCCAGTGCCTGCAGAAACACAACCATAACTGCTCTGCTCCAGGGGAAGGCGCAGGCTCCATAACTCAGGCACAGTGGTTGTTCTGAGGAGAAAAGGTGCTAATAAGCTATGTGCTTTCTAAAAGCTGGGATCTCCAACAAAAAGTTTACAGCTTAACCTGGGGAGAAGAAAGGAGAGAACTTAAAAACAAAGCAACCAACCTGTCACACTTCAAACTGTTTGTATTCTATATAACCTATGAAATAGGAGCAATCAGAAGACAACTAAATATAAATGCAAACAGCTAAGCAAAGCCAAGCTAAAGGTGTGACAGTGCATGTCAGCTTCTTTTACAAGAAAAGAAGCTGGGCTATTTTCAATGCGTGATTTAAAAATGCACTGAAACTACTACAGCAATTCATTCTGAAGTTCCAGGTCATTGGTCTGAAGATGGCCATCCACGGAGCAGCAAACAGATGCTTTCCTTCCTTCCTGCCAGCTGCTGGGTGGGGGCCTGTCTCTTACTGCTCCACCATCTGACATGCCTGGCCCAGTTTGAGCTTTCATACACTCCAGGACAGGGGCTGAACTGCAATGCATCAAATAGCTTTGGTAACATAGCATAGTTATAAATAAACTCAATGTCACTATTAAATTCTATTTCATCTGCAAGACCGGGTACCAAACTCCAACGCTGGCTTCCTTTCTATAGTCACCATCATCAACCCTTAACAGAACAGTTTGTAAGGACCACCTTAAACATACATGTACACAGCTGTGGGGGTTTCAGGGTGCGTGTGCATATAGCTGGCTATACATACATCACTCACAAAAATAAAAACACCTATGCTTTATCAGAAATACACATTAATGCAGCATGTGGCTTAACAAACTTCCTGTAGCTAAGACCGTGGTGAGCTTTCCAATCATGGCCAAAGGGACCCTAACTCACCATTATAAAAACAAGAAGTAAAATTGCTGGGATAGATTAAGACCAGGTGAGGAAGGTGGCAGCCTACTGAACGAGCTCTCTTCAGAGAAAAAGACCTCTCTTCAAAGTCACCTGGCTTACAAACCAAAGCCTAGCTTAGCAGGATTTGTTCACAATACAAAATTAAATGATTTGAAAGACATTCACAATTTTATCAGTGCATGCCTTCTCCTCATCCATTCCCATTATTTCCCTTTGGCAATTCTCAAGACATAGCGTAGGAAAGCTGTAGTCACTGAGACAGAGGTCAACCACTGCTCTGCCCCTTCCCAACACAACATGCACCTACAACCCACGTCTGCCTTTGCCATGGATATTGGCACCAACAGCTTTAGGCACCTCTCATAGCTGACTAATTTAAGAGCCTGGGTCCAACTCATTGGTGCTAACAAGAAGTTGTAGTCAAGTCATATTTTCTATGCTATATTAAACTCTTTCATTCAAAAAATATCTCATTGAAAAATCAGGGAAGAAGTCCCTAGGGCTATCATTATCCATCTGCTTTCCTAGCAACTTCAGGCAACCTCAGGGAATGTTAAAATAAATCTGTATAGGATACCTCCTCCTCTCATGTCCTTCATGTCGTGCACTGACTATCTCTCATGTCGCCTTCCCAGAGTACATGAGCATTGCAGGTATCAGAGAGTAAGCAACGTGCCCGGTCAGCAGTGGAGGCAGCACACCTGGAGCCCAGGTGCCCTTTGTCTGCACATAGCACCCAATGCTGCTCTGGAGGAGGTGGCAAGCCTGCGGAGGGAGTAAGCTCATGGGTTTTAGGGAGCTTAAGAACAGATAACAGCCACATCTCCCTTTGATTGCATAGGCAACCCCTGGGGCAAACAGCGGAAACAGGGAGCAGCAATATTTCTCTTTGCAGAGTACAAGGCCTGCAGCAGCAAACTCACAGAACTGGAGCAACCAGAACTGGGTCACCGACATCTGAGCACAAAACTGCTAAGCCTGAAACGCCTCCGTTTGTTCAGCACCCAGCGCAGTGGAGTCCAGATGCTAAATTCAGTTCTTTAGACAATAAAGATGACAGCAGCTACAATCCTCCAAAGTTTCTTTCAGCTTTCAACATTATCCACATGTATGTTTCAAAAGCAAAGAGAAACTGTGCCTCGTTTTCTATTATGCTTCACATTACATACGCTCATTCAATTCCCAGCAGTGTTCCCGCAGAGCTCGTGTGATCCAGCTCAGGGCAATGGGTGATCATTAATCCACGCTTTGCAGTTACCTACTTGACGTCCAAACTCGAGTCAAGACAGACCATTTCTTACACAAACACCCAAGAACACTGTAATTGTGATCTGAACGGTGCTCACTTGACATCATTATATTAACAGTTTTATCATTTAACTCCAAACACAGCTGAGAACAAAGTTATAAATAGACACTTAAATGCTCCTATCAACTGAGGCTAATCAGAAGCCGTGAAAGAAGATAAGTCGTTGCCTTTTGGCTCAGGATATTAGAGCTTTCCAGTTACTTGAATGGTAAGTCCATTGTTACACACCGTCCCTACCTCTCTCCTCTATGCAGCTCTCTGAGGGGGGCAGCAACATCAGAACAAACCGAAGCTGCTAAACTTTCCTTGTACAACTTCCTGGGCTTAACTGTAGCCTATAAAAGCATTGGAGTTGCTGCCACCTATAGACAAGTGTTAAACACAAACATTCTTTTCTTGGGGAAATGGAAGCGCAAAGTGACTGCAATCACATCCTGAATATTCTCACGTAAATGGGCTGTGTGCATACCCCACCATTCTCAACACCAAGCGTTGTGCTAATAACACACAGGTGCTCACCAAGCCACATTAAGCATTTATGTCACCAATCAGCATCTGCAGAAAGCATCTACCACCTCACGCTGGTCCTTGTGTTGTCAAAGCTCGTGGAAAATAACCAAATTTCAATAACATACCAGTTACTCTGCTCATCAGGTTTAATCCATGATGAAAATGAGTTACTGTTTTTTAGCTCTCTCAAATAACCAAGAGTGGATTAACCTTTGCTTTAGACTTAAAGATGTATGTGTCCTGTTGTCCAAGGACTTAGCAGGTCAACGTAAGATTTTCTGACTGACTCACAATAGCTGTGCATAGATTATTTAAAAGTACATGACAAACTCTTAGGAAAAGAGATTTTCAACTAGTGTTCTACAATGAGGCAACTGTATTTTCCTTTTTTCTTTATTATACCTGTGTCATACAAACAAGTACAGAATGCAGCCATTTACAAGATACAATAAATACAGTTCCCAGTGTCACTGCAAGACAGCATTTAGATAACTTTCTTTGTAATTTCTACCACTGGTATTTCCATCATGTGTGAAGTGATAAATGAATATCTACTTCACATAAATGACTAGAATTACTAAAATCTACTTTGAAAAAAAATAAATCAGCCTTTGATTTTCATTTTCAATACAAATTAGGGAACCAGAAGGTCAACATTTTCTATTGCTGACCTTGATTCCTGACTTTTCACAGATGCTGAATATCTAATATTCCATCCACATTCTAGGGACCCAGGGCCACCATAGCATCTGTAAAAATGAAATCTATAATATCAAAAGCACAACACCAAAAATCCAGAACTTCCAAGACAAGAATTCTCAGCTCAGGATTAATTTCTCAGATCTGAAGAAAGAAATAGATCTTAAAAATAATAATAGTAATTGTGAGAGATGAAAAGAAGACTTTTAATGTGCTGTAGACAAGATTGTTTTGTCTAAAATTTAAAGGTTCAAGAAATCACATTATTCCAAACTCTTTGAAGAACACTGAAGAGGAAAGAAAATCATGAATTGTTTCATATTCCAGTCCTTCTGAAATGGAGATTTGCTTGGCTATGAATAGCTTCACTTTCCCTCATTGCTGGAAACATGCCTGTGACTTAATTCTGGAAGAGCAAGGCAAGAGCAACCTAGCAGCATCCTCCTAAAGAGCTTATCTTGATTTCTGTGCTTATAACAATAAAACCATTGCTGGTCAGTCAAAGTGAGGAACTAAAGAAGCTGGAAAATAACCAGAAGAATACACCATATCTCGGAAAGTACATGACAAGGGGTAAAATCCTTATAAAAACACAGGGTAGAGTGCAAAAGGAATGCTCCGAGTCTCAGACGATCGAAGTTCTCCAGTCTCTCACCAGGCGAAGTGATTTGTAATTTCTACCACTGGTACCTCTATGGATTTTTGCCTGTCATTAGCTGCTTCTGTGAGTGTCTGTGCCTCCCCAGGGCATCTCTATCCCAAGAACACAGCAGGACTCCAAAGACCACATCCTGCACCAAGTCCCATACACCTGACCATACCTGGGAGCCTCAAGGCCTGCCTCCAGAGCCAGGGGCCATGCTCATCCCAAACCCAGGACTTCTCCCTGCAAGCAAGTTTCTTTATTTGGAGAAATACCAAAATTAAAAACCACACTGTGCATTAGCAGTGCATTATGATGCTCATCACAAAGTCCAGAATTGTTTTGGTTTTGGCAGTTTGGAATTCATTCCCTTATAAACCTTTGCCTAGTTTCTTCAGGATTAAATCATGGATTTTCCTATTGGCAAGCAACACCTACCACGGAATTACAACACAGTTAATCATAGAATCATGGAATCACAGAAATTTTTCTATGAATCTCAGTTTAAGACCATTCCCCCCCCCTATCACTATCCACCCTCGTAAACAGCCACTCCCCTTCCTGTTTATAGGCTCCCTTCAAGTACTGGAAGGCCACAATGAGGTCCCCCCGGAGCCTTCTCTTCTCCAAGCTAAACAAGCCCAGTTCCCTCAACCTTTCCTCATAGGAGAGGTACTCCAGCCCTCTGATCATCTTAGTGGCCCTCCTCTGGAACCACTCCAAGAGCTCCACATCCTTTAGCCACACAGCAAAGCACACACAGTTCTGATTAGTTAACAGAACAAAATGCTCATTTGTGCAAAATATTTTAAATGTCATATATTCAGGTATTTCCTAGCACCTCCACTTTAGTGCAGGGGATTCTTTTTAAAGGGCATCTTTTGAAGTATTTAAGGGACTTGGGCAGCCACCATCTCATTCATCTAATATTTCATTATGTATCAGGCACGTTCTCAAACTCCTCCCTGCTTCAGCTGCACAGCTACTACTGCTGGAATTCATCGTGTGGAGACTCCACACTATTAAAAGAATGTATTCTTTATTACTAGAACATGCCTGGAATGTCCTAGTGTATTTCTAAGACTCTTGTTGTTGCAAAGCAATAAAAGCTAGCTTGAAAAAGCTCTTTAATGCCTATTACTTTGCGTGCAGCTTTTCTGCTGCGATATATCTAGCAAGTTTGGGTAGGCTTTGAACTACTGAAGTTTTGAACATCCATCAGCTCAAAACTGTTGGTGTTTTCCTTGATACAAGCATTGATGTGCTCACCATGGGAACCAAAAGAAGAAAATGTAGCTGAGCTTCCTATTTATGAAGGCAAGATAGCAGAAAATTTTCCAGTTGTGGGGGTTCAGTCCTTTATTTTTTTGTTCATTCCAGTCTCCTGTTGATTTAAAAGGCAGTTTCACTTCTTTATAACACAGAAAATGAGGATGTAATTATGAAATACATTATTCAACTACAAAGCAGCTAGCATTGGACAAATGTAGTAAAAAGAAATCTAGAAAATAATTTCATTAATACAGATTTTTCTTACAGAATAATTTTTATACTATTTATTTCATAATAATAGGTTACTCTAATAATAACAGTGGGACTATAAGTTTGTGAATTCTGGCTGAAAACAAGAAGTGGCCTTAAGACTGTGTTTTGGTTGGAATTAATTAGAATTTATTTTTTTTAATCCAGGTGTCCTATCTGTTCCAGGCCTATTCTCTCAAATCAGCCAAGAAAATCAGTTCACGGCAAAAATACAAGAGGTATTTCCCTAGAAGAAAATGGAGAAGGTAACAGTGATGTAGGTAATTCCCAGAGTAGTTGTAGGGCTCAGGGAGGGAAACCATTTCAAAAAGAGACCTGCTGAGATTCAGCAAAATAGAAGAATGGCATTTGCAGAAAGTGAGTCCATAAAATTGAAGTAAAATCCGCTGTGGATGCAGAGAGAGGTAAAGGGTCCAACAAACAGGACAACAAAGTAGTAAGGAAATAGATAAAAGAGTTTACTGTTTTCTTGGGTTTTCACTATTTTTGAAAGCCCTGTGAATGATTAAAAAAAAAAAAGAAGAAGAAGAAGAAGTCTGACTCTTCTTGGCATAACCTTCATCTATAGGTGAACAGCTGAAAAAGCCACATCAGATTGTCCTGTGGCAAGACAGCAGGGCTGGACAGAAACCAAGTGGTACGTGTGATTTTCTTATTTTGTATTTCCTCAGTATTAAATAAAATACCATGTAGAAAAGCACACAGACCTGTGGAAAGCTTTGAAGGAGAAATTAAGCCTGTGGCTGAACTCTGCATTCCTTGTCCTTCACCCATTATAGTAGCATGAGGACGGCTTGGACAACTCACACAGCAGTTCTGCTGCAGTGCTCTGGGTAGGGAACTGGGACGTGGCTGCAAAGATACACCTGACATGCAACTTAAAAAAAAAAAAAAAAAAAAAACAACCTTTTTCCTTAAATGTTCTTGTTATGAAGGCCACATGCTGTGTTTAAAAGCAATAAGCCTCTGTATGATTTGCTGCACAGATGACACATCTGCAGGAAAAGCAAGGATTGAATAGCTCCCACCCAATTGGGACAGCAGGCCCTTCTGTGGCAGGGTTAAAGCACATCAGAAAAAGAGAGTGGAAAGGCTGATCCCCAGCAACATGAACGCTGTTTCATTAACCCCACAGCTCTGGACTTGGTGCTGCTCTCACCGAGGGGGAAAATGTAGCAAGAAAACCAAAGGAGAAAAAGGATGAGTGATTACATCAAAAAATTAACCAAGTTTCACTTGATTTATCAATACCGCTGCCAAGCAGCCATCTCTTGCAAGTTTAGTGCAAGCTGCACTGGATGTTATTCCCCAGTGTCCAGCAGCTGAAGGCAAGCACCTGCACCTTCAGCATAGGAAAGGGCAAAATGCAGCTCTGTTCCTCAGCCTGCACTGAGCTGCGGAAAACCTGGCTCAT
This sequence comes from Pavo muticus, assembly GCA_016647715.1. Taxonomy (NCBI): domain Eukaryota; kingdom Metazoa; phylum Chordata; class Aves; order Galliformes; family Phasianidae; genus Pavo; species Pavo muticus. The sequence goes on from JACDJE010000124.1 coordinate 1,501,229, forward strand.
CCAGCCCTGGGGCTGCTGGGGAGCAGGAGGAAGACTAAGGAAAGAAATATCTAACACGTTACCTGTTTCTGCAAGTTTGGTTCTGTGTAATGTTACTAACACCACCAGTCCATTGCTATACTTTCTTTTTCATGGGCAAGATGAGACTTGCTCAAATGTTCCTAAATTTTCACACACTGATAGTGTAACAATCAAACCAGGGCCTCCAGAATACTTTTGTAAAGGCTTTTCTCTATTCCCCACCCTTCAAAGACATTTTCATGGCAAATTCTGCCAGCAAGGAGTACCTGGAATCACAGCCACCTCCATCTCCGTACTCCATTTGCCAAGCTGAAGCAAACATTACAGTGCTAACGGGCTCCAAATTTTGTGAATTATCTAACTTAGCCCTTAATTTTTTTCATTTTCTTAGTGTGTAATTACATCTAATTGTACATTTTGAGCAAATACACATAATCACATCATTATGACATATAATTACCTAATTGTGATGTGTAATTAAGTAAATAGCAAAAGAAATTGCGCAGAACTTTAATAAATTTGTTAAAAAGAACTTAATCTTTTCTACAGCTGACAGAAGACATTTTCACCTATAATGATCATAATCAATTTAACATTTTCTACTCTAATTAGTGGGCACTCTGCAGACAAGTCCAGAATATACAGACTGAAGCCAAAAACTGTGTGATGACATTTGCAACTTTCTATCCATATTAGCTACATGCAAATAATTTCTCATTAGGAATAACACCCCATTAAGGAGGTGCTCTTCTATGGAAGGAGAATTCACCTTGGTAAGGACTTTCATTTGTTGCCCTAGTTCAGTTTTTTTAGCATCCTGGGAAATGTGTACCTTTGGTATATGTATACTCCTGTGAGAATTTCTTTGAAAGGGATTAGCACTTACCTCCTCCATTCCCCCTTGGACAGGTGGAGAGCTTAGCTACCCACACTAGCCAAATACAAAACCACATAGGCGCCTTTCACATCACATAGAATTTAATTTTCCAGACAGTCAAGCAACCCAGGACTGAAGACAAGAAAACAAATGAGTGATTGAATTTAAGACAGGTTCTTAGGACACTAAAAAGGCTTTGCTTGTGGTCCTTGGTTGTAATTTTCCTCTCTGACAGAGGACTCAGTCATGCCTACTACACTACTTTAGGAGCTGGCAATCTCTTCAAGATGGTTTGGAAGACGTTTCTATGAATGGCTTACTGTACTCCACCTGCCTCTGAAAATGTGAGTGCCAATAAGGCAACCTCTGTATTTATAACCTTAGTGGTATCTAATGATATCCCAGCCTTTGGGAGCTTTTTACTCCTCACGTTTCCTGAAGGCAACCAAAGCCCAAGTTGTCCAGAAATAAATTGAATCCACATATTTTAGAGCCACTGTCTATGAAGAGTGTGTTTCACTTAACAAATATTTTGAGAAGATCAGCACGGGTTGAACACTGAAAAAGTGATTTAGAAGATAGTTGTAAACAGAGTAGATATGCACATACAAGATTTGACAGAACAGGTACGTGACAGAGCAACATTCGACAAATACAAAGCACTAGTTAAACAATAAGAGACAGGTTTTGTTTCCCTTCATTACAAAATTAAGCTGCAACTGAAATATAGCCTCAATTAATAAAAATTATTTTTTCAGTGAGTATGTAATTTAAAGAGGATACTCAGCACATTACAGACACACACTGCAGCTATCTTAACAAAAATCTCCCAAAATAGCATGCAATGTAAATTGCTGGCAAACCACCTGAACATCAGAACGAGGAAAGAAAGAGAAGAATCTGGGGTGACAGTAAGAATGATACAATGAACCCAAACACAGGCTGAAACTCGCATTCACTTGCAGTTGCCAGTTATCAAAACCTGACACCCTCTCTGTCACACCGCCATCCTAGGGAAAAGATTAGCACTTCAAATGCTTCCACCCACACCATCAAGCACAGCTCCTATCCACACCAACTTTTACAAATTTCTTGTCTTTTTTTTTTTTTTTTTTAATGGTGGTATCTCAAACCAGACTGTATTTGGGGGAAAAAAAAGAAGTATATGTCATTTGAAAAACATATCAACATTGTGCTATGAAAATGAAGGTTTCCATCACTTCCTAACTCACCCAGACCATTAAAAAAAAATCCTGAGCTGTTACTAAAAGTATTTGGCTACAGCATTTCACGTTACTATCAATTTGGGAGAGAAAATATATATATTATATACATATTCTGCAGAGACATTCAAACTGGCCTTTGGGAGAGAAAATTTTAAAAGGTCTCCATTTATTCAAGCCATCAAAAGACATTTTCTAGATACTGAACTAACTAGTTTTTGTTTAATAGAAACACTCCCAAAGACCAGAATTAATCCGTATTTGTTGATTTAATAAAGAAAAAAATCCAGCTCACTGATTTAATGCACTAGATTTACTAGGTCTGGCCATGGGAAGAGCTGTAAATCGGATTCAGTGAGTGCAAGCAAGTCAATAAAAGCCAGAAACTGGACAAGATACCAGTAAATCCACACCAAAACATTAAGCATCACTGCAAACCAGAAGGCAGAGACCCTGATTTTCCAAATTCACCCAATCTTTTTTCTATATTTACACCTGTGTGAGACAAGTGTAAATAGTATTAAATCAACAAGTTGGACCAAATCAGCTTTTCGGGCAGGTAGGTAAGCCTATGTGAGAAGAAAAGTCTGTTCCCACTCGTTTCTCTCTGAAGGATGCGATCCTCTTTGACCATTCAGAGCAGAGAGCACAGGGGAGGGACAGCATAAGGAAGGATACAGAGATGGAGAGGGGGGCTGACTGGGGAGAGCAAGTGAGGAACAGAGAAAGAAGGGAGGAATCAGAAAAAGAGTAGAGAGGTGCGTATCATTCAGGCGCACCCATCCTTACTCCAGCTGGGATTCTTTCCTTCTTCACGTTCTGTGAGCAGGGATCTGCACAGTTCGAAAGAACAAACCTCATTCCTAACAGTGCTGTTATCTCTGCCTTTTCCCTTGGTTTTTGTGGTTCTGACAGTAGGCAGAGTCCTATTAAGGGCAGAGTAAGTGGGGAAGCTCAGCTGCGAGCCAAACGTGGCCCACCTTGCTGCCAAGCACTGCAGTGTGACCCCTTCTGCGCAGCCCATATCCCCACACACACCCCTTGGTGTGATGGGAACCAGTGCCAGAAGTACACCTCCCTTCTCCACCCCTTGATGCAGAGCCTTCTCTTTGCCTTAAATCACCTCAATTAGCACACATCTTTTTGCATAATTTATTCCAATTCATCCTTGCCAAGAGAGATCTCTTAATAAAGTACACAACCCTGTAGAGAACATTGCCTGATCTTACTCGTCTTATCTTCCTCCACAAAGAACACAAAACATTTGAGATCTATCACCATGCTATCACTAATTTAACGGAAGTATATCACGGATAACCAAAAATACAGATTTAGGAGGTAAGTATTAAATGTGTTGTAAAAACACACAGAACGGTCCAAAAATCTACCGTATTAAACTCCCCTATCCACATATTTGGATCCTTTGCAGATACGTTTAAGGTGAATAACTGGAGATGCTCATTGCGTGATGCCTTCCTTGTAACTGCAGCTTTCCTCTCGTGGTCAGGTACCAGGAGAGCATCAGCCCACAGAAACACTTGGTTTTTGTACACAGGTGCAAGGTCTACCACCAACCTCTATCCACTCGGTCCTTTCCTCTGTTGAGGTCCCCAGCTCCATTGCAAAAACCCATAAAGCCAATTTAAGTGGCAGCTTCCTACTCTTTGGCAATCCACACACATCCAAGACACAGCACTAGGGAAATCTGCTAAAATACCCAAAATCTCATTTCAATTTGGGAAATCGGTTCCTGCATATACGGGCATGTCCTTGGTTTCAAGAAATTTTCAAATATTCTCACAATTTCTCATATCATGACCTCTTAAATCTACAAAGAACTTGAGCTTTCTTGGTACATTAATCTAATCTACATTTACAAAACTAACTCGTTGACTGTATCCTTCAGCTATACATTTCGTAAGACAAGATCTCCGTTGCTACCAGCGAGTGTAAAAGAGACTGTTTGTCTGATGTTATTTTGTTGTGTTTTCTCTTTTTTTGTGATGCTTTCTAAACACAATTAATCTGGGTTTAGATAGTTACATAAACCTCTGGATTTAGGTAGCAAGGGTATTACCAGATCCAGACAAAAATAATCTGTATTTTTCTTGCCCTGAGGTCACATAATCCTCCTATGCATTCAGCAGCCTGCTCTGATCGCTCATTTTGGCCTCTCCCTAACTCAGGTCACTTCCTTGGTCTTTGCTTTTCCCACAGTTAAATGAACTAGTTAAGGAAGGAAGTATATTCCAACTTTTCTTTCTTTGAATTTTTGTATATTTCTCCCTAAATTTTCTTAATCCTTTCCTTCATCACCATCATGGTTTCCATCCCAGCCTGTGCACGGCAGAACGCTGGGTGCCTAGGCTGCCTGCAAAAATCCTTTCCAGGATCCAGCAGTTTCACAGCAAAAACAGGACTCATTAGCTCAGCCTTAATGAGCCTACAAGACATCCGAGAAGATTCATAAGGAAAAGCACCATTGACTGCTGAGTAAAATACGAATAAATTTGGCCAATAATAAAAATAGGCTGGAAAGAGAGTTATTGATTCTTCTGTTTCACTCATACATACAAGGCACGTATTTACTAGAAACGATACTTTTTTCCCCTTAAGTCTCAAAAATGTTACTAAAGGTGGAAAATAGCAGGAAAGCCACAGGCCCTGAACCCTGATGGTAAAGCAGACCCCCATTTAAATCCCGGTTCCCATTGAAGATGACACTCCCATACCCATCAGTGGGGGTAAATGGGCAGAACCTGCCTTTGATGCCCAACAGAAACTCATCAGTAGGTCACTGCAAGACCTAAGGGTCTGGCCGAAGCTACAAACAACACATTTTTACAGGTGAATAAACCATTTCACGTGGTTCATACCTGAAAAAACAACCAGATTTTAATTGCTCGCCCTTTCTCACGTTCTGTGCTGTGTGGAGCACAGGGTTAGGGATGCAGCAGTGGAAGGAGTTGGTGCAGCCGCCACGGGAAATAAACAAGTGAGCTTGCTGCAGCATCATAGCTAGATGAAAAATTCATAACTGCTGTGTTCTTAAAAATATACTAGATATTCAGGACATGGGATGGAATAAAATGATACCACGAGCTAATTAGCAGATCGTTTACAAATCCCAGAGCCCTTTTCTCCTCAGTGGCTGTCTTAGTAAATACAGATACCAGCACAGACCTCTTTTTCTGTGCTTCCATCCTTTATCTAACTTTGCCTTTCATGGGTTCATTGAAGCAATGTTTTGTAATAGTGTCAAATTAGTAGAAAACCTGAGGTATAGCAATTTGACAATGATATGGCTGTCATGATGCTTCTACTTTTTGCTTGTACCTACTCAGGCATAATTAGAATCAAATATCTGCCTCTGAGTGTTTCTCTTGGGCTCATCCAACTCTGAAAGCTCTCAGGCCATTAAGGCATATCAATTAGTAATGATTTTTTTCAGCCCCCAGCAGCCACCGAAGCATACATTAAAGGTGATATCTGCAGTCAAAAATTTAATGCGCACCATTTGAGAATATCTACTTTGAAGAAGAGAATGTTATTGGGGAAACTCATTTGCTTAAAGTTTTATACTGCAGCTATTAAAAATATTTTATTTGCTGAATAAATGTCCAGTGAACACTCTTATGTATGTTGAGTAATATTAATTGCGCACAGGTTTGGAAAACACAAGAATCATTAAGGGATAAATGCTGTGCAATAGCCCAAAAGAGCTAATGTAATCACTACCCAGGCCACTTTTATTACAGTCTTCTTAGTAGGACCATCTTTAACTAAGTCATCATGACCTGAGGAAAGTTACTTTCATTTTTTAGTATATCTATCCAATTGAGTAGATGTCAGAGAGCCAGCTCATTACGAGCACCAGAATTAGAGGGCTGTCGCATCTCTCATAGCTGGGTTAAGTTTGCTCAGATAGGACCGTTTGGAAAAGCAGTCCTTTTCACGTTCACAGTCATTTCCAAGCCTGATAGGTCATACCCCTTGTTTTAAATGCAGCTAAAAAATTAGTTACGATCACACTGCAAAGCAAACACAATTAACAATACAGACACTTATGTACCGTTAAGGTGGCACTAGAATAGAAAAATTCCTGTGTGCAGGAAACAAGAATAGAAATGCACTGCTTTCCAAACCAGATAGCAACTGAGGCAGCTTAACCCTTATTTTAATTCTGTACAAGTAGTTTGAGATGTTTCAGTAAATACTGGAGTGAAAACCAGTTCAGCTAATCTTGGCAACAATTTCATCTTCACATGCTTTCTCCTGATAAACACATGCAAGTAATGTCTAATCTAAGGTCACCATGAGTACCAGAAAGGTTTCTGCAGGCTCTCCATCAAATACTGTACCAGCAATGGAAGTAAGAACTGAAGAAAACATGAAAAATGAGGCTGCCTCTAAGTGAAACCTGTGCTTCAACCTTGCACACAACGGGAAATCTACCCTATGGTTGCTGCTCAGTGGCTGCTTTCTTGTCTTACTGCGGGTCTTGGCATCCCGCTGCATTTCAGGGTGTAAGAATGTTAGTGACAACAGGAGGCTTCAGGAAAAAAGGAAACTTAGCCAAGAGCCTTAAGGACTAGTACAGTTCCTTTGTCTTACAGCTTTAAGAGCTTTCAGAAGAGCTGACCCAGTGAATTCATAGTTTCTGGACTTGTTTGAAAATACACCTGGAAATTATCACAAACTGACAAGATGCCAGGAGCAGATCAAAATTACATGTAATCCTTGTAGCCAGCAAGCATGAGCCTTACTATGATGAAGGCTCCAATTCCTCCTAAAGCAATGTGACCCGGATCAATTTTGGAAATACAAACATAAGATTCATTTACAAGTTTTTATCCTACTGTTATGCCTGTAAAATTGTTTCCACATGAACACACTTGACATTAGCCAAAAATCTCTGGTTAAAAAATGGTGAAGCAGGACAGAAATGCCATATGTAACATTTACTTTCACCCTCAGCTGCAAAGAACCTTCTTGCAATGTGGCTGACCTGGTAATTGCTTGAAATATTCATATAATGCTTTAATTGTCTGTATAATCACCAACAAGCCTGACACCAGATTTCTCAACAGGACCAGTCAGTTAATGCATTACCTATATGAATCTAAAGGTTTGGTCCCAGCACAGGTCATCAGCCTGGTATGGTTCTTTCAAATGGGGCCTTATTTCCTCTTCTGCTTTATTTTTCTGAGTCTAAACAGTAGCTCTGGTGTAACTGTATATTTTTCATATCTGTAACACAGGTTCCTATACTAATGGAATTCATTTTTCTCCACATGTGGAAATCCTGTTGACCAGAAAAGATCACTATGAAACATTTCAGGGCATGGCATCTCCCCACTTCCCACCATCCTTTCCCTTCTGCTCCACCATTGTGGTTCTTCTTCCACCCAGTCCTGCTGGCCAGTACTGCTGGACACACCATTTCCATCTTCCCCAGGAGCAGCATAAACTCAGTGAGTATATGCATACTAGAGAGTAGTACCATAAGGAAAAAAATAAATACAGCTTGAAATTTACAAGCAAGGAGTTTTGCAAGCTGCAAGCAAAAATAATTAACTTAACATACTTTTGTTCTTTACTGTATTGCTTATACTTTGACATTAAAGCTTCCTTCCAACAATGAAAGAAACATTTCCAAAACAGAGGAAGAAACATACTTCAGTCAAAGTGCCAAATAATCCATTCAGCCTTATCGGCACACACATGCACGCAAGAAATATCTACCACCCAGGCAAGTCTACACATCCCCACTCCCTTCTGCAGCTATCAGTCAGGTTTGACCTTTGGTTCAGACCTAAAATCTTCCAACCCATTCGCTCTATCTTAAGACGTGCAGCTTCTCATGCAGATGATAATGTATCTGCAAAGGGCTGACTTTCCGCAGTTGGAGGGGGGGAAGTGCCAGTATAACAAATTGCTCCTGTTCAAACCCATCAATTCAAAACAAGCATTTGAAAACTTGACAAGAATACTCAAATGACCCTTATGTTCTGACAGCTGGAAAAGAGAAAGCTCTCTCCATGAGGGAGAAAAGTGTGCTCAAACTCATTGCCTAGACATAGAGCTGTTTGAAATATTTTGCTTCAAAGCCCATTAAATTAAGCTTCCAGTGCAAAGTATAATTAATGCAGTCAACTACATTTGTGCTCACAAAACCATGGCTGCCACCACGAGAAGCTGGTCATAGCAATGGACAGGTTGAGAATTCCCTTCTGTCATTAACTCCCACCACTGAAACAGATCATTCCCCCAGTGAGAGGAACTTCTGTCTTGACCCTGTCACTTCAGGGCTGGGCTCCACTGTTCCTGTCTTGGGAAGAGCTGCTGCTCACTCCACGCAGAGGAAACTGAGGATGCTTCATGACACACACTGCGGTTTTGTTACTTTTTCTCAGCCCTGTGAAGAGAAATATCCTGAGATATTGAGTAGAGTGTGCTATTATGGACACTATTTCAGTTTGGTTATGTCAGCGTCTGCACTGTGGAAAAACAAATGCACACACAAAAAAATATACCGAAGACCAGCCAATACTTTGCAACATCAGTGAATCACTCTTATTCAGAGCTTCCTGATCTACTGTGGGTTCTGCAGATGAGGCCTGCTTATTATATCAAAACTTCTCAAAACTGTTCAAAATCTGACAAACCACTGCTACCATTTCACAGTCCCAGATTCTGCTCTTTCTGCAGTACTGCTCTGCAGACTTTGTTTTGCCTCTGTGTACCCAGACTGGTCCACGTGCCTGGTCATCTGCTGCGCATCCAGGATGTGGGAAGTAGTTTACCCACACCCTGAATTCCTGTGCAGGAGGAAGACAAAGGAAAATTGAACAAGAAGATCCATGCTCCCACTGTACTGAGGGATGTTGCTCTTCAGGCCTGTTTCATGCAAGATTGTTCTGAAGTTGTATTTGTACTGGAAGATGTTCATGTAAATAATATTCTGGTTTAAGTCTATTCCTTCAGATTAAACGTGACAGCTGTCCCAGGTTTTCGGATTGAATTATAAAGACAGTAAAAAAATAAAAAAAATCAAACAAACAAATAAGCCACTATACAGTTATTTGTACAGAAGAAATAGCAGAAGTTCTTGGAATTATTTGAGTTTTATTCCACTAAAAAATAGTCTTGGTTTTGAGTTGTTTTTGATTAAAAGCAATTCTGCTTGGAGGTACTTGGTAATGCATTCAGCGTTCAAAACCACCGAGAGCTGACACTTCATATACACAGCAAACATTGGACCTTACTTAGTTTTTTTGTGTCACAAGAAAAATTAACCAAGTTACATTAGAAAATGGGTCACAACAGGATTTGCAATAAACCCTATATACAATATCAGCCATTTGTACAGAACACAGCTGACACACACAGAGTTCTCTGGTTTATGCCTTACTTCTACTACTCTAAATTGATTTACAGCCCCATGTGAGACTCATAAAACAGCCCTAGGCAACTCTATCCTGATCACAAACTATTTGCAACACTGTGAATTTCTCAATTTGCCCACTTAAAACCATCTTCCCTTTTCCTTCCTTTCAACAACAGATTTCTGGGGGGAGTAGGGTGAGAGACGAGAAAAGAGATTTAATGGTTACATAACCTGAGATACAAACAAGTGCATCACATGCTCCAATGTCTGATCATAGGGGAAATCTGGGACTGTGAGAATTACTGTCCCTTACTCTTGTCCCAGTAAATACCAGTATCTGGAAGCAGCACCACTGTCCTGACCACATGAGTTTGACATTGGAAACATGGTTGTGAGATAAATTACTTACTGAATGTCATTTCAGTTAGAAGAAAGTTCTGCTTTTATTAAATCAGAAAAACTATAAAAACAGAAGAAAAAAAAATGTGTTTACACCCATGGGAAAGGCCTCAACAGTGATACAATGTTGGTCTAGAATAGGCTTTGCTTATTAACCCTACCCCAACCGCAAACCTCTGGTATCAGTAGATAATTATCCATCTGCCAGTTTGGAATTAGGTACGGCAAATGGCACAGGGGGTCCCAAGGTGGCCTAGGAAATTAGAGACAGAACAAGAACTAGAATTTGCTATTCCACTTCTTAGTGCAATACTCTTTGTATGAAGCAACACTGTTTCCTTTCACTACCATTTTTATTTTACTTCTCTAATGGGACAATGGCTATGGAGAACATTTTCTGTCAGGCAGCGGGCATCTAGAGATCAAATTCACAATCACTTGTTCTGTTCAACCTCACTACACTTCCCTGGAACTACATGGTGAAGTCTCAGAGTTGACCTTATGCCTGTATCTAGCCCCTCCTTGGCCGTGACTCTAATTTAACACATTGAAATGAGCATGAACCCCAGCTCCTTCTCAACACTTGGGCTGGACTCCTAAGCACAGCTGAGGTGCACCTGTTTTACTCCATTTCTTCTTGATGCTACAAACACTGGTCTTTCATGTGCACGTTAAAAAGGGAGGCAAGATCTCTGGATTTATTTTAGGGCCTTTACCCAAGAGCTGGCAAGACACACTGAGTACACGGCAGCTGAGAGACCAATGAGAATCATTTGCTGAGCAAGGCCTGGTTTGGAAGGAGGGCCTGAACCCCCAGGCCCTGCAGCTGTCTGAACTCCCACCCAGGTTGCATTAACAGCTCATAAAGCACCCGGCTGCTCTGTGATTAAAGAACCCGTTTCCGCTTTTCCACAAAACAACTCGTCCATGCAGAATGAAGTAACAAATCAGATGCAACTGCCCATTTGTCTTTTGCAGTTACTCATGTGAGGAACGTGATGATGGCAAAGATGGAAAGCCTTTTTTTCCATGAAGCATAAATTCTGAAGAAAAAAACTGGAGTATTTCAGGACTGTGGGTTTTGGGAACAAAATTATAGTTAATCATGGACTCATGGAATAATTTATGTTGGTTGGAGTCTGTGGAGGTTATCTCATGCAACCTCTGTCTAAGAGCAAGCCAACTTTTGTCAGGGCCTTGTCAAGCCTTACTCACAGCCTTACAAAACAAGTGGTCTGTTTGGTGCTTTGTTTCCCTTCCAATGACTATTTTTAGAGAACATGTACAGTAGCAAATTGAAAAACAGACATACAAAGTCTGCTTACAAGGCTCAAGACTCTATCACAACATCTATTTGGAAAATATTTTCAGCACAATTTTTTTTCTATCGTTGCAATAAAATCATGTAAATATTCCACAAGACCGAATGTTCAAGAGATGCCAGAAAAGATTTGGAGATAGAATGGAAATAAGCAGAGATAAGAGGCCAGAGTCTGATCTTCCTGATACCCTGACGCTGAAGTTATGTGACTTGATAGGAATAATTTGTAATAGCGCATTCAATTCCAAGTTTTTCTTACTGAAAAAAAAAAAGACTCTACTTAGCAGCCAAGTTAAGGCTAGACACTGTTTTTCTTCACTGTGTCACAAGAGTTCTCCCTGATGTAGTAAGTATTTTTCTCTCCCTGTAGTTTGTTCTCATGACAATTTTCAGGAGGAAATGTAGTGCAGACTCACTCCATCTCCCATTGACCATGACTGCAAAGCCCTGCCAACACATCCACATACATGCAGACTCATGCCATGCACAGGACACCTCAGCAGGAGCTGCAGCTGCCCCTGGAAGCAGCAAGCAGCCTGCAGGCACAGCTCTCACAGCTCTGGTGCTGCAATGCGTGGGGGGACGCAGAGCTGGGTGAGCACTACTCACTCCAGGCAAAGCCCTTGCCCAGTGCTCCCAGACCTTTCAGAAGCATTGCTATGTAAGTGAAAGGGGGTTATTTTTAACACGCACATGCATTATATAACAATCTCTATCTCCAATTATTTTTTGTTGCAGTCACCACAGAAGTTGTTCTTGCTTTTTCTATCAATTAAACCAAGAGGGAGCTGTGTACGCTGCAATGCCTGTCTATACAGTTGAAAGAGAGCCACTGAAGAGTAATTATAAAATATCAGATCATGAAGAAAGATACTACAGGGAGCAGGACTGGCTTATGCAGTGTGAGACGAGGACTGTGCATAACAAGGCTAAGGCAGAGCATGCGAGGGAGTGACTCTGCCCATGTGTCTCCACTTGCTCCATGCTTTGTCCAACCAGATCCCAGGGGAGCTGGCATGTATTGAAGAGTCCTGCTGTGGGAGTTCAGGTGGAAAATGAACACTGCCAAAACCACCTCCTTGCCCCTCTCTGCCTCAGCTTCTCATCTGTAAAGCTGTGTTACTACATGCCTTGTGCACATGGATTTCAAGTTCTACAGGCAAGAATCATCTCTAACAATATGTATGTGCAATACCTAAAGCTGAGTCCTGGTGTTTCTGGGCCCTCCCAGTATTCATGCTTTACAAAATACAAGAAAAATGGAGGGGAATGGGGGGGTAGGGAGGGAGGAGGAAGAGAGAGAGAAAAGGAAAAAAAAGTGCTTTAGAATGTAAGAAGTCGTCTAGCTAATTACCAAGAGCTTCCCATCAGGTTGACAGACTCCCACAGTGGACACACTCAGTGGCAGTTCTTTATTTCTGAGCTTTACTTTAATCCCTCCTCATTTTTCTTGTTTCATTTTCAGTCAGTTCAGGATCCTAATGTTTTTGCCAACTTATTTTTAATGGGATTGTTAGCATCCAGGAAGCCTTGTCAAATAATCATTACATAGCTACTTCTGGGGCCCCCTGGGGCCCCCTCCACTTGTTGCTGTGTGTTTCCCCCTCACCCTGTTAGCAGGGAACATATTCTTCTCACTGGGAAAGCATCACATTAAAAATGTGGCTCTTTGACTCCCTCCTGCCTGTTCCTGCAAAGGTGTAGCTGTTCTGGCTGGCTGATGGTCTCTTTTCACAATGACTGCAGCTTTGGTCATTCGCATTTATACATTAGCCAACAAAAGAGCATTTATAAAACTTGGCTTGAGTAACAAATTGAAGTCTGTCAGCTACAGAAAAAAAAAGCAAAAACAAAAAAAAAAAAAAAAACATAAACCCACTGCTCTCCCTCACCTAAATGGAATAAAGGCTGTTTTCAAATGAGACACTTAGTCATTGCCATTTAAGAACATCTCTGTTCACTGCCCTTTCAATGGCTCTTGTTTTTGCAATAGACAAACAGACCAGTGCTGGAGCCCAGAGCTTTGCCTGACTGCTAAAAATGCTGCCTGACTTCTAACATCTTCCTATTGTGACATTTCCCGTCATAAGGCTTACACCATACCATATTTGTTTTTCACATGGTTTTGCAGTGTTTTTTCCAGCTTTCTGTATAAGCCAAAAATCAGCATTGCCTCCAATATAATCTTTACTGTCAGAACTTCCAGAGGACCCAAAACCTTGAAAACTGAAGTGTAACAGAAGAAAGTTTGACCATGATTTCAGGAAAGTCTAGCACCACAACTATTCTCTCAGTGGTGCCTTTTCACAAGAAACAGATTAGTGTTACTTCATGCATTTGGTCTGATGCTTTTACAGGGGCTCACGGAGAACTTTCCTCTTGTTGGAGACAGGAAATGAGCTGCCAGACAGGTGTTTGCTACTGTTAATTGCTTTTTGCTGGTCAAGTCAAATATTGATAGGAATAACACAATTACTTGGCTGATGATAGTTTTTACTCCCAAGGAGGGGCAAATTCAGAAAATATGCCTGAGGAAGGCTTTTGATGTTGTTTTCCAATGGGCCACACCTAGGTCAGAATTAAAATGTCTGAAACTTCCTTCAAAAGAGCTGAGCCATCCTGGGACCAGCTCCAGCTAGGGATACAGCTAAGTCACAAAAACACCTCTGTGTACCTGTTTCTCCCTTGCACATCACACTACTGTATGTACAGACTGAATTATGTATATACACACCAGTGTTCACTTAATTAAAACTCACATTTGTTTAATTCTCAGTATCCAAAAGATTGAGAAAGCTTAATGCATTCTAACTTGCTACATTAAGGAAGGTGAAGTTCCATTTTGCATGTTGTTGGCACTGCATTTCATGCCTTTCCAGCACAGCAGAACTGGAGATAATTACATTCAATGCAGAATGCATGTAGTCTACACCAATCACATGTTTCAAGTAATATTTACAGCTAATGACAGCGAAACAAATTGCACAAAATAATATCCTTGACAAACTTCACCCCTCTTTGGGTTGGCAAGTCATTTGTGAGCTAGCCCTGATTACTAGGAAGTTATTTGCTCTTCATAAATATTCCCCAATTAGTTTCAATGAATAATTTTCAACCTGTTAGTTGTAAACAATTGATAGCTATGTATGAATATTTGCTATTCATTACTGATGTTGTATGACTGGTCACCAGGGGCATATGTAATTATTTCTGCATTTTTATTGGACAACAACTGTTTTAAAGAGGAGAATAATGAATCCTAATATGAAGGGTGTAAAGAATAAAGAATCAAGTCAAAAAACACTTCCGTCAGTTCTTGAAACAGAAGTGATAGGAGTCCAAGAATTTAGAAATCATAATTAATATAGCTCACAAATCAAAATGAGCAAAATCCTTTCTGTTCATAGAAGTATTCTCTAGCCACTGCATTTAAGTATTGTTTAATAATCTACTGGGCCAGACATCATGCAACATTCTTTTAAGTGTGACAGCTATTGTTTAAATGCTAAGAAAATGTACATGGAAAGCACAATTTGGTAACAGTTCAGAGCACTTAAAAATACTCTAATGAGTCTTTGCAGAAATAGCTCTTCTTGACTGGTTATTACAACAGCTTCACATGAGGACTGCCATCTTGCATAATTTAACAACAACACCGTTAAACCTTGTGAACTAAGCAAGTGAAAATGCTTTACGGTTTTTATATTTAGTCTCTATATTAACATTACCAGGAATTAAAACTATCACAAGGAAACTATTTGTTACGAGTATCTGCATTCAAAGTTTCACTTGAAAAATGTACTCTCTGGACCTTGAAATTATGACAAGTTCTTTTTTGAACTGATATTTGCTAGTGTAAACACTCCACCCTATTGATCTTAATTTCATGTTATTTCTCCTTACATGGAGAGTAACCATCAACAAACTACACAAAAGCATGAGGTTTCTTGAAGAACATTACATTAAAATAATCAAGACCTCAAGCACCCTATAATGCAGGAAGAGCCACTGTTCAGCTCCTAGCTAAAAGCCTTCTTGTCCAATCTGTCTGCAATGTCCACTTGATCTCAGTGTTTTCCCAAGGAAAAAACAAACAAAAAAAAAAAACTTATGACAGTTTTAAAAAAGGAAACTTGAAGCAAAATGCACCAGGTAATAACCAAAAAGTGGTAGCGCTGATCCCATTTATAATTATCTAATGTTATCTGCAAAAATACACTAGTCAGTGTGTGCAACAATGGAAAACACACTCCGAAAAAAGGACACTAGTGTTGACATTCTATTGACCGGGATGAGAGCTCCCAGAGGGAATTTTTCCCCTGAGCCTCACAGCCAAAACACAACCATGAAATTCAACACCTCAGCAAAATCTAGCTTCTCTAAAGGACTGAATGGATGTGAAAGCAGCAACTTAAGAGTATTTACAGTGAATAACAATAACCTTTTCAGTTATGTTATGTCTTCATCACCCAAATTATGACCTAAATGCAAGATTAAAATCAGATAACTCTGCAGTAGATAGGCTGTTCCATTAAATGAGAGCTTGAGAAAACATTAATATGGTTTATCATGAAAAGACCATTGGCTTAAAATAGCACAAGGAACAAAAAAGGATGCAGTGTAAATTCTGAGAAAGATTTTGAGAGAAAGGTCGATGAATAAAGGTCAATATTAGGAATTAGGTATAATGACAAATATTTCAGAATTAAACACACTATGGTCTAGCAAAGCAAAGAAAGACCCTAGGGTTCACTTTCTGGACATGTAACTGGAATTTGCCCTAATGCTATGACAAGTGTCACACAATAACTCAAGAGAAAATTAGAAATTTTCAGCAGACGTGTGTGGGAAACCTGACAAACGCAGCTCAAGGCCACACACTGAGGAAAACCAAAACTGAACATCTGCTCATTAACTGATCCCTGTCCAGCATGTCTACTGAATGAGACTGGGGCTCAGTGTCAAAATAGAATATGCTTAATTAAAATCTCATCATCAGATACACAACATTGCACAACCCCTGATTCTGTCACTTAAAAAAAAAACATCACCACCACCACCAACACTGTGGGCATGTCTTTGGAAACCAGTAACATTCTTAGCACACTTGTGTGTGTAATTACTATGAACAAAGCCTGGTGCTGAAGGAGGAGGGCTAAGCTGGGAAGGCAGCAAGAAAGAATCCTTACAAACCTCGAATGTCACAACCTTCAGCAGAGAAAAGCCTGGTTTTACACCTTTCTGTAAAACCATCCATGTCAGTGATTTCATCTAAAAGCTAAGATTAGGTAATGGAAGGGTAAAATAAAGCTTTGATGTTTAGATTTTAGGTCTGGTTGCTACAAGCAGCATAAATTGGTCTTCAATAGGCAGAGTTGAAGACAGACAATGGATTCATCCCTGAGCAAGAAGCCTGAACTCAACAAGACCAGTATAAATGTACTTTGACCTGTCAAAGTGAGCCACGTGAGGTAGATGGGCTATAGAAATGCAGGACTCACAACACATTAGCAATCACAGAGGCACTCTAATCAGGACTGCACTTTAAACTTTTATCTCAAAGGAAACAAAAAGTGTAGGCTATGTCTGACTGGAGTGAATGTTCCTTGATTTATTTCATAGTGTTCTAAAATTTCATTCAAGGTTCTTCTGGATAGGATAAAATAAAGTGGCATGCAGTAATTGCCTTGACATCCTTCAGGAAAAAAATCAATAATGAATATGAGTGAAAGGTCAAGAAAGAAACAGACCCACTGCTGGCCTAAGCTAGATAGTTTAAATCAAAATAACTAGACGTGATAAACAGTGAAGTCTCTCCCCTCCCTCTATTTTAGTTCAACTTAGTTAATTACACTGTTTTTAAGAATGAAGTGCCAATTACATCCTGGCAGGATCCCCAGGCATAACAGGGTTGACACTGTACATTTTCCCAGGCACTCGTATTTCCAGGGCACTGGGATCTGGACCCACAGCACCCCTGCCCTGCCAAGCCCTCTCTCTTTTCCCGAGCAGTGATGGGCAGTCACCATCAATCAGACAATAACAGAGATCCCAAGTGACCAGGCAGGCCGAAAACTCTCATTGCCTGGAAGAGGAAAGCAATGGTGAACTGGGAGGAGTGAGATTGGAAGAAAGACGAGTAAAGGCTAATTCTGCTGCCAAACGTATGGACAGGCTGAGATGAGTGATGAACTGCCACTTGTCTTGCAGATGTTGCTGATTCTGGTTTCTGGGGAACAAATGTACTTCCGAAAGCTGTAACCTTTATATTGGACACATGAAGCAGCAAGACATACAGCTTGTATTTTAAATTTCCCAGAGAAAGGGTAAAATCAGCAGGTGGCAAAGCATCACCTCAGGGCTTCACCTGAAACTGAAATTTCATAAAACAACTGCTCTTTTACTCCTGGATGCTCAGAATTATGTTTAGGAAAAATATAAACATGGTCACCCATGACAGTGAGCAACTCCTTTTCACTTGTACCAAGAGGGAAAACAGCCAAACATTCTCTTTTCCCTCATTTTCTACTGAGCAAATTCCTCTAAACATCTGTGCATAGAGCATTCAGGATTACTGCTATGCTCTTAAGAAAGAGTTGTTTGCAAGGGGACGTAATTACTGGAGAGTAACACCAGACATGAATAAAAAGAGTCCATTTTCCCAGAGTTGAGATACTAGCAGTATGCCTTCCCTCTGCAAGCACAAAGCTGATAAAGTCTGTTCATTTTGCAGCTCAGATGCAGACAACATTTGTTCTTCTATTTTTCCAAAATGAGCATATAGTCATCAGATGTAATTGTTTACCACTTCCAATACTTTATATAGTGCCATTCTGGAGCTTGAATAAGAGCAAATAAGGCACAACGGTAGCACACAGAAGAGGAAAGAAATAGCTCAGAGAACCCAAACAAGCCTTCCTTGTACTTCGTGTTCTTTCTGAAACATTGCAATCTGGCTGCGCTTTTTGTACCCTATTAGCACCATCTAAGGGAAGAAATTGGGAATCACCTAAAGGTGGAACACAATCTGTAAACAATGGTGAAATCTTTTCAGTCTTGACAGAATATTTCACTGCAAAAAAGACAAAAATCATATTTAATTCTCACATGATTTAGGAAAAAGATTGATTAAACCTGCTAGTGGAAAAAAGAAAAAAAATACTCCAGAACACTGTAATATAACTTACCAAGTGTGGATTTCAAATCGATCTTAATATTCATGTGCAGGAACAAGAAACAAACAGGGAAGCATTTTTCTTCTCTAGCACCAAGTTCCAAATTAGTGTAAAAGGTGGAGGATGTGGAGGTCTACAAAGCCTGAATTTATTGAAAACAGACCACGTTTTTAAATAATTCACCAATATGCACTAACTTTCAGGAGTGAGTGGGGTGGGTATGGTGTTGTTAATGCCTATCAAAGGTAAAGCGAAAGGCTTGCATTCACTCTAATGACAATTCTGCATGACAAAGTCTCACCTCATAAATCAACTGGAAAGCTGATCTATCTCAACAATTGGCTACAGGTGTAGAAACTGCCATCTGGCTACTCTACAGGGGCATTCACTCTCTATCTTTAGACCTCTTACTCAGCTACTAAGTTAGGGTTTTATATTTTATATTTAACCCACTGAGAGGGTCGTCCCGGTCCAGTCCCACACAGATCCACTTTTTCCCCTCTTAAACTCCCACAGTTATCAGTACTTCCTTTTGATGTACCAGGGCCAAGACTGATAGTGCCATAAAATGTTTTATTTTTCCATCAGCTTGTGAAAAAACACATACACTTGAAGAAATTCATTATATATTTCAGAAGAAGAGCATGTGCAGGTGTTTGGTTTTTGAGAGAAATGATTGCAGAGGGTATTACAGAACAATATACACAGGAAAAGAAAAAAGAAAAGAAAGAAAGGAAGGTGAAGAGGTAGAAGCACTTGCGCATTATCTAAGTGACTAGCCCACCTAGCTCGGTCAAAGCTATGTAGGTGAGCAGTAAAGCTCATACAAATATATCACAAGATGGTATAGATCTCTGGATGGCTACTGGGAGATGTGGAGCATTAAGGAGCCCCTGTCTGGGCCAGTGCTGCATGGGAAGCCTTGCAATACCCTGACTGGTCCTGCTGGGAGAAAGCCATGCCCGAGGAAGACCATTCTGGTTGTGAATTTCAAAGTATTTCTTAAATTTTAAACACAAAAATGTATCATGCACTAAGCAATTACAAAATATTGTAAAGATCTTTCCTGAAAAAATAGTTTTACCAAAGAATGTAAAATAATAGCAATAATAAAAATACATATTAATAATATATAATAATCTGGTATTTAGGAGAATCTGAGTCATGCTGGCATCTGCTCCATTTGTCAAGGACAACATATTACAAAGCGAAATGATTGGAATACTGACATGAGGGAAAAGCTATTAATAACAGGTTCTTCAATGCAACAAACAATTATAAACTCGGATACAATGGCATAACACTACAATCAATGTAATTCAGGTTAGAAATAAGGCACAAATCTAACAAAGATGACAAATAACCTCTGTGGCATTTTATGCAGGGATCTCCACCACATTCACTTTTTAAAGCAGGACATGACACCTTTCTGCTGTGCTTCAGTTAAGAATTAATTAACCTAAGTCTCATCTTCTGTGTTATAAAGGAGGTCAGACAAAAAGATCACAATAATAAAATATAAATTGAGTCCCTCTTATCTAGACTGTGAATAATTTGTCAAATACCACTTTTCTTACTCAAACATTAACATTTCCACATGTTAATGACTAGGCATGTTAACTCAGTAAACAGTGCTTATTGAGCTCCTTGCAAATGCAAAAAGCTTTATCCACAAACAATAACAGGATGATCTATTGCTCACATGGTAATTTCTCATTTTACTAAAAAAAAAAAAAAACTTTCAAAAACTGATTTCCATTTCTAACATTTCACAATTTTAAATGCAAAATTTGCTTTACATCCTTACTCTAAAAAGATTCCTTACAAATTAGGTATCATAGTAAACCTTCCCCCCTACACCCTCAAAAGGGCTGTCCAGAGAATACAAAGAAAGAAAAAAAAAATACAGATGTGAATGTTGTCTGACTATAACTATTTGGAAGTCTGAACTACCATCACACATCTCACAGGAACGGGCTCAGCTCAATACATAGGCTGATTCAGTATACCAACGTTGTAAGGAAAATGATGCAGGAGCTCTTAGAACCAGACAGGAAAGAAAGACCTGAGAAGATGTCTGTATAAAGAATTGTATACAGTCTTTTGCTGCAAACCAACCCATTAATTTCTGTGCTTCCCTTTTTAACTGTCTCTACAAACAGCTGCAGATTGCAGACAGTCAGCAAGTAAAACAAAAGGAAAGCAAAACCCAAGGGGAACAGAAAGAAGCCAAAGAAAACCAGCACAAGAAAAGAAAGGAGGCAGTTCAGTATGACAATTCCAGTCACCTTCGGAACCAATTTTCACCTGCCATAGCAGCAGAGCCCGCCTCTACTCTTGCAACATGTGCCTGAGTTTGGTTTCCAAAGCCTATTTCATTCAGCACTGTTGTTTGACTTAGAAAAGAGAATGACAATGATGATGAAGAAAAAATTGTTCAGTGGCATAAAGGATAGCAAATGGTTTATCAGCCTTTTCATTTTCTGAGGCTTCAGCTCGTACCTACCTAGGCACAGTAGTAAACACAATGACAAAGCCATTATTCCCGGCTCGCTGGGGCTGCATGGGGTGCACATGAAAGGAGCAGATGAGCTGAACCCAATTTCTAGGAGGTGCCATTATCAGAAGCAGAACTTGCTTTGGTTTCCCAGCACAGAGGGTAATACATGAATTGCTGTTTTTCTGCATTAAACTCATTTGATGTCCATCTCAAACAGCATGAATGCCTCTATTCCCTTTTCCTGCATTGCCACTGGAAAGTGCCCATTACTTGGCCAAACTTTTTTGGAAGAAAAACAAAAGTTTTTGTCACTCTTTTGTTGACTAAAAAACTGTTCTTGAAGTTCATTGACAGCAGCAAGACTTCAGCCAACTTTGCACAGTGAGAGTTAACACGCAAATCCGTGGCCTTTCTCCTGTCTCCACAAAGTGCCCAAAGAACACAAGGTCCAGAGCCCAGGACAGTCTCCAGCATGTACCACAATGCTGTTGACCACCACAGCAGAGCAGAGCTAAACATGCAGAGCACATGGCCATCGCCTTTCTTGCAGGATTGACTGGGAATCTCTACCAGCAACACCAGAGCCCACATGGTGCTCACAGCCACTGCGCACAAGGCAGTTCCTCTCCTGGAATAACACCGCTGATTTGGTTGCCTGTGCCCAACGTGAAAGAGGTGCTGTGTCATATATAGGCATTAATACAGTGAAACAATGAAGAGAATGCATTAGGAACTCTAGAAATACAACAGCAGAGGAACAGTAATGATTTGCACCCTCCTGGTATCTGCACCATACCCGAGTTCATTACTAGAGCACATACCTATTCAGGATGCTGTACGCTACACACCATATCTGACGTTCTTTAATCTAACAAAAGGTATATATTACACTTCCTTTAGGGAACAACTTTTGTAGTCATACCTACCTGCAAATTACTAAGAGCATTGCTGGTGCTATAAAAATAACAAACTGCAGTACTAAGTTGTATTTGTGAATACACTGAAGCTTGATCATCCCAATGTTCATTCTGCAGCAAAGATTTCATTTCCACTGAAAAAAGTAGTAAGATGCTCCTCTACAAAGGAGTGCTGCAAGCTTTTAAAAACTATTTCATATCTATCAAAATTATGTTCATCTTTTAAGAATTACATTGGCTTCAAATCCTGTGGTTGCTCCAGGAGCATGTTTGCTTTGTTCCTTGAGATTAGCTTTACAGATTGTCCTTGCAGTATGTTTCAGTTAACAACTGAGCAATCCTATTCACCTAAACACCTATTTCACAAACCCCCAGATTTATAAAACCATGTTTGCCTGTACACCAGCACGGCTCTAGTGAAGTTAATGCACCTTCACTAATTTATGCCAAAAGGTAAGGATCATTGTGAAATTTTCACCCCTAAGTCACCAACAATTTTCACTGGTTTCCAAGATTGTGTAACCAGCTTCATCCCACCTAATTCCAGGCATCCAACTGCTCTTCAGTGACATTTATGGGAAGGAAATGGACTGCTCAGGGTGATTCAGCAACTCCAGTGGCTCAACTACATTTGGGAAAATTGTGACTAGAGAATAATTCAAAAGAACTGGTCCAGCCTCTAAACAGAGCTGAAAATACAAATGCACAATAATAAGAATAATGTTGACAGTTTCATTATGAAGATCAGATCTGAAGAACACCCTTTACCCTTCCAGTCCCTTTCTCAGGGGTGGTGGGACAAGTTCATGGGCCAGGCAGTAGGGGAGACATCCTTGTCCTCCCTGGAAGAAAGGGCCTCATTCAACAAGAACATGCATTTAGCCAACAGCATAATGTTATCTAACACCATTATCCCTGAGAATACATCCGTAGGATGTAGCAGCATCTACAGGAATGGGAATGTGCACCGGCCCAAGCATTCAAGTAATAGTTCTCTTCAGACATGGGAATCACTGTACAGATCTCAGACTGGCTTTTCTCTTCAACTTATCTAGGTCTTTTTAAAATTTTTGTCAGGTACCCTAGATGCTCTTGCCAGAGAGGAGGAGCCTATATTTGATCACCCCACCTCTCAAGTATGCAAGTTGCATACTTAGGTATGATGCAGGTGCTGTAAAGTTATCTGTCAGAGAATACATAAGAGGATTTAAAGTAGTACTCAGGAGATACAGCCACGCAATTTCCAATCCTATTATTTGTTGACAGGATTTATGAAAGTCCCTCCCACGCACTGGTTAGAAAGTTCAGCACTTCATTTCTTCCCACACTTCTTCAAGCATCAATCTATGGCCCTCAGCTATGCATCCACACGTGTTGTTGACTTACTTAATTGTAATTCTGCAGTATTTAGACACCTGCAGCGGGAACACTGCCATCACTTCACATTATTTTTGAAGCCTCCCTATTTGTTCTGTTTTCTATTCTGCTTTCTTTCTGCCCCAGAACCTCTGACAAGCATGTTGACATGAGCATGCTCCATTACAGCAGATGTCTGCAGCCATGCAAACAAGGTGACATGGCTGTAGAGCAGACCATGCTTCACACCTCTTCAGACTCTCTATTTCCAAGCTTTCAAAGGACAGAACTGCTTTGTTCCCTGTCACTTCTGAAAGATCTGCTCGGTAAGGACTCCAAAAAGTTACTTGATTCATCTCAAAACTGGTGAGTTACACATAAACAACTACTAACCAGTATTTATCTATGCTGTCCTTAAAATCAAGCAAATCATCTCTAGGCAAGCACAGTACTTACTTACACTTAGCATTAGCAGTAGAAAAGTTTTCTGAGGTCTGGTCTAAGTATGCCTGTCTGCAGGTATACACAGACACTTAGAACAGAATCACAGAATCATTAAGGTTGGTAAAGATCACTAAGATCAAACAGTCCAACTCCCAGCCCTTCCAAACCACTAACCACATGCCCACTGAACCATGCTCCTCAGTGGCACATCAACACATTTCTTGAACACTTTCAGGGACAGTAACTCCACCACCTCCCTGGGCAGCCTGTTCCAAAGCATCACCATTACAACCAGTCTGAATCTCCCTTGGTGCAAGTTAAGGCCATTACCTCTTGTCAAGTCTATCATACCTTTTCACAATGAGCATAAGGAATTTTTTTTTCCCCTCACTGTGGCACTTTTCATATATCCTAAAATGATGTAAATCCTCAGTTTTCTTTGTCCCAAACTAAATTGCACTAGTTCTTCAGTATTTAACATTTGGAGGCAAAACAAAATCCTACTGTCATTCTCATTTGGACTCCCTTGTTGACATCTATCATTTGTGTTAGACAGAAAGCTGAGATAAGGCTCCCACAACACCAGAGAAGATGGAATGAATGTCTTAAAGTTCATAGGATCATTTGATTTGAAAGGGACCCTTAAAAGGTCCCACTCTCCTGTAATGATCAGGGACACCTACAGCTTGATCATGTTGCTCAGAGCCTGGTCCAGTCCGACTTGAATGTCTCCAGGGACTGGACATCCATCAGTTCTTGGATTCTTCCCAGAGTTGTGTTTGCCTTTGCCATAATAAAGAAATGTCAACTCACATTTAGTTTGTGATGGAAAACCTGAGGGCTTGGTCAACTAATTATGCCTAATTATTCCCTGTTTAAGCATTGCATTGTGGGGTTTTTCATCCCAAGTGTACTTTGCAGGAGTATTTAAAAAGTTGACCTTAATAATCTGCAGAAAGTTCCCAAATTTATCAAGAATTCCGATCCTTTTAAGCAAAGCATCTGCAGTCCCTTCTAGAATTGTTATAGCCTACAAACTCTATAAAATGTATTCAAATCCAGCAGCCAAGACCTTGGTGAAAATACAGAAGTGAACCAGACCAACTAGATTTTAATCAATATATGCCCATGAATGACTTGCTTATTGACATCAATGACTATTTTCTGCACATTTTCAACCAGCTATGAACATACCTACAATGACTTTGTCTGGAAGACACTCTCTTTCTGTCTCAGCAACAACATGCCAGAGTATGTTGCGTACCTCTTGTATCTACCATGAGAAGGAGGACTTGAATTTACCATGGAAGCAACTCTGTACATATTTAAAGCTGTCTCTTACCACAGTGTGCATACACAAATTCAGCCTGGCTGAGATTTTTCTTGTCCTGAGATCATCTCTAGAGTTTCCTTTCATGCAGATTTCATGTTCAGAGCACAAAATACAGTGCTCTTTCCATTCCTGACTTTCCATCAGGTCACAAAGCATTTTTCACTTATATTTTTTTTTAATTGGACTTGTAAAATATGTCCCCTTGGATTGATTTGGGGGATTTATTGCCTCTCTCATTAAGAGACAAGGGACAAACACCTGCTCATCTTCTTTCACCACAGCCAGTTCTAATCTCTCTTACAGGAATCCTGTAGACTTTGACAGGAATAACTGGGTTTTGCCTGGATGTAGAGAGCCAAGCCAAACACAAAGAACAGCCCCACTGAGCTCAGCCAACACACTGCAGATCGCAAAATAGAGTGCTAAGTTTAAGAGGAGTTTAAAAACTTTTACAGATTTTGGAATATTTCCTGGGGACATCCACTGGTGCTTTTCAAGAGTATTACACAACCTGGGAGGAAAAATTACCTCTGTGTCAGGAGGTTGCATAGCAATATCTATGGAAAGGGAAGGAAGAAATCATTCACCTCACCCCATTTAGTGAAAAAAAAAAAATCATCACTAGAGAAAGTATATCAAGGCCTCTGTCAGTAGCCCATCACAACATTTCTCTATATAGCTGCATCACACAAATATTCAGGTAGTCCATTTTCCCCTCCACACAGTAAGAACTTACATGAGAAAGGAGCCCAACAAGAGCAGCACAAAACAGTGTTTTTTGTTTTTTTTTTTATCACCTCAAGTAAATCTTTTTCTTTCTGTATCGTCAGTTCAGGCAGCAAAAACCACTGTGCACCATCTCAGCTTTTCCTGATTCACTGCTTTAGGCTGCAGTTCGATGTCTCGGTCATTCTCCATCTTTTCCCATAGTCACTGACAGGAAAGGACAAGGAGCTTCCAGCAAGTCCTCCTTGGCACATCTTGACATATCTGCCTTATTCTCTGACACAGTTCACTGTCATCTTTGCCCTTTGAGGCCATTCTTTTTGAATTTACTTGTTTTCTTCTGTCATCTCAAAATGCTCTAAAAAGACTTCAATTTGGCTTAAAAACACAGTCTCCAAACCTTAATGATTTCCTTCACAACTAAAATTTCTTCAATATTCAAATCCCTTTGATCAACTCTTGCCACTGAGTAGTGTAATTGTGCGCTGCAGTAACACCCATGCTATTGTGTTGTCAACATTGATTTTGGCAGTAGTTTATCCCTGAAACTTTCATCTCTCCAGAACCTGGAACTATGCATTTCTATTTCATGTCTGTTCTTTCTTGTGGGTCACATCTGTGTTCAGTCCAAAGACTTCAAAGTATATTCTTGCCTTGTACCTTGCTGGTCTACAGTTCAGCTCAGCAGATGCAAATCATGACTGCTGCATAGATTTTAATAATTTTCTACCTCAATTTCTTTCTATTAATCTGAGAACAAAGTGTTTTACTATCCAGAACTGAGTCCTTGGTTTCCTGAAGATTGTAGACAGAAGCAGCCAAGAGTAGATTTAAAATACACTTTGAATGGATTCATTAAAATATCAAGACAGGTTCTTCCAAAGCACGTTTTCCTCCAAACACACATTTTCCTCGGGGCAGTCCTGCCTGTTGCTGAACTCTCACTGTGCATTACACCCACTTCTTGATAGCTGCTTCTTTCTCTCCCAGACTTACATCTTTGATCTTATCGGTGAAGAAGGAGCCAGCCTTCAGTCGGTCCAGCCTGCCTCAGCAGGTGGCTTCTTTTACCACAGCCATCTGTGCTGTACCACAGCCAGCTGATCCTTTTCTTCACTGATACATAATGACTCTTATTCTGAATCCAAATTCTCAGGAGCTGAATGTAATTGAGCACTGACTGATGGGCCTGGAGCATAGGCACTGTTTCCAGGTTCTGTTCAGCTCAGTCCGTGCGCTCCTGGTGGACACCTATGTTCTTGGACCTCGCAAGAGATGGCTCCATCACCTACAACTAGACTTCTGCATCCTCATCACTTGCCAAAAGGGAATTTATTCCAGTTCAGTATGCAGACAGCCTGATGCCAACCTGTTGTATAGCAGAGGGAAAATAGGAACAGGAAACCTCATGTATAGAGTAGTGGGACATTGGTAACACTATTGGATTACATGTTTTGACAAAGAAGTTTTCTTCTTTATATGATCTTTATCTGATATGGAGACAGAATGGGGGTGGAGACAAGTCAATCAGATTAACGGAACAGATACATTTATTCTTCGTACGCAGCTTGACCTAACTAATGAGAAATTTTCTTTTTCACTTGTATTTATTTTGCAAAAGTTGCATCTGATTCAAATTACTAAAGAAAAGCAGCTTGGGTTCCAGTACATGATAGGATAAATAGTTGCTTTAGTCTTTAGCAGTCTGTGTTTTCAAATACAAATGACTGAGATCTCCCAGACTTGAAAGATCTGCCTTTGTTTCCAAGATTGCCACCTTGTGACTCCTGAACCACCTTCATTGGTGCCACAAGCCTGGCTGCAGCAGCACAGTGAGCAGCTCCACACCCAGCTAGGCTCCTGGCTGCACCTTAGCTTGTACCCTGCTGCATTAAGGTGCACACACACCAGTCCTGCACTGCAGACAGCCCTGATGTAGCATTTCTCAGACTACCAAGAAGAGGCTCAGAAGGCTCCCAGCGGCCAGGAAGAGCTGCAGGAAGGCTCAATGTGCTCCATTCACAAACCTGCACGAGATACAGCTGGGAGAGAGGAAGTCAGGAGAAGGAGCCAAGTTCACCTGCCAGTTGGGCACTGCAAACAATTTTGATAAATTTTGATATGTGTAACATTACTTTTCTGCATGGAAGAAAAGTTCAAGCTCTACAGTTACACACTCCAGTTTTGCTGGGAGTAATTAGAGCCTTTTTGAAGTCTGTCTTGTTAGATTCATTTCCCCACAATAGTATTGAAGTGATGTTATTCCCAACACACAAGAGCTGATATAAGGAAGTATTTGCATGTGGGTTCTGTTTGCAATGAGCTGGTAGGCAAGAATCATGCAGCTTACTCTATAGAAGCTAACCACAATGTAAAGCACACCAGTCATTCCTAACTCAGGGTGCTGGGTAATGAAAACAGCATCTGTCATATTCTGCCCTGCAGGATCTCTCAGAGACTGAGCAGGAGCAGGTCAGGGGAGCTCTTAGATGAAAATGGCTGAAGTCTTGAGGAATTTCTTTGCTATTTAATAGGGTTGAACATACTATCACATGTTCCTGAAGGAGACTTTCAGATTGCTCTCTGGTATCTTCTCATTTGTTTTCTCAAGGTCCTCATAAAAAAAGAATATTCCTAATGTATCTGTTAGGCATATACTCAAAGCAAAATCCTTTTTTACACAACGTAAAGCTTTTCTATCTAGGTCTTCCTTAAATACAGAAAGTTAATAAACTTTTTTTTCCTCCCTCCAACTGAGTTGCCAGATTTCCTTTCCTCATTAACGCTGTATAATATATCCTTGATTTGCTGCCTTACTAAACTTGGAGAAATTTTTTGTAATGCAATTATGAAGTTTGTTTTAGAGAAGAAACAGAAAGCATTCAATCTGTCAAAACCGAAGTTCAAGCCTGCAGTTTCCTGCATTTCTGCCACTGAAGACAGCAGACCTGATCCTGCAGTTTTTTACTCTAGAAAACCTGTTGAGTTTGAATGGGAATTTTGAATAATCAAGGACTTAGGGTGAAATACAGCTTCAAATCCCTGCTATGCTGTCCAAGGGCAAAATAAATTGCTCTCATGTCAGGAGACTAATGAAGACAAAGGGAAAGGAATCCTCCCCTCAGTCTGGCATGTTGGTGCTGCTAATGAGTTGAAAGGGTTACAGCAGCAGCCAACGCACCTACATACCCTCAAAAGGAGGCTGTTTCAGTGGGAGCAAAGCTAAAACAGAATTAAACACTGTCAAAGAAAAACATCCTCTACATACATTGCTGAATATTAACTTAGTATCAGATCAACCAGTCACAACCTATTGTAGCTCACTCCCTCCACGGAGGAGATCTCAACGACAGTACTGAGTTGATGACAATAAAGGATGGGTCAGAAAGCACACCCAGCACACCACAGCCTTGATTCCAGTCAGTTTGTAAAGTTCTCTTCTCTTCATTTTTAGACTTCTTATTTCTGAGTACTCTCAGCGTCATCACAGGACTGAGTTTTTGAACCCAGATGTCATTTTTCAGGGCACTAGCTATACCATCTACAGTATTATTTATCTTAGTCTAGAAGCACAACGTAACCCATGTTCATTCAGTTAAGGGAGTCCTATTTCTGAACATCTCCACCCACAGAGGCTCTGCAAACATGCCTTTTTTCCAGCACATGCCAGAGTAAACGAAGATTCATTTCAAAGTCAGGAAGCTGACAAACCCTAAAACTGACAAGCTCAAAACTGCACCATACGTTTCTACCGCTAGTAGTGCTGGTTACAAACTGATTCAAAACTGATATTTTGTTGTCTGGTTCTAGATCTGCAAGTTACTCTTTTTAATCAGATTACACAGTTAACAAATGCCCTACTTTATTTTTCAGTTAGTTGTTGCATTCACCACCAAGCAAAAGTGCATCTACACGCTATCTTACCTTATCACATTTTACTATTAACAACAGGCTATGTAATGAAATCAGAAACTCAGAGTAAAAGCCATCAACATAAATAAGCTGTAGGGCAAATGGAGAGAAAGGAAAAGCAGTTATGAAAATGTCCTAAAAGCCTGTTTTGTGAGAAGAGCATGCAAATATTATAGAATAATACACCTGAAGGTAATTGCTTTTAAAATCTTCCCCCCTGTTGAGTTGCTGAGGAGACAAACAACCTGAGCTTCAGGGTTCACGTATTCTAGACACAAACAGCATCCCAAGCTTCAGTTTACAAAAGCAGAAGGNGGTGCTCCTGTGTTTTAATTTAGCATAATTTTACATGTGGTCTGTGTTGTAAACTATATTTCTTTTGAGTTACTACAGGAAGAATGCTAAATTCTTCACTCTCCATGTAAATACACTCTCCATGTAAACTTTAAAAATTAGGGAAACAGAAACACGTTTTTTTTCTGAATGGAGCAAAGGTTGAAGTTACTGGATACAGCAGTTCTAAGCTATTATTCAAATGCAGTACCAGAAAAAAGGAGAATGATGATTGTTACTCACGGATTGCTTTCAACGAGTGCAGTACTCAAGGAAGAGGTATTTTTCTACATCAGACCCAGACGTGCAGGCTTACCCCTCTATCACTACCATTCAGCTGTGCAGTGGTGTAATTGATAATTTAACTTATCTTACCTTGCCCTGGCAGATTCTGGAGTCATCCTGTTGCTATAATGAATGTGTTTAAAGTGTCTGTCTCGCAAATTAGAGGTTCTTAACAACCATTCCTGATTATGGAATAAGAAAGAATACAGTCTGTCTCATTACTGATTGAAAAATGCTAGCAGGATGAGAAAGAGTAGAAACGGGGTATTGCTGTAAATCTCTGAATACACAGAGACATATCAGCAAGAGATTCCCATTTTCCCCAAATTTCCCACTTCATCACTGTCAGAAGCAATTCAAGAAAGGACATCATGAGCCATAGGCATCATATCACTCCTCCAGATATGAAAATGGAGTTTTAAAAAAAAAAGCAAAAACATGGGGCCTGAGTCTCATTCTCCTTCTAGGTTAGTTTCTAAAGGAAATAAAGGTATTTAGCATTCTTCCTGTAGTAACTCAAAAGAAATATAGTTTACAACACAGACCACATGTAAAATTATGCTAAATTAAAACACAGGAGCACCTAATACGATATAATTTTGCAGTTATTAAGTACCTACTGAACTCTTAAATTCAGGACCCAGAGATTTTTTGCATTGCATACAGGATATGGCAATCCTGAATTTCATTAAATGAATAATTAACTGCATGCTCAGTAAACAGCACGTCTGCCCCTGACCTTCCCTGTTGCTGGTTGGCATCCATATAGGGATGCCTAACTAATAGCTGGTTCATCTCCAGTTCAGCTTGTGATAGCTCAGCTGCTCTGCACTGAGATACACTCATAAAATGCCTGAGAGATAAGCTGGACCCAGCTCATATTATTAAAATTAGAAACTGCTATTGAAAAAAAAACAAGTGTACCACCCCAGGTTCTTTGTAACCAAGCTCTTCATTTCCTACTTTTTAATTTTTGCCAGTTAAAGTTGTTTCTTTACGGTTCCCAGCATGTGAATCCCAAGTTCCCCAATACGTCAGGCTGCAGCTCAGTTTTGAGAGAGACACATCTCCCAGAACACCCCGTCTGCCGCAGTCAAATGCATCCTGTCCAAGTCCTGCTAATCACAGCCCTGCCCTTAATCACATCGCCTCTTCCAGCTAAACCCACATGGCATTACATGGGGGGATTCTTGCAGAGTTCAGCACAAACCAGTACTCAAGCACCCCAGATCACAGCTTGTTCCTCCACTTGATTATACTTTTCTACTAACTTTCATCATTCATTAAAAACAGTGTCATAATTTGATGTATGAAAGTTTCCGAGAACTTGCACACATTCTGCAGCCTGCCTGATATAAATCAGTGTCTCGGCTTAAACCTTCTATTTGCAGTCTGAGAACAGCTT
This sequence comes from Pavo muticus, assembly GCA_016647715.1. Taxonomy (NCBI): domain Eukaryota; kingdom Metazoa; phylum Chordata; class Aves; order Galliformes; family Phasianidae; genus Pavo; species Pavo muticus. Next base: position 1,532,846 of record JACDJE010000124.1, read on the forward strand.
GAGAAACACCACAGTGTTATAAAGACAGATCAAGGATGTGTCTTTTCTCTGAAGCTCCGTCTCTGCTTTTTGAAGGTACGAATGAGTGGAAGATGTTTTCCATTAAAGATTTAAACCAGGTGGAACACGGTGGTTGTGAGAATAAGGCTGCTTGGAGAGTAAACAGCGAGGAGAGAACTCTCCATAGAACGCCTCTGTGAGCTCCACACCGCGGCTTTATTTACAGCAGATGGCCACTTCGGAGAGAAGGGAAACTGCAAATCTCTGCAGACCTCAGCGGGAGCCTCCTGAGGTGCTGTGCCAGAGCAATCCCCACACCTGCCCGTCATGTTCCAGCCTCGCAAATCCCCATACTTTAATGAAATAAGCGTGCTTTTTGCTGCCTTTTGTCATTAATAGCACTCCTGCTTCCCAGCAGTCCTGCCAAACAGTAGCAAAAGGCACGATAGGCAAGCACTTGGATGCTCTCATTAAAAACTTCCCATGGCTTTAATGATATTTAATGGAGAAATACCTCTAACATTTCTGGCTATTTTCAATTTATTCGAACCTTCAAAGCTTGCATGCCTTCAAAGAGAATTTCCACTTCTTCTGAGGATTATTATAAAAACCTATTATAATCAAATAATACTAAATCAGCTAATTTGCAAAGAAAATAATGACAGTGACACCAGGTATAAGAAGAGGATGAGTGATCTGACCTTTTAATTAAATTATTAACACTAGTCAGCAACAACATGCAAAAATGACAAAGGAAAAGTGACCTTTTTATGTCTTTACTAAGAATGGGACCAAAGCACCACCAGAATTTAAGTCTTATCAAATCATAAGTTACGGAATCACTCACCTCAAAGATCATTCATAGCAAAAAGCTTCCAAATTCTGCATACTAAGACTAGTAGAGTATATATATATATACACACACATACTGCTCAGTTCATGGAAAAAGAATTATTCTTAAAAGTGACCATGAGTAAAAAGGTCAGTCTGTTATACTGTGATAGTATTTGTCATAAAATATATTAATTTTATTGCTCTGAAATAGGTGAACTCTGCACCAGTGACTCTCTGTCAAAGCCGTTATGGAAGTAAGTGACCAAAGTGCCTAGTTATATGTTGTGAAGAAATGAATACTTAATACAGGAAGTAAAAGGCAGTTTGCAGGGCTTTCTCACCTAGTTGTAACTCCACAGTTATAAAAATAAAGACAGAAATAAATTTAAAAGGAGTACGTAGAGTCACTACATAAAGAACACAAAAGCAGGCTTAGGCCAACAAAGTAAAATGTCTGTAAAATGTCTTTTTTTTTTTTTTTTTTTTTTTTTACTAAAAAGAAAAAAAAGAAAAATGAATGTTTTTCTAACTTCCTACATTTTGAAATAGATCTCTTTCAAATTAAATCTATTGTACCTAAAACAACAGGTTAAACTCTTCATGTTTTCTTAACCAAAGGAATTTACAGATTCCCATGTTTACACCATGACTAAAGCAGAGATAAAAGAAAATTGAAACTTACAGATCTTTTCTGTCTTTGTGGCTTGTTCTTTAAATAAACTCTAAGCGTTGAGCACACCATGACACTCAGGTATCTGCAGTAGCTATATAATAAATAGCTTTGAAATGTATACTACCGAATATATACCCTACTTCTACAATGTGCTTGTAAACCACGTAGGTGGTAGAGTATATTACATGATGAGCTCCATTTTTGTGCAGGTCCTGTTATCCAGTCATGCTCCAGTAGCACGTCTAATATCTGGAATTTCATTTTACACCTATTTCTATGACTGACATAGTCTAAGGCTATAACTTCTCACAGTGTTGCCTGGACATTCTCACAGTTCTAAAAGAAGCCTAAACTGCACCTGTATTTTCTTTGATCATCCCCAACCCTTTTGCCAAGATCAAGGGCAGTCTCAGTACAATACCTGAGATTCCTTCTTCCAGGACACTATGCCCTTCACTAAAGAGAACAGCATTCAATGATGTTGAAACTTCCATCACCTCTTATTAATACCAAAGTCATTAAAATCCACAGCCTTGTTATGGATCAGCTGGAACTTCTTTAAACCCAATTTATTGTGTCACCTTCTAGCTGTACGTAGTTGATACTCCTATGCTTATTTTGATCATCTACTTTTACATTCTTTGTCACATAAAAGTGATGTACTTACCTTCTTGAGGATGAATGCCAGTAACTTAACTACAGTAAGCCATGTGCACATCTGTATTTTTATAATACCTCATAGACTGTATTTCATGGTTTGTTTGCTTATCTGTTTTTCTGCCAACACAGAAATAACTTCTCCTTCATTAGAATGATTTCAAATGTATGAAAATATACACAGGAAAAAAGAAAGAACTATTTCATTTTTATTTCATTTAAACCATAGTCTTAGCAGCATATACTGAGTTGTTTGCCTACACAATAGAATCCATCTGAACACAGAAGCGAAATGAGCTGTGCAGCACTTTCATATCAAAAGAAATCAGTAAAAGCTCTACTTAGCCATCTCTGCTGCATCTGACATTTCAAGTCTGATTTGCACAGCACAAATGTAGTACAACCTTACATTAATATAGCATTTTCAACTAGGATAACGTCCAGTTCATTGACATTTTGCTCTTCTGTAGTTATTCCTATCTAGAGACAAAATGGGCTCAAAAACATAAAATATGTATAGCTAACAACGCACCAAGTCTGAGAGATTCTCTTAAGAGTCAGACACTGAAGCACCAGGCACACAATACCTGTCTGTGTAAGTGAGTTCACATCCAGACATTTTGCTCCTCAACTGTTAACAGTTACAACAGCTTGAAAAAATAAAATAAAATAAAAAAATCTATAGTTCTTTGCTGCCTTAAGTCTAATTTCCACTGCTTTGAGAGTTTGACCAAGATGACAGCTGCTTGCCAGTGCCAACAAGTTATTGGCTTCTCTGCGAGGATTTTTTGTTGGATTTTTTNAGGAGAGGAGGAGTTGGGCAAAGAGCACGAAAAGAGTCAGAAAATGAGGCAATATTTGGCACCTGTACTAATCATGAAGTCAAAGCCTCAATCCTGGCAGACCTTCTCTCAGATTGCTGGGGGAACATAATAAAAGACAACCCAGCTGGAGAAATGGAGGAGATCTAACACAGGAAACAGAATAGGCAGTGATGATGGAGCACTGTTTTTGTCACAGATTAAATCTGACAGTGGGTAGCACTTGGAGTGAGGGAACAGCTCAATTAAACTAGAAAAGAAGGCAATCACTTCATAAGTAGCAAGACAGGCACTGTCAGTCTGTATGTCATGAACCAGGTAACAATGAAAAAATACCGTTTTCCACCTGACCTGGATGTGTTTCTACCACACAAAATATGGTTTACTATGCACCATTGCTGATGCCAAGACTCATGCTAAGGTCTCCATTACTGTTTGCATCAACTAAGGAGCTATTTTTCTTACAATAGTCTTCTCAAATGTTATAATAAAAGCCTCTCCTGCTGCTCTGACAACACTCTGCACTGCTCAGTCCAAATCACACTAACTCCTTGTTCTTGCAGTCTCCTGAGCCCTTCCCTGCCCGTATCCCACATACCAAGTGGCTCTGCATCTTTCTTTTCACTCCCAATCTTATGCCTGTCTTCTACTGATCCCTTCTCTCCAGGCTGCCATCTATCTTCATCTGCTCCCACAGAACACATTATTCTTGCAAGACCATTCATCACCCAGCCCTACGTTTTTGAGTCTTGTTTCCTTAACATCATCTTACCACAGATACTGCAATCCTAATTTTGTTTTCAGAGAAGAGTTTGTGATAATGAGCAAAGCCCTCCAATACTTTGCAGCTATAGTTCAACTAGAAAAGCATTCCAAATTTTCCTATTTGTCTTCTTAAAAAAAATACAAAAAAGAAATGTTAGTATAATACAGAGGAATTAGCAGGTAGTCTAGCAGCCATCACTGTGCTTGTTGTCTTTCCAACATCTTTGCATTGCATAAACTGGATGCATTTCAGGAAAACAACAGTCTTATTAATTCAAGTTGTGTGCAGTTGGGGGCCTCAACATGTAGAAGTGAGCTAACATTTAAAACATTCGTAGTTGTAATACTCATTTAAAGAATTGGCTCTGACAACCATGAATGAAATATAGCAACCTCACACTTCATGCCAGCAAGAGCACTTGAAGAAAAGCGGGGGGATGAGATACTAGTAGAGACTTCAGTGATTCTTTAACTAGTCTAGAATTCTGGAGCTTAAAGTAGATACGTATCCATCAGAGTCCTACTCCTTCTGGAGGTACAGCAACATATGCTAGTCCCCTTCAAATTTCCAGTTCCCAAACCACAGAATCATAGGGGTTGGAAGGGACCTGTAGAGGTCATCTAGTCCAACCCCCTGGTAAAGCAGTTTCCTACAGCTGGTCGCACAGGAAGGCATTCAGACGGATCTTGAATACCTCCAGAGAGGGAGACTCCACCATCTCTCTGGGAAGACTGTTTCAGCATTCCATCACTCTCACAGTAAAGTTTTTCCTCGTGTTCGTAGAGAACTTCATAAAGTGTTCCAGTTTCTACCCGTTGCCCTTTGTTCTATTGCTGCACATCACCAAAGAGTCCGCTCCTCATCTACTTGACTCCCACACTTGAGATCTTTACAAACAGTGCTGAGATCCCCTCTCAGCCTTCTCTTCTCCAGACTGAACAGCCCCAGGTCTCTCAGCCTTTCCTCATACAGGAGATGCTCCAGGCCCATCATCATCATCTTTGTGGCCCTCCGTGGACTCTCTCTAGAAGTTTCCTGTCTTTCTTGAACTGGGAGCCCAGAACTGGACACAGATCCACACATAGTAAAATCTTCCTACATCAAGTTGAAACTAAAACCCCACATTGATACCTGCAGCAGCAAAGCACCAGGACAAAAGATATGTCAGCCTTACACTGCAAACATCCCTTTCAGTTTACCTGTGTAGGAGGCTGATCTCAGTATATACATGAGAACTTTAAACATGCAGCAGTATTAATATAGTATAACATATAGAAAACTAAGAAGTCTGTGCCCTTGATTCTTATAACATTAGAGACATAAATAGGATTGAGCTGCTTACATAGATACCTTCAGGAAAAATTAATTTTGGAAGATAATTATTAATTTTACATTAAGTTTATGCACCTAAAGAGTAAGCGATTCAAAGCATCTGCCATGCAGTGATCACACACTATAAGCCTTCCCCTTTGGTTGTCCAGGATGTAAAGTCCAAGGTATCCTTGGGTCCCTTGGGCAGGACACGTTCCTACACCACTAGACAGTGCAGGTATCAGGGAATAAAGGAGAAGTAACATCCCTCCACGCCTGGGCCTGTATGAACTCAGACCACAACCAGACCTCATTCAGTTCAGCCCCTGGGAAAGCACACTCCCACACACTGCAAATCACAGCATTTCCCAACCCCACTTCAAAACTTACCCTCATTCCAATTTAATTGATCAGTGAGGTATCCTCCCAGTCTGTCACACAGGTAGCCATGGAGAAAGGCAAAGCTGCTTGTTTCTTCTTCAGTTAAAGCTTTTTAAGGAAAAGAAAGCAGAGTTTAAGAACAATCATTGAGTTTCCCCTCCTTCCAAATATTGCTTTCCACTTTTAGATCGCAGTGTGTCATCTGGATGAGCACCTTATCAGTAGCCAACAGGGGAAATTCAGTGTTTGTATTTATATTTGCATTTATATGGCATTTTCATACACTGTATCTCAAGCCACTGACAGAGCAATGAATCACAGACCTGGGGAGGGGTGCCTACATGCATCACGGCAGCAGCTTCGCATGAGCAGTACAGCTGGAAATGCTTTGGGTGCTAATTAATCTTGGCTGCTACTAATCCACAGAGAGGAGAGCCTGGCCCAACAGATCTGGCTCTGTGTTATAGTTTGGAAGGGAGCTCAGAGAGACAGAATCAAAAACTTGCTTTGGGAATATCTGACGTAGCTTTTTATCCAGAGGATGGGACCACCACAGTACTCTCCAAGGACAGCCTGCATCGTAGATTGTCTAAAGCACTGTGGTGTACTACAGGGTTTGAGTAATTTTTTTCCTTTATTTGGGTACACAAACCCAAGTGCAAGGTCTGGTGCCTGAATTGCAACAACTCCCACTATCAATACAAGTTGGGGGACAAAATGAATGAGAATAGTCCTGCCAAGAAAGAACTGGGGTACTGGTGAATGGCAGCTGGACATGAGCCAGCACTGTGCCTTTGCAGCCCAGAAAGCCAACCAGATCCTGGGTGCAGCATGGCCAGCAGGGTGAGGGAGGGAATCTTGTCCCTCTGCTCTGTGCTGCAAGATTTTACCTGGAGTACTGTGTACACATGTGTAGTTCTCAGTACAGGAGAGACATGGAGCTGCTGGAGCATGCTCAGAGGAGGGCCACAAAAATGATCCGAGGGATGGAACACCTCCCTACGAAGACAGGCTGAGAGCTGGGGCTGTGCAGCCTGAGACCTGAGAGCAGTCTGTCAGTATCTAAAGGGGGGCTGTAAGAAAGAAAGGGACAGACTCTTGAGCAGGGTCTGTTGTGATAGGACAAGGAGAAATGGTTTCAAACTAAAAGAGGGGAGATTTGTACAGGATATAAGAAAGAAGTTTTTTACAATAAGGGTGGTGAGGCACTGGCACAGGTTGTCCAGAGAGGTGGTGAGTGACACATCCCTAGAGACATTCAAGGTCAGGCTGGGCAGGGCTCTGAGCACCTGATGGAGCTGTGGGTGTCCCTGTTCACTGGAGAGGAGTTGGACCAGATGACTTTAAAAGGTACCTTCCAACTGAAATAATTCTATGATTCTCTGAATCATTTAGTGTGGAGACATAGTAAAATCTCATTGAGTATACTCCTGATAGAAAAAAATAAAGTAAGAAGGAAAAAAAAAACCACACAACACTACTCAGCTCTCATAAGATGCCAAAAAAAACTTTACCCAAAAAACCCCATAAAATTCAGTCTGCTCAGAATCTGGCTCTAGATATTTGCTAAACCTGGATATGGCTTGCAAAAACAAAAGGATCAAAACAGAGCATGTGGTTCTAATCCCTCTTTAATTCAGGATTCAGTGCTGGTGCCTGCGCAGACCTAGGCAGACAGCTGTGCTGTAGGGACCAACCCAGTGATCATGCAACTAATAACACGACCATTTAGGATGTGCAAATAAGCTTGTTTCCCACAGAAACTGTGACACTTCCAGGGTCACAGAACCTGCCCTGCAATGCTGGCAGGGAGTAATTGCTGTATTCATGTGAAAGTTGGGATTCCCACAGGACAGCCCCTTTCATGCAACTGAAAGGAGTGGGAGCATCTCCTAACACCTCCTGTGCCTCCTGCAGAAGGTTGCCTCATCAGGGCCAGAATAATTCATGTTTCTCATTCCTCATCAGCCCCCACTTGCTCTGTCCCTCTCACTCCACCAAACTCAGTAGTGCTACCGAGGCTGCAGGCTTATTGATTAATTGCTCTCATTACCAGCTCATTTTTTTAAATTTCCATTTATTTTAAGGCAGAATTTTTATCTCAAACTCCAACTGCAATTAGTGAAAAGCAGCGATAAGTGTGAAAGCAGGACCTGGTGGCTGGCAAGAAATGACCACTTCAACAAAGAGAGATAAATGCTAAGGGTAAGCCCTCAGCAGACACAAGAAATCTCAAGGGGAGCAGAAAGCAGCAGCACCTCAGTGCTGCACAACACCCACATCAACACTGCAGCCCTTGTCCTGCCCTGGGTGCTTCTGCAGGGGGGAAAGAAGCAGTGAGCATCCAACATTAAGGGAGAGAGCAGGCAAGAGGGGCTGTGAGAAAGAAGGGGACAGACTCTTGAGCTGTTGCGACAGGACAAGGGGAAATGGTTTCAGACTAAAAGAGGGGAGATTTAGGTTGAATATAAGGAAGAAGTTTCTCACAATAAGGGCGGTGAGGCACTGACGCAGGTTGCCCAGAGAGGTGGTGGGCACTTAGTCCCTGGAGACACTCAAGGTCAGGCTGGACCGAGCTCTGAACACCTAATGGAGCTGTAGGTGTCCCTGTCCATTGCAGGGGGGTTGGACCAGATGGTCTCTGTAAGTCCCTTACAACTCAAATGATTCTATGATTCAATGAAGTTTCTCTACAGAAATGGCACACTCCCAGCAGGATTTTCTGTGAGAGACAGTGAAAAGCATATAAGCACCAAACAGAGGTGAATCAGAGGATTCCCTGTGGACTTACTATAAGTGTGGAAAAAATAGAAAATATCACTCTTCTTTTCACTTGAACATTGACAAGCACACATTGGAATAGAATGAATGAGAACGTAAACTTGAGGGAAATTTCAGTTAGTACCTTCTCCAGGAGAACACCATTCCCTCTCATATGTATTATGAGTGTATCTCAGTGCAGAGCAGCTGAGCTATCACAAGCTGAACTGGAGATGAACCAGCTATTAGTTAGGCATCCCTATATGGATGCCAACCAGCAACAGGGAAGGTCAGGGGCAGACGTGCTGTTTACTGAGCATGCAGTTAATTATTCATTTAATGAAATTCAGGATTGCCATATCCTGTATGCAATGCAAAAAATCTCTGGGTCCTGAAGTTAAGAGTTCAGTAGGTACTTAATAACTGCAAAATTATATCGTATTAGGTGCTCCTGTGTTTTAATTTAGCATAATTTTACATGTGGTCTGTGTTGTAAACTATATTTCTTTTGAGTTACTACAGGAAGAATGCTAAATTCTTCACTCTCCATGTAAATACACTCTCCATGTAAACTTTAAAAATTAGGGAAACAGAAACACGTTTTTTTTCTGAATGGAGCAAAGGTTGAAGTTACTGGATACAGCAGTTCTAAGCTATTATTCAAATGCAGTACCAGAAAAAAGGAGAATGATGATTGTTACTCACGGATTGCTTTCAACGAGTGCAGTACTCAAGGAAGAGGTATTTTTCTACATCAGACCCAGACGTGCAGGCTTACCCCTCTATCACTACCATTCAGCTGTGCAGTGGTGTAATTGATAATTTAACTTATCTTACCTTGCCCTGGCAGATTCTGGAGTCATCCTGTTGCTATAATGAATGTGTTTAAAGTGTCTGTCTCGCAAATTAGAGGTTCTTAACAACCATTCCTGATTATGGAATAAGAAAGAATACAGTCTGTCTCATTACTGATTGAAAAATGCTAGCAGGATGAGAAAGAGTAGAAACGGGGTATTGCTGTAAATCTCTGAATACACAGAGACATATCAGCAAGAGATTCCCATTTTCCCCAAATTTCCCACTTCATCACTGTCAGAAGCAATTCAAGAAAGGACATCATGAGCCATAGGCATCATATCACTCCTCCAGATATGAAAATGGAGTTTTAAAAAAAAAAGCAAAAACATGGGGCCTGAGTCTCATTCTCCTTCTAGGTTAGTTTCTAAAGGAAATAAAGGTATTTAGCATTCTTCCTGTAGTAACTCAAAAGAAATATAGTTTACAACACAGACCACATGTAAAATTATGCTAAATTAAAACACAGGAGCACCTAATACGATATAATTTTGCAGTTATTAAGTACCTACTGAACTCTTAAATTCAGGACCCAGAGATTTTTTGCATTGCATACAGGATATGGCAATCCTGAATTTCATTAAATGAATAATTAACTGCATGCTCAGTAAACAGCACGTCTGCCCCTGACCTTCCCTGTTGCTGGTTGGCATCCATATAGGGATGCCTAACTAATAGCTGGTTCATCTCCAGTTCAGCTTGTGATAGCTCAGCTGCTCTGCACTGAGATACACTCATAATACATATGAGAGGGAATGGTGTTCTCCTGGAGAAGGTACTAACTGAAATTTCCCTCAAGTTTACGTTCTCATTCATTCTATTCCAATGTGTGCTTGTCAATGTTCAAGTGAAAAGAAGAGTGATATTTTCTATTTTTTCCACACTTATAGTAAGTCCACAGGGAATCCTCTGATTCACCTCTGTTTGGTGCTTATATGCTTTTCACTGTCTCTCACAGAAAATCCTGCTGGGAGTGTGCCATTTCTGTAGAGAAACTTCATTGAATCATAGAATCATTTGAGTTGTAAGGGACTTACAGAGACCATCTGGTCCAACCCCCCTGCAATGGACAGGGACACCTACAGCTCCATTAGGTGTTCAGAGCTCGGTCCAGCCTGACCTTGAGTGTCTCCAGGGACAAAGTGCCCACCACCTCTCTGGGCAACCTGCGTCAGTGCCTCACCGCCCTTATTGTGAGAAACTTCTTCCTTATATTCAACCTAAATCTCCCCTCTTTTAGTCTGAAACCATTTCCCCTTGTCCTGTCGCAACAGCTCAAGAGTCTGTCCCCTTCTTTCTCACAGCCCCTCTTGCCTGCTCTCTCCCTTAATGTTGGATGCTCACTGCTTCTTTCCCCCCTGCAGAAGCACCCAGGGCAGGACAAGGGCTGCAGTGTTGATGTGGGTGTTGTGCAGCACTGAGGTGCTGCTGCTTTCTGCTCCCCTTGAGATTTCTTGTGTCTGCTGAGGGCTTACCCTTAGCATTTATCTCTCTTTGATGAAGTGGTCATTTCTTGCCAGCCACCAGGTCCTGCTTTCACACTTATCGCTGCTTTTCACTAATTGCAGTTGGAGTTTGAGATAAAAATTCTGCCTTAAAATAAATGGAAATTTAAAAAAATGAGCTGGTAATGAGAGCAATTAATCAATAAGCCTGCAGCCTCGGTAGCACTACTGAGTTTGGTGGAGTGAGAGGGACAGAGCAAGTGGGGGCTGATGAGGAATGAGAAACATGAATTATTCTGGCCCTGATGAGGCAACCTTCTGCAGGAGGCACAGGAGGTGTTAGGAGATGCTCCCACTCCTTTCAGTTGCATGAAAGGGGCTGTCCTGTGGGAATCCCAACTTTCACATGAATACAGCAATTACTCCCTGCCAGCATTGCAGGGCAGGTTCTGTGACCCTGGAAGTGTCACAGTTTCTGTGGGAAACAAGCTTATTTGCACATCCTAAATGGTCGTGTTATTAGTTGCATGATCACTGGGTTGGTCCCTACAGCACAGCGGTCTGCCTAGGTCTGCGCAGGCACCAGCACTGAATCCTGAATTAAAGAGGGATTAGAACCACATGCTCTGTTTTGATCCTTTTGTTTTTGCAAGCCATATCCAGGTTTAGCAAATATCTAGAGCCAGATTCTGAGCAGACTGAATTTTATGGGGTTTTTTGGGTAAAGTTTTTTTTGGCATCTTATGAGAGCTGAGTAGTGTTGTGTGGTTTTTTTTTTCCTTCTTACTTTATTTTTTTCTATCAGGAGTATACTCAATGAGATTTTACTATGTCTCCACACTAAATGATTCAGAGAATCATAGAATTATTTCAGTTGGAAGGTACCTTTTAAAGTCATCTGGTCCAACTCCTCTCCAGTGAACAGGGACACCCACAGCTCCATCAGGTGCTCAGAGCCCTGCCCAGCCTGACCTTGAATGTCTCTAGGGATGTGTCACTCACCACCTCTCTGGACAACCTGTGCCAGTGCCTCACCACCCTTATTGTAAAAAACTTCTTTCTTATATCCTGTACAAATCTCCCCTCTTTTAGTTTGAAACCATTTCTCCTTGTCCTATCACAACAGACCCTGCTCAAGAGTCTGTCCCTTTCTTTCTTACAGCCCCCCTTTAGATACTGACAGACTGCTCTCAGGTCTCAGGCTGCACAGCCCCAGCTCTCAGCCTGTCTTCGTAGGGAGGTGTTCCATCCCTCGGATCATTTTTGTGGCCCTCCTCTGAGCATGCTCCAGCAGCTCCATGTCTCTCCTGTACTGAGAACTACACATGTGTACACAGTACTCCAGGTAAAATCTTGCAGCACAGAGCAGAGGGACAAGATTCCCTCCCTCACCCTGCTGGCCATGCTGCACCCAGGATCTGGTTGGCTTTCTGGGCTGCAAAGGCACAGTGCTGGCTCATGTCCAGCTGCCATTCACCAGTACCCCAGTTCTTTCTTGGCAGGACTATTCTCATTCATTTTGTCCCCCAACTTGTATTGATAGTGGGAGTTGTTGCAATTCAGGCACCAGACCTTGCACTTGGGTTTGTGTACCCAAATAAAGGAAAAAAATTACTCAAACCCTGTAGTACACCACAGTGCTTTAGACAATCTACGATGCAGGCTGTCCTTGGAGAGCACTGTGGTGGTCCCATCCTCTGGATAAAAAGCTACGTCAGATATTCCCAAAGCAAGTTTTTGATTCTGTCTCTCTGAGCTCCCTTCCAAACTATAACACAGAGCCAGATCTGTTGGGCCAGGCTCTCCTCTCTGTGGATTAGTAGCAGCCAAGATTAATTAGCACCCAAAGCATTTCCAGCTGTACTGCTCATGCGAAGCTGCTGCCGTGATGCATGTAGGCACCCCTCCCCAGGTCTGTGATTCATTGCTCTGTCAGTGGCTTGAGATACAGTGTATGAAAATGCCATATAAATGCAAATATAAATACAAACACTGAATTTCCCCTGTTGGCTACTGATAAGGTGCTCATCCAGATGACACACTGCGATCTAAAAGTGGAAAGCAATATTTGGAAGGAGGGGAAACTCAATGATTGTTCTTAAACTCTGCTTTCTTTTCCTTAAAAAGCTTTAACTGAAGAAGAAACAAGCAGCTTTGCCTTTCTCCATGGCTACCTGTGTGACAGACTGGGAGGATACCTCACTGATCAATTAAATTGGAATGAGGGTAAGTTTTGAAGTGGGGTTGGGAAATGCTGTGATTTGCAGTGCGTGGGAGTGTGCTTTCCCAGGGGCTGAACTGAATGAGGTCTGGTTGTGGTCTGAGTTCATACAGGCCCAGGCGTGGAGGGATGTTACTTCTCCTTTATTCCCTGATACCTGCACTGTCTAGTGGTGTAGGAACGTGTCCTGCCCAAGGGACCCAAGGATACCTTGGACTTTACATCCTGGACAACCAAAGGGGAAGGCTTATAGTGTGTGATCACTGCATGGCAGATGCTTTGAATCGCTTACTCTTTAGGTGCATAAACTTAATGTAAAATTAATAATTATCTTCCAAAATTAATTTTTCCTGAAGGTATCTATGTAAGCAGCTCAATCCTATTTATGTCTCTAATGTTATAAGAATCAAGGGCACAGACTTCTTAGTTTTCTATATGTTATACTATATTAATACTGCTGCATGTTTAAAGTTCTCATGTATATACTGAGATCAGCCTCCTACACAGGTAAACTGAAAGGGATGTTTGCAGTGTAAGGCTGACATATCTTTTGTCCTGGTGCTTTGCTGCTGCAGGTATCAATGTGGGGTTTTAGTTTCAACTTGATGTAGGAAGATTTTACTATGTGTGGATCTGTGTCCAGTTCTGGGCNCCTCTGTAATGATAATGCATGAAAAAAGAAAGAAAATAATCTTACCTCTCCATTTCTGACTTCTCAGTTTTTTGCTATCTAACCCTGAAGTGAAAGAAATTATATGCACTTTCCCACATTTGTTTCTCATCTTTGCAAATCCCAGTGGCTCCACAGTCTCAAATGTGAGATAATCTGTAGATCAATGAGGGCGGATGTAAAACTCTTGCTAAGCCATGTTTTCCCAGCTGGGGGTAAATTCACTTGCCTGTATGTAAAATTTCCTAATTAGAAATGTCAAGTCTCTGTTAAAAGCTTCCAGAAATTGATGTTGAGCTCCACAAATTTTTAACTCTTCCATAGCTGGGCCATATCTGACTAGTTTGGAGAAACCTTCCCATATTGCTTATAATTAGGGCTATATGAGTGGAAGAATCAAACCTTTCCAATTGTCAGATTTGCCACAAAATGCACCCTCTTTGCCTTGCAGAGTTAGACTTTGAACAGCTGCTGTTCTAGGGCCCCTTGCTTATGGGAAGTCTTGATAAAGCCCAAGACAGTATCAGCTCCTGAACTGACTGCCCTTCAAAATTTGACTGGACTTGAGTTTCCGTATATCCCCCATAAAAATAACCCCTTTACACCCCACTTGGGATGTGCCCCGTGAAGATCCAAGCTCTTGTACTCACTCAAGCTGTGTGTATCTATGGAGGCTCACCAGAGCCTGAACCTGGTGTAAACAGAGCCATTACAGAAAGCCTGTGGAGATAAGCAGACAAGAGCAAGGCTGGGGACACCCTGCAGCAGCCCATCATCTGACACTGAAAGCCTCATTCTTCCTGAGAAGAAGGCATAAAAATCTGGAAATACAGCAAGCTGCTAACTGGAAATAAGTAAAAAAATACATCCTGGGAACAAAGTAACTAACAAACTCCAACCCAGATCAATTCCCAGCACTCTCTTCAGAGAACACGCAGAAGTGTCCAAGAACTGAGAGGTCGAACCCAGCACAGATTCTCTCACCTAGACTAGGACATAACATTGCAAGGATGGCACAGTGCACAGCAAAACATACCTGATTTCACTCCCCAGATTAAAGTCCCCAACTCCTGTACCACCCATCCCAACCCACCACATCCTTCTCCATCTCCCCTTCCTCCAGCAGTCATCAGGGACAAGCATCACTCCACAAAAAGCAAACCAGGGAAGGAAGTAAAACAGATACCAGGTCTGGAACCTACAAGATTAGTGGCAATTTCAAAATTATGGAGGAATCTTCCCTAGGAGGGAAATTTCAGTAAATACCTTCTTTAGGAGAATACCATCCCCTTTCCATATCCCACTCTCCACACATACTTGACAGATATATAACCCTTAAAATGAAATAAAGAACATGATCAAACAGATCTACAAAATTCTCTTGCTCAGTGCTACAAAAAGTACTGTGTTTGCATGTATACAAACTGCATTTTTTTTTAAATTCTGTTCCTCATGAGTATGTTCTCAGACAACAATTGCAGAGGTTACATGCATGAAATAAACATCTTTGGGCAGTTAATGACCTTCCCATCTGTGAATAGATCTGAGAAAGGGTATACAGGACTAAAATTTCCCTGCTTCTTTTTATTTCCTCACCATTGCTGATGTACCTATTGCAATTCTGATTTAAATGTGAGGCTGGAAAAAAGTAGCATAACGTACTCAAAATTAATAACCTGTTCACTGATTACTGTGGACTTTTTATTACTACAACACAGTTATGCCTTGGAAGGGTCCCTCTGATGTAGTGCACTTCCTAGCTCTCATTATAATTTGAAGATATTTTAAAATAATAGAATAGTTTAAGTACAATTTCCAGTGTTAAAATCATGCTGTTGTTCAAAATAATTGAATAAAATTGGAGAATGTTGGTACTGCTGGAATGGGAAATTGTTTTAAAGACGTGCACAGAGAGAGTTCCAACATGGATTTCACATAAAAGTACAAGTCAGGAATGTGTTCATTGAAGTGAGTGTAATAACAATACCTTGAAAACATGAACATGGTATAACAGAGGAATCATGGCAATGGCATTCATGTTACCCTCATTTTAATCCAGTAGCCATGGTTACAATAAAATCTGATGCTTGGAAATCTGAAGTTTAAAATGCCTCTGAATCAGCGGACACAAATCACAAGATGCTCATATTTGGGTCAGAACTTCAAAAAGAAAACACGTTTGCTTCTGAGTTCTCAGATAAAGTTGGAAATTAAACACACACAAAAAAAGGAAGAAAACAAATGCCTATCGAGGTGTTCTGTTAGATGCTTTCTGAAGTACAAGTTAGAAAACTACAACTTATTCTAATAGAAGTTACATTAGAAGTCGATCTTTAAATTGCCATCAATATCTTTAATTCTAACAAACACAGCTAAACCTTGGACAGCTTCGGCTTTCTCAGAAAGACATCCTGGGCAGGAGAAAGCTCAGAAACCACAGCAAGTCCTTATACTGCTGCCAGCCTCATTTTTAACACTTGAAGTATACAGCAAGAAGTCTTATTTCTGTGTGCTCATCCGAAGAGAAGTACTAACATTTTCCCAAACAAAATAATTCCAGAAGTCATCTGCACTTTTCTGTATATCCAAGCTTTCACATACAGTATCAGTAATTGTCCTCCCTGCTTAGGCTGCTATCTATGAAATAACCCATGTTTCACTCCCACTTGCAGAGTTCCATTTATTGCTATGATTAGGTGGTGAATAAGTACAGGGCTTCAGGCCCCAAGTGCTATTCTCTCCCTATGAACAATGAAACAACTGCACTGTGTTCTTCATACAATAGCTGGAAAGCTTAAACTTGTGCTCATTCTTTTTCTTTCCATAAGAAATAAAAAATTATGGAGGGGAAAAAAAAAAGCCAGCACGCTAAAGGAGTATCTTTTACACTTTAAGTGAAATAACAGGCTAAAATGTGATGTCGCTAACACAGTGTAAAATGGCTTTCAGATAATGGGAAGACATGAAAGCGGATGCCACAAATGATAAGTAAAATGTTTCCCGGGAAGACAGCAGTTTCATTATAGGAGGTAAGAAACAAACACATTTTCAAAAAGCAAATACATTTGGACTGTAAACAGGGGTCCAAAAGATTGCTCAAAGGCTCGCCAATTGACTCCAATGCTCATACATAACAAATATCCCTTTGTTCTGTCTCATTCTGCCTGTACATAATAGCCACTTAGCGAGTTTCAAAGACAAGTAAGAGAATAATTGAAAAAAAAGGAAATAAAACAGGTTATGTTGGCAGTGAAATTTCCATTTAAGAAAGGCTACTAAAACCCAGATAACCTGCCCTTAAAGAATAAAAGTTAGATGCGCTCTAGCACAGCAATTAATGTTAAGGGAGACTCTTCCTTTTGCATCACTGTAAGAGCAGACTGTACTTAAAGCAGAAATATAAAAGTGTAGGGATGTGTTTCTTGACACACAGCATAATTAGCAGGGCACAGCACCTGTGGGAGGCACAGCTCAGGCACCCAGCAGCCCTCTGGCACTCAGCAGGAACGGAGGCACGCGGTGACTCTGGGTGGAAGAGAAAAGCTCCTGAGAATGCTGCATAATAACCACTGACGCACCAGGATCAGATGTCTGCCAGAGCTGGATACTGATGGTTATATTGTTTCTTCAGATTAGATTACTGCGTGGCTGAGGTGGTTGGTTTTTTTTCCTTTAAACAGGCTCTTCCCCTAATCCCAAACCCAAACTAATCTTAACAAAAGAGGCTTTGTGTCAAGAACTAAAAAGCACACAATTTCAGGAAATGATACAAGTGATTGCTAGGAATAATCTATCCAGAGCAGGACAGAACCATAGTTTCAGCCTTTTCTCAGCTTCTCCCCAGCCTACAGCTCTGCCCCTAGACACACTGCCCAGCACAGCTCTAGGTGTGGATGTGAAGCTTACCAGTTGTTCAGCTTTTCTGGGCACTTGGACTTTACATTGTCTCCAGCAGAATGCAATCAGCATTTTGTGGGTACTTACATAGAGCGGGAAGCAATATCCTGCTCTGACCAGTCTTGCTGTAGAAGAGAGAACAGATTTGAGTATTAGGCTCCTGGGCATCTCTGTTGGCACAAAGCAGTCTGTAGTAGGCATCAAAATTGTTAGTCACTGTCATGGGGAACCTGATGTAATTAGCTGCTGTGTGAACACATGTACAGCGCTGGCACAGGGTAGGTAAACAGGGGGAGGAAGCGAACAAGGACAAGGAAACTCAAGCCCTAACCAGTGCTGGTTAGGGATGCACTGACTCCATCCTACACAGTTTTCACGATTGTCTTGACAAGAGATCTAAGGTTAGCCAAAATTTAGTAACCTGGGTTTGTCTGCAGTTTCACTGCTTGAAATCAGTTGAAACCAGTGAAAGTTGCTTAACACCAGTATCATTAAAATAAAAACGTCTAATGAAAAGTCTTCTTCCCTTCCTTTCATCTCAAACCAAAATTCTCCCATGCTCTTTCGGTCCCTATTAAAATTAGTCATGACCTATTGAGGTGAGTCGCTGTGACAGACAAGAGAAAAATGCCACACTGTCAGGAAGCAGCCTTGAAATGTGCTTAAACTCAGGAGAAAATTGCAATTTGGGGAGCTAATTCTTATTTCTTGCTGACTGCAGATTTCACGGATTTTAATTAGATATCTATCATTCTCATAATCACTACTGTAATTACAAAGAGTTATGAAATGCTGGAGGTGGCTCTTTGTTATTCAAAGTTCACTTGAAAAGAAAAAAGACAGAGATGGATTTTGAGAAACCCCAAGTTTCTTCCTGGCAGAAACCATGTGCTATTTTAGATCATGGGAAGTCAGCACACTGATCCAAGCTCAGCTGTGATCACTGTATCTCTACAAATCAGAATTTGGTTTCATGTTTTGGTACTGCAAGAACTAATATTACACTATGAATTCTTCCCCCAGAACACACAGCCCACAGTTTACCTGCAGAAATGTGTTGCAGTCACTTTCCATCACTAGAATACTGATAGCTAGGTGAACTAGCTAGTCCCAAATACATAGAAGAGCATGGAAGATGACACTGACTTCCATCATGTTTGCTAAACACCATCACATTCACAAGAGGATAAAAGGTGCGACTGTGAGTGGGATTTTATCCTCTCTGCTAAAATAATTGGTTTAGATTGGATTTAAAAACAAACGGAAATAAACTCATTAACTGAGGGACTCCTACTTGCCTCACCTGGCACAAGAAAGATCAGATAAGAACCAAGCCCCAGCCTCCAGCATAATGTGACATATACCAAACATTTCAAGCAACAGGGACACCTGCTTATTTGGCACGAACCTATGATTGGGAAGTAGATCTTCCTACCAGCTTGAAGCAGAAGAAAAGTAAAACAAGCCCTTTAAACTGCAAAGAGAGTCTTTCATTATAAGGCAAATATATAAAAAAAAGAAGCACAGCTCTTTCAATTTTGACATGTGTTGTGCTATTAAATAAAATAACAGTGCTAAATTAAAGCAGGAAGATCCCTTAAGGGGTTTGTGTATTTTGCTTTTCTTATGGGAAATAATAAAAAGCTTAAGACCACAAGTCTGACAGCATTCATTAGAAATGGAAAATCAGCCTCACAGCCACAAGGGATTCCAAATTTTCATGATCACTATTCTAGCAAATGGATTTCTAGGAAAAATTGTGACTTGTTACCATGACAATATGTGCCAGTCGGCTACTCCCATGATCAGTACGTCACAGGCAGAGCTATGTCATGTTCTCCTCTTCCTTGACTAATTCTTCTCAGGAGCCACCTGATGTCGTTTTTCTCCTTACACCAAAAGGTAATTTTAAGGAAGAAAAGTCTTCCAAAACAAGGACTAAGTCACTCTGAAATGTGACATTTTCCAGCAGGAAACTTATTCCAACACCAAACACAAAACACAGAGTTTGATTCAGTGCTGGAGAAACCCACGGCAACGTGACTCTCTAGGCTGAAATTACCCTGATTAAAAAAACAAACAAACAAACAAATTAAAAAATATGAAAATACCACCAATTATCAGGTATGAGGCACTACTATTAAAGTTGTGGTAGAGCCAACTCAGCATGAAAACTGCTCTTGGATACAACAAAAAAACAAACAATATGTCACACATCTGCTTAAATCAGTTCTAAGCTGGGAAAAATAAGAAGCTCCCACAGTGCCTAGACTTCTGTTTGTTTGTGTCCTTCAAGCAGTCTGAGCTCTGGGGATGCATGCTGAAAACTTGAGGTCAATACTAAATATTGTCTAGGTCAGCTGTGCAAGCCCAGCATTATTCCTGAAAAGAAAAAAAAAAAAAAAAAAAAGATTTTCTTAAAGCAGCCTCTAGGCTTTTATTTTTCCCTTTCCTAAAGGAAGATGATTACTTAACAAGTTTTCAAATTAAATATTTGTGCAGCGAAATATCATTAGCATAGAATTCGTAATATTTCTTGTCAAAAATGATCCATTAGAAGGGAAATGTTGTCCACATTTATACTTTAATCCATGCTCTGTAGCTCATGCCTCATCTAAACAACTGCATATTTTGGTTGCATCTTTCTATATTCTTACTTTTGTCTGGCACTGTGGAGCAAATAGATTGAGAGATGCAGCAATACGCATAACCTTTAGCTTCACTGTTATCACAAGGAAAACAGTTACTGTTGCTATGGTTGTTTGGTCAGACTGTCACCCCATATCAACATTGTTAGTATTCACACTTGATAAAAAGATATCTTAAAAAAAAAGAAAGGAAAGAAAGAAGAGACAGAAAAGTAAAGCAAAATGCTCTACAAAAAGCAGCCCAATTCTCATCTAATATCTTTAAAAAATCTGCTATGCTGATGCCAGCCTATATGCCTATCACTGAAACCACATAAGATTTCAAATAATGGAAAAGGTAGGTAGAATATAATGACAAATAGAACACCACTGCGTATTTTTTTCTGATTACAGTGATGTTTAGATTGTTATTTGCAAACCACCCATAAGGTATTTTCAAGGTCAGGAAGAACACTGACTAGAAAAAGGAAAAAACAGAGATGATTTTCAAGTGCATCTAAACTGTGTTAAATCTTGGTGCCGTACTCTGTACAGACTGAAGCCTCTCCCATATGAGACTATTATTTCTCAGCATCTTGTTAGCCCTGCTTTGCACATAACCTTGTGAACCACTCAGCTTTCAGAATAACGACCCGCAGCCCTACAGCCATACCGCCAACTTTTATGATTAGACTGAGAAATTTAAATTAAACTTTCTTCCAAGCACAGCTGTACACAGCGAACATTTGAAAGTATTCCTGCAAGGTATGTTGTTAAATAGTTCAACAGTCTAAACAGTGAAGCGCATAAGCCAAAACAAACTTAAATAGATCCCACAGCAAACCCATCCACTGGAGCTCAGATAAAAGCACAGAGTGCTTTTTATCCACAGAATTCCGAGTGGCCCAGTTGCCACCCCCCATCGATGGCCAAAGAGGATTACATAAAGAACAAGATTAAGCATAAATATACAAAAATCAGCAGCTTCTCAGTCTTCATCACAGCCCAGGTCTACAGATAACTTCTCTGTACCCACAAATAACATACTGATGCACTCTGTTCATCCAGCTACATCTGCAGAAAGGGGCAGAAGATTGCTAGAGGACTCTGTTTTCCTAAAATCCATTTGCTTTGCTGTCTTCAGGAAATAGGATGCTAGTTTCTGCCCTTCCAGCCATAATGGAGCCAATATTTTATCTGTTGCCTTCATGTGAAAGGGCGGGAAAGGTTTTATTCCATCCTGTGGAGAAGATGGAGGATCCATGCTTGCAGCCCATTGATTTGTACCTACTGCTACATGCATAAATAAAAGTGGGCTTATTTAAAAATTGTGACTACTGACGTTCTTTCAGATGTTTTAAGAGAGACCCTTCTTGTTTGACAAAACTAAAACCAAAGCTTTCCTAGAAAATTCATCACAAGTTGGTGCATAAGCCACAGTTGTTTCCCACATTGGGAACGATAGCTCTTACTCTTTTGCTTCATCACTATGCTGCGATGCAGCTAGCCAGCTCATTGGCAAATGTAGATTAACGTATACCCCAGCAGTACTGTAATATAAAAACAATGCTATTATTAAAAAGCTAGAGTTTGAGAACTACAGAGTACCAGCTTGCTGTGCTATGCATGTGCACTCTCAAGTACTCAACATTCTGCTGGCACCTTTTTGTGCTCCATCCTAATGCTCCAGCTTTTACCTTGAAGAAGCCTCCCTCATGATTACTACAGCATAGAAGTTGCCACATGCATGCTTTGGAAGGCTGAGGAAAAGTTGTCTGCTAACAGTCACAGATTTCTATTGTTTTTGGAGAAGTGAGGGGTAAGCCACAATAGGTTCTCTGGAAGCAGTAGCAGTAGAGTATATTTAAGCATAAATAGAATAATCACTTGTGTCAGCAGGGCTGGTAAGACTGCCATTTGCTCTGACATTAATGCATATATTGAGTTGGCATTCCTGATCTCAGTGCATTAATTTATATTTTGTAATGGTTAGACCCCACAGAAGAGCACAGGAGAGAAGGTGTGAGACTGACCACGCATGTGACAAGCAGAATTCCCTCCAGTTCATTACAGGACAGTTGGCAAAAGCATTCTTCTCTCACACACAGTGACAGCGTCACTTAACAACTCAGGAAAACGAACTGCAAAAGAAGAACTGCATCTGAGGCATGAGGGGAAAAAAGTCCAGGCAAACGTCTACTTATAATGCTACTGCAGATCTAGCTCAGACATATCCGTCAGGCAAAAGGGAATGAACAAGCATCTTGTTCTCAATTCTCTTTTTCTTTTTCTCTGATACAAAGTTGAAGCTCTACAGAAAAACAGAAAGCTATTTCAGCTCTCATCAAACCTCAGAAAAAAATTTCAGCTATAAGAGAACTGTTTGTTGTGGAATACAACATAATAAAACCCAGTTATGACATGTTGCTCAGCTTGAGCTGTCCCTCTATGTCTGCCTGAGCCTCCTGTTGGCCACGACCAGCTGAGCTCTGTGTCTCCCTGCAGCTCCTGCAGGCTTGTAAGAAACTACCTTGGAAGGTAAATAGGTGTGCGTGGCTGGAGCGAGCCAGGGGGGTGTTTAGGTTTGGGTTGCTTTGCCTTATTCTTTTTCTGAGTACATCAGTATCCTTTATGTGCTATAAAATCAAAGCAATTATAGAGCATTTTCTTAAGGTAAGAGCCAGAAAGGAAAACCACCACAGCAACAGGAGGGAAATAAAATAGGAAAACACAACATAAGAAATGGAAACATAAGAACAATTATCCTTCTGAGGTACTGCATATTTGAAGGAGGATATGAAATGGCAAAAGCTCAGTCAGCTCCAGTATGTCAGGCTATCACAGTTACTGAACGTGTCACGGAATGGAGAGCATGCACAACGGGGAGACAGAAGCTGAAATGCACAATAGCTGTGGGGCTGGGAAGGATGGAGATGCACCCTGAGCAGTGCTCTGCCACACACGGGTACACACCTGGGAGGGCACATGCCTTCTGCATCATTTGACTCCTGTTGTAGAGGACAGGAGAAAAAGCAATGCTAATGGTACTACAGACCATGTAAACCAGAAGTTTAGTCATCACGTCCAACAAGGGGATTTTTGCTATGTGCTTTTACAGGCATGAGGACCATGGGGTGAAGACTGAAATTTGTTATTGCCGAAGTAGAACTAAAGAACTGTTAACTAAGAGGGAATTAATCCACTAAATTATAGGGGGAGTGATACTGTAAATTTTCCACCGTGTGAGGTATTTAAATGAAGGCCAATGTTTTTGTAAAGAATTTTTTTTCCATCAAGCCACGTTTATTTCTGTTGGTGCGGGTCCCAGAACACCATATGTGCTATGAAATCCCTAGATGACACTGTACCCTTTCCATTTTGCAGGGGTTTCACAAAGCAGAAGCATTGCTTCACCCTTTTTATCTAAAGCACAACACCCAAAAAACAAAAGTGAGAGAGTTTTGGCTGACATGGAAACCCTTTTGTCCAGAACAAGTCTTCTGTTTAAATCTTTCATCTGGCAATACGAGCAGGTGCCCTTTGCTTTGATTAAATCGGGCCAGCAAGTGCCAAGAGGAACTCGGACTGAATTCTGAAGACTGCTTCTGGTCAACACACAACGTGGATTTCAAGGAGACCTTCTGTTCAGCCCTCCCCAGCAGGAAGCAGAGAGATGCGGTAGATATGTGCACAGAGGGAAAAGCAAGCTGAAAGATGCCTATCACTCAGCCTTCCCCAGACTGACCTTCCTTCACACTTGTAAAAAAAAAAAAAAAAAGAAAACAATAACAAACATGACCGCCCACTGGACTTAAAGTTCTGTAAGTACAACTCATGTGCAGGAGATATCAGCCCTTCCCCAGAGCTGGGCCTCCACTGCTCAGTGCAGTGATGTGCAGCCGCATCTGTCATGAGGCATTACCTGATGTCAGCGATGTAATGCAATAAGAGATACAACCGGTTCTGGCACGTAAGAAAATGACAAATCAGTCTGGAGAATTTGAAGAGACAGTTTTCTGGAGGAACGCAGGTGCAGAAGCTGGGCTTTAACAAAACTTCTTTCAAATGCAGGAAGTAAACAATAAAAAAGGCCATTTTACCCTAAGTAGATTTTAGAAAATAGGTTTTCTATCCAAATGTTTTGCTACAGCTGCAAACCACAGATTCAAAAGCTGACAAACAAAATTTCTTTCAAACTCCAGCGTGAGGAGAATTGTGGAGTGAAAGCGACTGAGGGCTTCATATCCATTAGGATCCCACCACTTCGTTCCAATCAGGAATCAAGCATGGAATGTAATAAATTGTTTGTATCTTTCTTATTGCTAGAAGTTCAACTATTTCACATGTTCAGAATTGTGTCTTCATATAGGAATGAGAAGTTAGCAAAGGTCTTAGCGAGACTGTAAACCTTTCTGCACAGAGACTGTGCTACCTTTGAGCAGCGCTGACACAAAGGGGCACTCCCTTTGTTACAAGTCTGTTATGTTCTGCCCTTGGTGACCTCTCTTGCTGGTACAAAAGATTCTGGGTTCAGCAGTGCACGTATCAAATGATCCCATTTGATCAAGGTTAAGAGATGTTTTCATCAGATCAGACACTTTTTTTTTTAACTTTACTTTCTGTCCACTGCCACCCAGAACATTGCCTCTTTCAATGAAATAACAGTTCAAAACCCAAAGGAGCTGGATTTTTCAGGCACGATCAAGTTCTACCATCATCTCACAGGACACATACTGCAATCTCCTTCTAACTGTCCTCTCCAAAGCATCACACAGACTAACTAAACCCATGACACATGCTCCACAGGTCTACCTAAAGCCTTCCCAGACTGAAACCTGGGTGATGAGAGGCGAGGAGAGGCGAGGAGAGGTGAGGCAAGGAGATGAGAGATTTGTTCTCCAACCAAGGTCAGCCCTGTGAGTGTCTCTGTACACCTTCCACAGGAACCAGTGGAGCTGAGCACCAGGAGGAGGAAAATACAGAAACAGAAGTGCTGCTATTTTAAAAATAAAATATTATTTTTATATCTAAAAAGGAAAAAAAACACAATCTGACAACAACAAATCCACACCAATAAGAACAGGTACAAAAAGAAGTGCACTGACATGACCCAAAGACCCCAGATATGTTGAAGGTATGGATTTTGTACCTCAGTACTGATATTTTGTCAGTACCAGAGATAATCTTTTAAAATCATATTGTCTGCAACATTAATTATGTTTTTGGCTGATGTTGCAGCGTAACTGCACATTTAGCACTTCTATTATTTTTTTAAAGGAGAGGAAAAAAGAAAGAAGAAAAAAAGAACTATGGAAAAACCTGTCAGAACTGACTTATCAGAGATGCAGATAACTCTGGACACAAGGAGCATCTTAACTTGAAGAGTGGAGAGGTGCTATCAGACAGACACAACAGTTCTTTTGTTGGCAAATAAAAAGCAGCTTGGAGTACCCACACACTGCAGCACTCCCAGCTCCCACCACCACCCACAGCAATGCATGGCACACATGGGCTCACCGTTCCACCCCCGGACATGAGCAGCCAGCTCTGGAAGCATTCTGCAGAAGCAAATAGGCCGTTTTGGCAAAGCTGATCTAACCATGCTATCTACATACAGGATCGGGAGCTGGTTACATGCACATTTGAAGCCAAACTCCAATGCTGGTTCTTGTTCTCCCTCTGTAAAATATCTGTATAATACCTGAGAAACCTGTCAGCAGCATTTGGAGCCTTACCCACTGTTTCTAAAGTTCTCTGAATATGATAAATACAAGGGCATACAACAAGGAACCCACTGGACTAACGAGGATTTATTTTTCCACTCACTGCCACACCAATTTTAATTAAATAAGATACCAAACCAATTAATAAGCCCTACTAATAAGATCCACTGTCTATTAGCATATGAAGCTAAAGTAATTTCTTGCTGAGACTATTTATGAGAGCAGTTATTCACTTGGTAACCATTTACATAGTAACAGCACTAAAAAATACAATAGATTGAGGACCTAGTAGATGGGAAATTAAATGTTGCATGCTTTAAATTGCATCTTTTTAAAAATACATATATCCAGTGAGAATAAAAGGGGAGAAATTCCTGTAAATAAGAGTGACAAATAAATGGTGTCTCCTGTTTTCCTGAGCCACTAGAGTCACTCTGCCCATGCATAGGAAGGTAAGCTCCCTGCCTTGGTGGCCCCGCAGCCCATGAGATGAAGAAGACATTGAGGTCACGACAGTAACAAGTACTGTTAAAACTAAGGTCACATTTAAGCCAATTAAGTGCTGTCACTGATCACAAAATCCTAATAAATTAAGAATTAGTTAGCCAGCCTCTCCCAAAAGCGACAGAGTGCCATGCTCAGCCGCCTGGAAAGCACCGCAGTGCTGAGCTATGTGCGACCATAACCAGGCATGTGTCAGACCCACTGGAGCACACAGCTTTGCAAATGTCCCCAGAGCAGAGGCTCGTTAGTTGGGAAACATTCTCTCCCAAGTGGCAGGCACAATCTAATTTATCATCTCCTGGTAATTGCTGTCTGCAAGTGTTCTATTCCACACAGGCGAGCAGAAGGAAGCTTTCTGGGATGAGGCTCACCCACACGAGGAGATGGATTAAATTAGACCTTTTATTGTTCCCCTCATGGCAGTTTGTGCTTTTCACTCTCACTGAATCTAATCTCTCCCTCCTTGTGAGGCAGGAACACACTCCATGTCCAGTGGAAGCTGCTGTGGAATATTCCCAGTTGTCCCCATTGCTCAGACCATAGAGTGACAGAATCATTAGGGCTGGAAAAGACCTCTCATATCATCTAGTCCAACCATCAACCCATCCCCACATGCCCACTGAACCACGTCCCTCAGTGCCACACGTCCACGTTTCTTGAACACCTCCAGGGACAGAGATCCCACCACCCACCACTGACAGCCTGTGCCAGTGCATCACCACTCTTTCTGAGAAGACATTTTTCCCAGTAACCAACCTGAACCTCCCCTGACCAGACACAGCCTCAGAGAGGGTTCGGAAAGAGTTTCGTCTCAGCATTGTGCACTTAGTAGAACTCATGTATATATACTGGTTATGCAAAGGTAGCACAAAGTGACAGAAAGCGTTCCAAGACACAAGAAAATCTGGCATTTACAGAAACATCCGAGTTCCTCAAGGTATTTCATTCAGATTCCATCCAAAATAAAACTACTGCAAAGTATTTGCCATTCCTCAGGACTTCCTGAATAAGTCAACAGTAAAGCAAGGGATGCATAAACTACTCTGTCTACAATGTACAAATGAAAAAGCCATCTAGCTGTGAAATTTATTAAGAGATTAAAACACTTCTTGATCTCAGCTGTGCCATCAGCTTCTGGCTGGCAGTGGTGCACTCAGCAAAGCGGATGGCAGCGTGTGTTGCAGGCTCCCTCGCAGGGGGCATTGACTCCAGCACTAGTTCTGTACGTTTCCACTTCCACATCTTCGCGTGCAGTATGCGTATTATTTATCTGCTTGAATGCCGTCCCTTGGCATAATAAAACACATTTGTTTCACAGAAATCCAAGCGCTCCTTCCCGTCGTGCTGGCTGGCTGTGCTGCTCTGCTGAAGAGTGCCTCTGAAGCTTCAGGAGGTTTCCCAAACAATACGACATCAAAGCTGAACGCAAGTTAGCTGTTCACACAATCTTTCCCTGGGAAGAGAGAAGGGAAGGAGGAGCCAGAAAAAGTGAAGTCTCACCTCATTTTTGGCGAATTATTAACCAATTTCAAATACAAACGAAGTCAGCATCCCACAGTGATTAGGGAGTTGCACTTCAGCAGATTTCATAAAAATAATAAAGAAAGAAGACTTAGGAGTGTTTTGAGGGTTGGGTCATGTTGGATTTTTTAATCTGGATCATTTCAGTGGTATTGCAAAACCGAAAAATGGCAAAAGGGTTGGGGTTACCATCTGCAGAGAGGGGCAGAACGAAGGGGACAGAGCTGGAACTTCTGAACCAGACTGTCAGAAAGGAGATTGCCACTATGGACAGGTTTGCAGCAAAATGCTGCACTTAATACACAGAGTAGAACTCAAGAAAGGTTTAATTAAACACAGAAGTTTTCAAATTCTGAGTTGAAACTTCAGTGAGACAGAGGTGCAGAAGCTGCATGGGACCAGAAAGCTTCACACCTATTGGTAAAGATCTGCCATTTCCAAAACATTGGAGCTCATAGCCACTTTGTGCATCTCATGCAAATATTTACTGATTGCTGATAAATGTGAACATGCCCTCTGGCATCAGAGACAAATGAAATTTTCCAAAAGTGATTCATCACAGCAAAATAAAATCTCACATAGGTGCTAAACAATAATTTGCCACTTAAACTTAGGACTTGGTCTTGAAGGAAATACTTAAAGACAATGCTTAAGATGAATTCTATTGCTGAACTCCAGCTCCAGTCTATACTGCTGCATCTACCATTTGCCCTTCAAGATTTCCATCTGATGTTAACCTGCCTGAACACCCGAAATTCTACCTGAGATGCTGCTGAGGCAAGTAACAGGCTGCAGGGAAAGGGAAAAATAAGGCTGGCTGCAGAAATAACTGAGATGTGATGGGTGGGAAGATGGGAAACACACTCAGCGTAGTGTCCAAGCTGCACTCCTGAAGAAGCATGCCTTACATCTCACAATGCCAGCAGGTGAAGGAACAGGGAAGAGGAAGGCAGAGGTCAGTGAGGGTGTTACAAGCAGCCAGCAGGATGGGATATGGAGCTGCCACTCTGCCTGCTGCTATGGGGATGAGAAGGCTGAGAAGAGCTTCAAACCATGCAGGTGAGACAAAAAAAGCTAGCCCATTTCTAGCACTTCTCTTATGTTTCTTCTTACTTTTCATGAAGAAATGAATTGCTACAGAATCGCACACAACCAGGCAGAGAGTTCAAGGAGGATATGGGCTTCTTCCTGGGAAAAGAAAGAAAAATCTGTTGGCAACAGCCAGGTACCTTATTGTAGCACCTGCAGCGGTCAGCCTGATCTTTCACTGAAGACAAAATATTCAGACAATGTAGTTTCCAATGCTGGAGAAAAAAGAAACCCAGCAAACAACAGCTACAAAAACCACAGACAATATCACAACCAAAGAAAGGCTCAGAAATGGATTTCAGACTGATCTGTGTCAACATTCAGATAGTGTTTTAATCATCCCAGACAGCTTCCTCCCAGCATCCTGAATTTCATAAATCAGAACCAGTTTTAATTAGAACAGCCTCCCAGCACCCCCTCTACATATAGCTGTGACTTCAGCTATAACACAGAACAGAAGCACTCACCTCACCCAGCAGAGGCACAGATAAAAGACATGTTGTCTGAAAAACTTCATTTTCCTCATTTCTCTTGTTGTTGTTTCAGTTATTTTTTTTCATTAGAGACTCCACTACTGCTGATACCCCTAAGGCAAAGCTTATGTGAGTGGCCCTGAGCTTGCACCTCTTGATGCAGTCAGAAAAGTGCTGTTCTGAAATAGCTCCAGCAGCCTGCTAGCAGCAGAAACCATTCACGAACTTGACAGCCAACTTCTAGGCACCGCTACACATCAGTCTCCTTTAAAAGAACTAACTGGAAAACCCCTCAGTCTTATTTCTCAGTTCTAAAGGATCATAATGGCAGAGGGTTTCTGAAGAGGAGGGTTACCAGGTCACAATGCCCGCAACATTTCAAACCTCCTGAGGAGCTGGCCTCGCTCCCCTGCCAGCCCCCTACCACTCATCAGTGCTGGCTGAATGTTTCTGGAGACCAAATAGTGGGTGTGAGCACAATGGGGCAGAGGGTGGTGCATTTCAACAGTTGCAACAGCAACAGTGGGGCACCTCCACTGGAGTGTAGATTTGTATGAGTGCAGCATGCAGGCGCTTGTTTATCACTGGTGAAAATGCACAGCTCATGGTGGTGACTATGTTGAAAAAGAGCATTTTGTAGCTGAGAACTTGCTCTGTCAACCAGTGCTATAGTACTCTTTGTAGTAATTTCCATGGAAATAAACAGAAAGCATTACTTTCGGAGCGGCCTATGTAAATATTTCGATACAACCAAAAATACCATCAGATTCCTAAAGCAGCTTATGAGACACAACCAAATCTTTAATTCCTCTGCCGCCATGCCATTTGCCTGTTGTTGCCCTATTAACCCCACTGGAAGTGGCAATGGACCACAATCGTACAAAAGCTGTGTTTTTCCTCTCCCCTTCAGTAAAGCACACTTGCTCACAGCACACTTGCTGACCTGCCAGAGCTTGGCTTCACCCCTGCTGTAAAATCTGCAAGGAGTACACGTAACAGGCAAATGAACCAAGCAAGGTCACGAAGCCCAGAACGGATTAGAAATAAATACTGTGGGTCAGTGCCTCAGGGGGCTGTTGAAATCAGGAGTGCTTCATTTGCTTATACCAACAGAAGATTTGTTGCAGAAATACTGAATTTAATGCAGAAATATTTCTGTTCAGTCTTGAATCTGCATTTCAGCCACCCCATACCAGACAAATGTGTCATTTTAAAATATAACACATCACAAAACTCTGTCTCTGCCCTATTGCTCCTCTTGCCACTGTAACTGCCAGCATAATATTATTTGCTTGAAAGAAGTTACTCCCAGTATACATCCATGGAAGAAAGAGGAAAATCCTTCCAAATGGTTTATTCAGAAATGAAAAATTGGGGATCTGTAGCTTTTATATCCAAGACTCGCATCTAGTGTACAGAAAGATGAATGTATGGATGGATTTAATCTAGACCATTACTAGAAATCTCCTGTGACCTGAATTCTTATCAGTGTAACTCCACAGATCCTCCTGTGAATGGAGGGAGAGCTGGACAAGCCAGGAATGTGAGCCAAAGGGTTAGGAAATTGGCACCCTTTATTTTTTCCTCTTTTACCATTCAAAAGTTTCTGTTTGTTTGTTGGTTGGTGTTCTTTTGAAAGGGATCAATTCTCTAATACGAGTGAGTTATGCACATCTCATTTACTGGAAGAAAACATGAGAAGAGCAGCTTACTGGAAGGGAAACTTATAAGAAAGGCTAAATTGGATCTCGAATAGCTCCTATAACACAGCTATTCTTTATTTGGTTTTGACATTTTTTCACTTGTCTCTGGAAAAGTACATTACTCGGGAGGAACTGCTGATGAATTTCTGACAGTATGCCTGGGTTTTGTTTTTTGGTTTTTTTTAAGAAGGCACCTTGTAGCACAGTTTTCATACTTTGTATCAAAATCACACCATAGCTGAAATATTCCAGGAACCACATGCAGAATTAGCCTTCCTTCATGTACAATTCAAAATGTTCTTTGGTTGTCAATACATAGTATCTCAACAAAGGTGGCTTTGTCAGCAGAGTTTTTGAGAATAAAGCAAAAAGAGGACTCAAAAAATGGTAGAAACTCTGGAAGCACAGTCAGGAAAGGCTAAGTCAAAGTCTGATATAGGCCCATTCCAAGCATTTTTGTGGCATTTTGTAAACCATATGTAGTCGTAGACACTCTGCCAAGCCTCAGCCTCCTTTTTCAGGGCTTAAGGACTGTCAAGACCACACTGGCTCTGATCAAAATCAGGGAAATTTTTTTCAAGTATTTTGTAAAATAATCTGCCTTCAGGACATTTCTCAACATGTGAAAGTCCAGACCAGTGCATGGTCAGCCAGTGCTGCTCCACATGGACCATGACATAGAGAAGTGGGCAGCAAATACCAAGTTAACTGGAATCAACACTCACAGACCGTACTTCCCATGGTTTGTAACAAAACAGGTTTTGACTTCAGGTTCAAACTCACAATTTCTTCACCAAGAAGGACTGTGTGTTTCTAGCCAAGGAAGAATGGAGCACTGTCCATTATGAACATGCCAGTAAGCTCTAGGAGGAAGAGAAACAACTGAGATACACAGGGACAGCAATGAGCTCAGGCAAAGCCTGCAGCAATTTGTTGCATACAGCACATTGACAGCACATTGAGTTTCATAATTCTCATGGAATTATGACTCACGGAGATGCTGCAAAATAAGTTATGGCAAGAATGGGTGAGAGTGACCCACACACCATCCTCGGATGTGTGCTGTAACCCCAGTCCACTCCAGGTTAAGCAAGACATATATGACATATCCTACCTAGGGTAATCATTTTAGTGCTCTTCATTTACTTCTCTCTGACACCGAAGTTATAATGCAAGCAGCTGCTACGAGTTCTCACGGATTCACAACTTACCTTCTCCTGCAGTAATGTCATCATCTGCCAACATACCTGAAAGTAACACAGATGCATGTCAAATTTCACTAACGGGATCATGGCAGGTGTCACTTTGTTTTGGAATTACGATCATGAACATTTTGCTAATCATATTTGCAAAGCATAAGCACTCCCAAGGCTTAACAACAAGAGCAGGTATACACTTGTTGGGAATATCTGCATGGCTGTGTGCTGGCCTGCATGCTGTGCTCACGTGCATCACTTGTACCTTTCCTTATGTGCACTTACTGATATACACCTCAGAAAAACAAGTTAAACCAAAAGCCAGTGTTGCTGATATGTTTCTGAAAGCTTTTTTTCCACAAAAGCATGACTGTTGAAAATGGCTGCTAAAATGCTTTGGCACAAAATGCATGAAGGGCATACATTAACATACATTGATTACTTGTATTTTTAAATGTAAATGTGGTCTGCTCAGCATCTGATAGAATTATGCCTGCGGCAGTTAGCAAACATCATTGACATTCAATCCTCTGTTCTGAAGTATTGCAAAACATCTGATTCAACAGTTTTTATCGGGATAATATTCATAGTGCAAAGAGGAAACTACTCAGAAACACAGCTGGTTCTGTCTCTCAGGTCTGTGGGTTTTGGACACAATTTCCCCAGGTGATGCCTTTACCTGAGGTGATGGAGTTCCCTGTGGCACAGCACTGGTAGCCTATGCACAGGTGCATGTCTCCAGCTCTATCCTCTCCCAAACATGGCAATTCAGGTTCGGCTCAGCAGCACTCCCACCCCAGCAGCCAGTCCTTTTCTGCTCTGAGGGGAAGGCAACAGGCCAGAACACATCTTCTAAAAGCATCTTAAGTGAACTGCCAGTCGTAGATATGGCACAAGCTGGGAAGCCCACTCTTAATATCAAGGGCATTAATACAGTCAGTAGATTACCTCTTAAAATTCAACAGCTTCAATCAGTGCCCCAGGGCTCATCAGCAGCAATCAAGCAGTTAATAGCTCTACAACCAACAGGGGGATGCCCAGATTCTCACATACACATGATAAATCTGTAACTTTTTCCTTGTCCTGACAGGAGACTCACATTTTCACCCCCGCTGGTCAATGCATAAAGACAACTCGCTATCAATCAATAACCCAGCACTCTTTTGACTTTCTTTTGAATCCATATAGTTAATTAATATATATATGTACATCCAAAATCTATACATATTAAGCCTGGATTACAAAATCCTTTCCTTGCCCAGTATGAATAACGTGCAAAATATGAAGATCCAGCCAAAGCAAGCTGCTCTAATTCTTGTGTATTTATTTGGCTTGAAACCAGCCATCAAAGAAAAGACTGCCGTTACTTGAGCACCAGGCCTTAAGTGATAGATTTCCAAGTGCATCATTTTTAGAGACATTAGAGGCTATCAGGCCTATATGGTTGCTAAGATACCATGAATCATGAAGGAAAATATAAGATAATGGTAGGCAGACACTGCGATGTTTATCAGAGTATTTTCTCTGCATCTTTCTTAATAGCATCATGATTAGAATCATTTTCAATAGTTCCCATCTATTTTC
Source organism: Pavo muticus (assembly GCA_016647715.1). Taxonomy (NCBI): domain Eukaryota; kingdom Metazoa; phylum Chordata; class Aves; order Galliformes; family Phasianidae; genus Pavo; species Pavo muticus. The sequence goes on from JACDJE010000124.1 coordinate 1,566,557, forward strand.
CAGCTAGGTGAAAGAATGCAACTGCATTAAGTTGGCAAACATTGTTTATAATTCATATTTTGCCAAGTGTAAATGAATCTGTGGAAGTCAGGATTTGTAATTGCTACAGCAGAATTCATTAATAAGTAAGAAGGTGTGGCTGTGCACAGGTTTCTCTCCTGGCTATTAAATACTATCTCCAGACTTGGAATGAAACCATCCTTCAGTGATTTCAAGTATATTCTGCGATAACGCAGACTGTGCTTTCAAAGAGTTTTTAAATTAAATTTGTAGCTGAGGTAATTGCTGCTGCAAAATTATGCAATCGAAGTAAAGCTTTATGCTGCAGCTTTCTTGATATTATAATTTAACTGCCTCTTTTCTAAATCATAAAAGTGTGAGATATCAGATTAGTGCAAAGCATTAGATTATTACTGAATTATTTCATCTTTTATCTCTGAGACTAGATAGTGAGAAGCAAAGGGACAAATCCACAGTCCAGCGTGCAGTGCTGCATGCCAGCTCCCAAAAACTCTTCTCTGGGTTCACTCTTCTACTGCTCTAGAAAGGTAACATCCAAGACTGGGAAAGGAGCGTCCATCAGCCCCTTTCTCTGACTTGTATCCCCATAACTGAGACTACGTGTAAAGGTGTAATTCCTGCGCCAGTGGACAGGAATACTCAAACATATTGTCAATAGAAAACGTAATGCAAAAGCTGTTCTAGAAGTAACATTTTGTATTTTATGATGTTGGCCCACTACATCAGAGGCGGATGTTGGTGGTATGGCAGTAGAGACTGAACCTTCCCACCAATATCCCATTACATTTTGTTGCCATGTGACAGACGGCAGCAGAGGGGCAGTCTGATGGAATGGCATCTGATACAGAAGAGCAGACAAAGCAAAAGGATGGAACTGAATTGCTCCATGTGGAAAAAATGGCACCCATCAGCATTCATCAGTGCTTGCTGAACATTTCTGGAGACCAACACAGTAGGTCTGTGGGTGTGAGCACAGTGAGGCGGTGGGTGGTCCATGTCAGCAGTAGTGACAGCAACATTAAAGACAAGCCATGTTCTGGATGGCCATGCACATCTGTCACACCATGAAATGAATAGCATCTCGATCAGCACATCCACGCAAATTATCAGATTATGACCAACTGTGTACAGAGCTGAACATTATCTTCAATGTGTTGGAAATTACTGTGGCAGTGTTGAAATATCACAAGATTTTTGCCAGATGGGACCCATGAATGCTCATGCAGGAACAGAAAGAACACTGTCTGCAAGTTTGTCAGGACCTATTGAACCAATACAAGGCTGAAGGCAACAGTTTTCTGGATCATATCATTACTGGTGACAAGACATAGCGTTACCACTACAAGCCAAAGTAAAGACGGCAGTTCTTGAAGTGGCAACACGTGAATTCCCCCATCAAATAAAAAGTTCAAGACACAGCCCTCAGCTGGTAAAGTGATGTGCGTTGTGTTTTGGGATAGGAAAGGAGTGATACTTTCGGATTTCCTGGAACCCAGACAAATCATCAACTTTGACACTAACTAAGCTGAAGGCTCAAATTTCCAGCATCAGGAGAGCGAAGAAGACAACCTCTCCCTTGCAACAAGGTAACGTCAGGCCCCATACCAGTTTGAACACCATGGAACACATTGCCAATCTTGGCTGGAGTGTCCTGCCACAGCCACTGTATAGTCCAGATAAGGCACCTTCTGACTTCCATCTGTTCAGGCTACTGGACAACACTTTCCTAGCAATTACACCATCATAGCAGCCATGAAACAGTGGGTCTCCTCCAGTGGTGTAGATTTTCATGAGCACCTTGCTCATGAAAATGACCTTGCGGGACCTTGTTCATCGCTAGTGAAAATGCGTAGCTAAATTGTGCTCTTCATAGCTGGAGTAGTTTCTATGGAAATAAGTAAGGAGGTATTACTTTCAGAGCAACCTATGTAGGTGCTTCTTATTTGCCATTCAGGAAACCCACAAACTTGTGGACCATCTGTCCACAAGTATTGACTCACCCGTAGTAACCCTGGAAAGATACTTGGAAGCAGCCTCACTGGATTACAAAATACCAATTAGAAATTTCCTGTCTAGACTGCAATATTTCTAAATGAAACTCTTCTTGACTGAATTCACTCTGAAACGCAGCCATCATAACATCATTCTGAATTATATAGACTCTTGTTTGTTTAATAAATAAAGTAGAACGGGAAGACTGGTGTTTTTGCCACAAAGCACCTTTCTCAGTGCAATATCGCTCAGCCAGAAGTCCTACCTCTTGTGCAGACATACCATCTCGTTTATGTTCAGAAGAAGTCTTACACTGGAAAGGAAGAGTATTAGTTACACTACTGCAGCATTATCCTATTACTATATTTTATCTGCCTGGTGTTAGAAGGGCGGCACATAACAGAAGAAAGACTAAGACTAGACAGATGGACTTCCTTCATCCAAGCTTTCAAATAAAGCACCTTTGCATTTTGCACTAGAGAGACATTTTAATGTCTCTTGCTAATTACCTTTCTGAAAACAAAATAAGGATAGGGTGAGGGAGGAAGCTGGAGACACACAGGAGGAGGCACCAAGCAGCCTAGGAGAGCAGTGACAATACACTAGAGCAATTAACCTGCAGCTGCTACGAGATTTAATCTGGATCTCCCACAAAACCTGACTAGTGACACCTTCCTGGAACTATACCCTCTGTGTCCAGTATATATTTGTTGTTTAGCTTGCAGTTCTGTCTCAAAGCAAGGTTTCCCCGTCCTTGAAAAGAACTACGAACACTGCCTCATAATCCAACACTTTCAAGAACACTGGACATTTTTACATTCATTTAACAAACATCAGTAGAACAGGCTGAGAGAGGTTTGCTCACAGCAAAGAAAAGGAGCAGTAATATTTCTAATTTTCCTGGCACCTGCAAAGGTAAATACACATTGATGTTTGGGGACTGTAACTTTTTAAAAGTAAATGAGCCTTGAAGATTATCTGTCAGCTAAAATGTACCCAAGGGCTTGCATTGCAATGTTTCTTTTTTAAAGAATGTTTGTTTTAACATTATGGTTGCAACCAGTAGAAGAAAAATGTAGAGCCATCATAAAAGATGTGAGTAGATACCCAGTTGTTAGAGCTGGTTTAGGAACAATCATAGGAGTGATGGACTGTGCGACCCAGGAGAGGTTCCTTCCAACCCTAATGATTCTCGGAATTGATTTTCTTTTGCAACTCACTTTCAGTTAGTGCTTTAGAAAAAAAAAAATAAAAAGGGTTAGATCAATGCTAGCTTCAATGACACAGTCATTCCAGCTCCCACAGCATTTTCTTACCATGGCAATCTCTTTATTTTCTTTCTTATATGAAGACCATTCTCTACTTCTCTCTTCCTGGTTGTGCATAAATATAAGGGGTTGAACTCCTAGTTTACTGACTCCAGGGATGAATGCAACATTAATACAAATTAGTTAGCACTCAGAGAGTGAGTGTATAGTTATTCTGCCCACAATTCAGGAGAAGTGATCTCTGCATTCGTTATCATGCTTGCTAAATAGACTCCTCTAGCCAGAAGCTAGAACAGAACTGCATATATGAGAAATGTTTCTCTCTCTCTAGAAAGATGCATTCTGTAAATTCAACATTGCAGGGTATCAACACAGTTCTGTACAAACTGGTATTTCCACTACTGAACGCTGGTAGACTGTTAAGGGCAAATTTCCTCGCTTTCAGTCTACAGTCCAAAGGGAGGAGAGAACTATTCCCCTTCTTCCTTCCCTTTTCAGCCCACTGACATAACAGTCTGGACCTAAACAAGAAACCTAGCCCTAAACTGTCTCTCCTATGCCTTTCTAATGATTTGCTATTTCCACTGGGCTTTTCTATACCTTCTGCCTCTCCCTTTCATATTCCATACCACAGCTGACAAAAGGGAGTCAGAACCATCAGGCCGCATCTATGATAGAATGCTGTTTCATGCTGCAAATCAAGCTATGGCCTGAGCCCACTGCTGCTGATATGTTCACTGTTCACTGAGGGTCACCACACTCTGAAACACCTCTTACCACCTATCATCCAGATCCCCGTGGCAGGAAGACGTGCTGACCTAACTGACACTCTGCAGATCTCTGCATCCAGACTGTGGTGTGCGTTACCGCCTACCATACTCTCAGCTGTCTGCCTCAGATGAACAAATTACCCCACCAGTGCCCACCGTGCAAGTTTTGCTCTACATGCTTTCCTGACTTGCAGTTTCACTCACAGTCTGAAACCATTTGCTTGCTACATCTGTGGCAACTGGCAGAGTATTTTTCCGCACGCTGCCTATGTATGGATGCCTGTAAGGACTGTCGCGGTATGGCTGGAGAAAAGCAATGAGTAACTGCTGCCTGTAGATCAGGAAAAAAATTAAACTGAGATGATGACTCTGAGGTCATCTCCATCCTCTGCGTCATGAAGGTTTGATGGTTGGAATAGTTGATCTTAAAGGTCATTTCCAACCATAATGATTCTACAGCTGTAAGGTTTGGGATGAGATGTAGAGACTAGCATCTGAGAAGACTACAGTGATTAGAGATTGGCTTATGGGCACTCCAAGATCTCCCTCTCAAGACAGCTGCTCAAAAATGAATTGCAGAGCAGGAAGCTCAGGCATTTCTGGAAGATTTCAGCTGGTTGATGGCATAAAGAAATCTCCTTAAAAGTAATAATTAAAATTAAAATAATAATTAAAAAAAAACAATGGCTTTCGCATGCCACATGGCAGATTCTCCAAACTGCCTTCCAGAGTTCTTGAACTAGGAACAGAACAGCCTTCTTTTATCTCATTTCAGAAGAGAAGGAACAGCAATATGGAAAAGGAGAACTAGAAACATGTAATGCCAAAATGCCCAATGAGACTGAATGTTGAATATTGAAATGAATGTTTGACAACACTTAGGCCTTTCCACAGTGTTGTTCATGAGGTATGAGGGCTTGGGCCAGGCAGGATGCCCAGATGCAGTGGCACCTGAAGTGGGCAGAGGGATGTGAACTTGCCACCCCAGGCTTCCTCATGGCCTGGCATGGCATGATCTCACCTGACAGCAGGCAGCTGCTGCTAGAGTTACATGTTATGCAGCAAAGCAGCACTTTAAAGTTGAAGACAGTCAGGACCCCACATAGAAGCAGCAGTCATTACAAAATGAGAGTACAAATGCACCCACCTTGACAGATTCATCCCCAAGAATGGGGTCCTGCTGCTTCGTTTGCCCTACATGCTTTGTACCTTATTGCAGGCAACACTTCAGTTTGATAACCTGAGCAGACCTCTCCCTGGCAAGCCCTGTGGAAATCTCCCTCAGGCAGTGTTAGCAGCAGTCTACTCTACTACTCACCACATATCTTTTTTGCATTTCTCACTTTAACAGCTCTCCATCCCAATGAGAGTGCAGAAGCAAGCTAGGCAGACAGAAACTGGCATGTCTACACAGCAGCAAGGCTGGCTATGATTTTGTAACAGGTTTATATAGCTGTCTATATTGAATGTTAGTATTAAGTTTTCCCTTATCTTCTCACATGCTAAGACATCTCTTCAGCTCCACAGGACAAATCTTAGCTCTGATCCAGCCTCTGCCTTGCAGCAGCGGTGCTCACACCCTTCCTGCGTGGCTTGGACAGCCTAACGGCAGTAGCAGCCCAGGAGCTAGGGTGCCTTTGTGTTGTTATTCTTCGCTGTTTAAGTGCTGATGCTAAGAATTAGCACAAAAAAGTTGTCTGGTCTATCCCCATAGGGTGGCTCACGAATTCCTGCTCTCACAGTATACTATCTTATATTTTTATGACAGAATTTCATTTACTTTATGCCAATACAATCCAATTAGTTTATATTGCAGCACTAAGACTTGCAGTATTTTGCTTTTTACATGCCATCTTTCCATTCAGCCTTTCAGAACTGTCATCAATAAACATTTTAACCAGTCCAAATTTACCTGCTCATTGTAAGGCAGTGACATAATCTAGGCTTTAGGCATTGTCCAGCATCCAAGAAAAGTCTGTGGCTTTTGTAATTTTTTTTCTACTGTGCTTCTTGCCTTATCACACGCATCTCCCACACCTTCTGGACTTGGTTTTGCTTTTCTGCTTGTTTCTGTTAAATCCCAGGAAGTTTCTCTCTCTTTTCTTCTTCTGTTCTCCCATAGCTCCTGCCACTCCTTGGATTTTCATCAACTCATCAGTAGGAAATATGTGTGATACAATTTAAGGAGTTGACCTGCTCTGTCCTTAATTTATTTTGTCCCAGTCTTACTGTTCATTTTGCTTTTGTTGTTTTCCAGACAGGCAATTTCTGGTTGATAAATGCATGGAAGAGGCACGTATCCAAAAAGTGCTGCCATTTCATATAGCCCAGTGTTTGGCATGGTCCCACAGAAATGTTGGTGGCCTTGCATGGGAATTAATACCTGCAAGTCCCAGAGATGGTTGGCTTCAGTTTCCTTAGTTCACAAAAACCCACTGCTTCACTGACATTGAAGTCCTATACGATGATGCGTAAATAGCAGATAACAGCCTGTACATTGTTAGCATACTTTTTGTAAATCCATTATGAAATTCATTTATTCTACTATCCCCTATGATCCCACTTTTCATTTTATTGTTATAGTCTAACCTTCACCTTGACTGCTCTGTTGCTTTTCATTCCTCTGAAGAAAGTATGTTTATTTCAATACTTGATCTTGAGCATTTTAGCTAACAATATCTGTAACATCCCTTCAAATACCTGTTACTGCTCCAGCAGAATTTCTTCTATTGCTTCAGGCAGTGTGATATCATTTCATTTTCCCTTGAAGAAGTGCAAGGTATTTTGGACAGTTTTCTGGGTTATATCGAAAGGTGCAGTAGGTGGGCACATTGCTCCTGAGCAGCTGGTACCACATAAGTGCTCGGGAAACGTTGCATACACAGTCCCCTCTTTAGCTGCAGACCACATCTGGGATGAACCTCCAATAGTAGTACTGCTGCCATGGGTAAGTTGTGATTGAAACTGCTTAAATATTTGGACAGTACTAGAGAAATAGGCAAAAGTGCTAAACTTTTCAACATTTTCAAAACCAACTTCTGAACTTTCTATAGAAATAAAAGGAAAAATAGTAAGAAAAGAGTNAAAAGGAATGTTCATTTATGGAGAAGCTGCAGTCCTGAACAAAATGAGAAGATACAAATATTCTGAACGGAGGCAAGCAAGTTAAGCATTTCTGCTTTCTTGTTACTGAGAACTTCTCATCCAAGAAAATTCTCCTAATGCCCTGAAAAGAAGCTCTTAACTGTGGACAATGTGCTCAAAACTCAACCTGTAGAACATCTTACCTCCCAAGGGAGGAAAATTTGCCCTTGCAAGATTTCTTGTTGTTCTCGACACAAGAAGTGATTGTACTGTTTGCATCTCTCACTCAAAATCAATGTTATTAGACAGAGGAGCTATATTCTGGTGTTTCACATGCACTAGTTCTCAAACTACATAAGAGGAGGAGCTGCAATTTGACCCTTTCACATTCTGTATCTGACTAAAGACCGTTTTACAAAACCATGTTCCCATTCTCCGATTTACAAGATCACTAAAGCATAAGAAATACTTTCAAATGGTAAGTTATTGAATGCAGTAGCCTCCTCATCACACTCGCAAAATATTGTATCCACAGAGGTTTCCATGTTCTGTTCCACTTAGGCATTTTTTTTTTATTGTAGCCTTTAACTATCAGATAAATACTAAGTAGTTCTTACCTTACAGAGATAAGAAATAATATAACTCAGTCTTTTTCAGTTCACGGCTGGAATATCACACACATTGTCAGGTTAACAGTCTTCACTGCTCAGATACAATTTCATTTACTAGGAAGACCTTACTGAGTCAACAATACTAAATACTTTTACATCTGCATCATAACATGTCAGTGAATGAATTGACGCACTAATTTCCTTACAGATATGGTGAAACTGCACAAAGCTACATTTCAAATATGGATTTCTACTGGCAACATCAAACTAGCAGTAGCAGGCTGCAACAACACACTGGGGCTGTTTTTAGAGAGAAGGTCTATGAGGTTCACTGGTTGCCCCAAAAAATGTTCCAAATTTGTGCCCTGGGAGCAAAGATGCTGAGGTTGCTCCCATACCCATCCAAATTCTAGGGCACATTTTCATTGACTTCAGTGATGTTGAATTGAGCACCCTAACTGAAATGTTACACGTGCTCCAAAAAGCCTTTTCAAAGGAGTGTTGCATCACAAATTTGGTAGACTCAAGACTTGCTGTCTGCATCCAAAGCTTTTACTAATCAAACATTCCTGAGACAGGCTTGAAACAGAAATGAAAATACATGGTATGGAACAGAAGGTAGAAACACTGAGAAAACTGATTTTGCAACATATTTTGATTTCAAAATTTTGCGTCATCGGAGGCCAAGAAGGAATATGAAATTTAGTAACCTAGTGAGAAACATAACGTTTAGGTTCCCATTAAACTAAAAAGAGAAATACAAATCTGTCTTAGAACTGATCAGTCATCTAACAGCATAATATTGTTTTTATCCTTTATGCCAAGTGCAATTAACGTCAAATTGGAACGATCTAGTAAAAAAGCTTAAGTAATAGGACACCGTTCTCCATAATGGGAAGTCCCACAACACACTCCCCCACACACATACATATATAAACAGCAAACTAAAAAGCTCTAATAGCAGTCCTTCTGTTGGTTTTACACATTATCATCACTCATTGATTGCTATGATACATGTTAATTACGAGGACAATGATCTGACCAAAGCACTTTTAGCATCTATAATTGTGGAAGCTTCTAACAATGTTCTCTAGTGTGAAATATTATCGAGTAACTAAGAGCCACCTTCAGGAAACTTCATTCCTCGTGCCAGAAGCATTCATTGCCTGCTGATATTCTTTCATTGAGTCTCTCCACTTCGAGTGACACAGTCCTCCAAAATATCTGCTTACTAGAACAGTGAGAAATGTGGTTTTCATTCCCACTATCTCTTTCCACTTGTCATTTTCACCGGTTCAAATTCAGATTAATATAGCTAATATTGGACTCTAGCAGTAAGGTCTTTTTTTGTTGGTTTCTTTACAGACTCTTAATTGGTTTTGTCAGTTATGAATTATGGGTTCAACACAGAATATCTTGAATTTAAGTGGATAGACTTTCCCTGTCTCACACAGATTAAGTCTTCTACTCATACGGGAACAAAGCCGAGTCTTTTGTCATCAACTTCAATTTAAATTTCTACCCTTGTGCATATCACAGCAGCTATACTCAGAAATTCAGTGAATTTTACAGTCATTGCTAAGGAGCAGTAGAAATGGCTTCACTGGGTTTTCCTCCTTTTTTTTCTTCTCATACATTTCAGGAGAGATATGGAAAGAGATTAAACGCAGGAACAAAACAAATGGTCCACACAGTTGTCACCAGACAGGGAACTAGTCACAAAACTTGTGAGGTCTCATGCTCCCTTCTTCTGCACTTCTCTGCTTACATGGAACGTAGAAACTTTACACCCTGCATCTGATGAAATCTCATATTTCTGGGAACGGTACAAGCATGGCAGATAAGAATCAATTTGATTTTTACAGAAAACTCCGGAAAATGAACAAATAACAACAACAAAAAGCAGAAAGCTCTGAGCAGTTTAGGCAGATGAACAGTGTCCCTGCAATCACCCTAGCAGGCAGAGCCATAATCACAAGCATATTGGTAACACCCTACACAGCAGAAGGCTCCTTGCTGTAGCCACCACAGGAACCCCACCTCAGCTCTGCCCACCTACTCTGGAAAACTTCAGCCCGGAAGCTCTGGTTATCCCCAGAGCAGAAATAACTGACACAGAGAAATGAAGAGACTCGAGGAGAACCCTTGGCCCGGATCTGCATGGAGTGGAAGCAGCAATGAGATGTTGCAGCTTAGAAAGCAGAGAGCCATGGTATGGAAATGGAGGAAGGAAAGCAAAGAGAGCTGTGCTTCTCAGCTGCCAGGGCAGAGGGCACAAGGGGAAATTTCAAAAGTCCCTCAGATAATAGGGGAGGATAAAGCTGCACGGCCTGTGTGCGGTGCTTGCAGCCAGCTCAGCCACCAGAATTGGAAGGGAGGTGAGCTGCCAGTTTAAGGTCTTTTTAGACAAGTACTTTAGGGCAATAATTCATGTTTCTGCTCCATGCTTTTCTCAGCACAATGGAGACAACTGCCTTTGTGCCTCTGGACAATGTAAAGAACAGGGGCAGCACCCAGCACAAACAAGGTGGCTGAATGCATTGCAAAAAGAGCCCAAACCCCATTGTCAGTGTATTTTTTCCCTTCTCACTCATTGCCTCATGTTTACCATCCAGGGCATTTGAGGTTTGGGTTTTGCACTGACTTCTCCAGGACTGATGGCAGGCTTGAAGCTAAACACATGTTCGGATGCTCTGGCACAGCAGCGACAATAAGCCCAGCACAGCAGAGGATTAAATCTCAACCACAGCCACTGTTAGGATATCGAACTGCAGACTTTGCATTGCTTTATTGCTAATTTCTGCACATATGTCTGTGATCAGTTGCAGGGCTCTGGCATATGGTGAATGCACCTGCTAAGTTAGCCAGTGCCATAGCCTCAGACAACAAGGAGCACTTCTGGCAGGATCTGCCAGGGTTAAAATAAGGGATTACGAAGGCTCTCATGCTGTACTGCTTTACATTCCCCAGACAAACACAGCACCATGCCACTGGAATAATCTCAAACAAACAGTCTGAAATGTTTTGTAAGCATGCTACAAAATAGATTCATCACTCTCTCACTGCTAACCAAATTTATTATTAAGTATCCATGACTCAAATTGGTAAAGTATATTATTGGTTTTTTTGGAGCCCGTTTGTGTGAGTTGGGGTGGAATACTAACATGCTGCTTATCCACCCAACTCACATTTTCATCTACAAAGTTATATATATCACATAAGAAATTGGCAACCGTATCTGCAAGAGGGAACCATAAACTCAACTAGTCTTTATTACAGAGTTTGTCAATAGCATTCACACTGTTCCTTTAGCAGCAAAATCCCTGAGACATATTCTCCACATTTCCCGTTCATTCACCCACTATCCAATTAACAGCCCGTTAAGCTGCTCACCTGCAGAGCCATCTATTCTCAGGCCTCTGCAGCACAGCTCTAATCCCTCTACTACTCATACCTGATTGCTGGACTTACACGGTTGCAGTTCTGGATGCTTTTTCAAGCCCAAACAAATTGCCTCTCCCAGTGTTCTCCAGCATCTTTAAAGGGATTATTATTCCCCAGATCCTTTCAAGCCTACCCATGCGCTCGATTTGCTAGACCTGCAGTCAGGCTTTTAAAGCAGCTCTTTGCAGAGATCAGATAGAGCTATTTACCGTGTTTATCCTTCTGTGTTTCCACAGACTTGTTTTGGCATCAGCCTCGTCTGCCAGATTGGAAGCAGTGTGACAGCAGCGCTGTGCTGCCCGCACGAGGATGGGAACAGAGCTTTTAGGACAAAGAATCCTGAGCTCAGATCCAAGACTTCAAGGCTTGTAATATTCCATCTCCAAACCTGCTCCCCAAAAGGAGGTTCTGGATTAAAGCCACAGCTACAGAGCAGGGAGATCTTGTAGGAATTCCAATTCCTCTTATATTTCAAGTAGCTAAAAAATTGAGAACGAATTTCAAATCATATGCACCAAGACAGCTTCTAAAGGTTTGAATATCATTAAATCCAAACCTCTCAACCTCATCTTTACTTTGGACTTGAATCTGAATTTTTGTGTGCTGGGTATCTATATTATTCTACAATATGTCATATGTAATACTATACTTCAATCACAAGAAAAAAAGAACAGAACATTTTCAATTTATTCACCTCTGTTAATTTTTCTGTGGATACTGAATGAGCGGGTAGCATCACTGAGGTAATTAGCACAGTCTCTGTTTTCCTTAGCACTATTTCCATAACCCTCTCTCCTCTCCAGGGGTTCTTTTTACAAGATTATTTTTTTACTCCTCAAATTTAAATTACTCCCTGCGCTTACACCTGGATACATGAAATATACAATTCTCATGACATGTTTCAAACTCAGCCTTTGGAGGCTTCCCTGTCCTAGTGCTGCTAGCAATCTTTGTCTATGGAAGACTGGAAGACTCTCCAGAGCATATTATCATCAACATCTGCCAGAGACGCTGTGCAACATTAGTCAAGGTGTCTTTAATAATGCAAGAAAGGCCAGCAGCCCACAGAATATCGAGACAGATATCAAACAATTATGAACCTCTTTCTCAATGTAGATTTCATAGGTATTCTTCACTTTTTTCCCCCTCCATTTTATATTAGCAAAAGTTGGTTGTTTTTTTTTTTTATTTTCAGCATATGTCAGAAAAAAAAATATTTTATACGCCATCACTTGTCCATTAACGTATAAAAATTAGTGTAAGGATCAGGTATGTAACACATTATCTACATGAAACATAGTTGATTTCTAGCAATTCAATTAGAAATTGCATTATAGCTGCAGGTAAGGAAGCTGGAAGCCAAAGGCCAGGAGCAGCCCAAGCCACCCCAACTCAGGCCACTGAACACAAGCAGCCAAGTTACCTATTTTGTTTGTATCAAGCCACTAGAGTTAACATTGCTTCACTACCAGCAAGCTTTTCCTGGAACAATTCAGGATGTGATCACATAACAGGCCCCTGACCTTTTGGCTACATAGTGCTTTTGCAAATCAATAGCACAGAAATTAATGTGTTTATCATATCAGAGCATTTTTAAAATTTCATACATACTGTCATTAATTACCTCAAATGCCCATGATACTGTGTTTGGAAGAGCTGGTCCACTGCTTTCAAAATTCTGCACAGGAACAAGTTGAATCAGGCAGTCTGAAAAATCAAACCCAACTAATTCTTCTGTTCTCCCCAGGTCATTAATCTTCATGGGACAAATTACCACCGGCAGCTCAGTGGTGTGGCACTGATGGACTGGGGAGACAACAAAACCACTCAGCCATAACTGAGAGGAGCATTTGCCTTGTATCCTCTGCAACCTCTTCCTTGAAATTTCTTCCCATTTCCTTAGTCAGTTTGGTGCAAATGATTATAATCTATGGTTTTTCATTGGCCTTCTGTCAGAGCCATCCATCCACGCTCACACGAACCACTCCCTGCAGACACCCACACACCCGCTTTGATTTTCCCTTTCTCAGGGAGATGAGGGTTCTTGCACTGCAGCCTTCAAATTTGTTGAGTCAAAGGCATGAACTCTGAGACAGCTTCCTTTGCAACCTCTTTCTCTCCCATATCCATAAGGCTCTGCAGCTTCAGCATCAATGTTTGGTTTTTCACTGGAGAGTGATATTGACATAGTTGTGCAGGAGTCTGACAGTACAATTTTAATACCGAAACTGAAGGCTGTTTGCCATGGTAGGGAGCATTACATACATCAAAATCACAGGCTGCCATAACAACAAAGGGAACAACATATAATACCAGCGTTAAAAAATTTCTGCTTGAGAGAGAGAGAAAGAAATAAGAAGGCAACCTTCAACCTTTTTCCCCTAGTAAACTACTATCTACTCAAATGACAGAGCTTGTACAGCACATTTTGCACATATTCTCATAATTACATATTTTAAACACACTAAAAAGATAACCACATACGTATCCAAATAGGTAATCATTTCAGTAAGGCCTTCACACTCCTTGAAAGGCTGGCTACTCGTTTCACCCCACTGAAACCCAAGGCAGGTGCTGCACTGCGCTCATCACTACACTGAAGAGCTAATTCCAGATGTAGGCAGTCCTGTCTGCCCTTCGGCTTCAGCGAGGTTTCATTTCATTCCCTACAAAAAGGGAACATAGAAATATTTGTCTGTGCATCTGTGTGCATCCTCTGGGAGTGGATGTTTGCCTATTTATTTAAAGGGGTAAAATTTATCACTGTATTACTGAAGTCAAAGGAATTTTGCAAGTTTTAACTGTATTCGCATTCTTCTATTATATGCTATTCTACTCCATGCTGGAATAACAGAACAATTCCAATAATAATTACCTTAGAAACAATCCTGTTATTATAGAATCACAGAATCAAAAGGTTGGAAACGACCTACAAGATCATCTAGTCCAACCGTCCTCCCATTACCGTTGCTACCACAAGCTACTAAACCATATCTCATAGCTCCTCATACAGACACCTCTTGAACACTGGCAGGGACGGTGACTCCACCACCTTCCTGGGCAGGCCATTCCAGTGCCTGACCATTCTCTGAGAGAAAAAGTTTTTCCTTATGTCTAACCAAAACCTCCTCTGGTACAACTTGTGGCCATTTCCCTTCCTCATTACAACCTCCCTTCAGGAAGTTGTAGAGTGCAATGAGGTCTCCCCTAAGCCTCCTCTTCTCCAGGCTAAACAATCCCAGCTCCCTCAGCTGCTTCTCATAAGACTTGTGCTCCAGACCCCTCACCAGTTATGGTGCTACGGGCATAAATACCAATATTAAATTCAGAGGTTATTAGCTGAATTCAGCTGCGGGGGTATTTTTTTGTCATGATAAAACTGTGAGCTCCCATCACAAGCACAACAGTGACACAGAAAACTGAAACCAACTTGATAGAAGCGAACAAAAAAACAATTAGAAACACAATACTAAAAAGTCTATTTCATTTTCCCAGCCAAAAATTATGCTCTTTTGTGTGTGGTGTGCAATGCGCACCATTTGTCTTCAGGTCACATTTGCTTTTGTCTGAAAGCTTAAGGAGAAAAACACACAAGTGTTTTTCTTTAACCTGCAGCAGTACAGTCAAAGGCACTGATGAGGTCACAACAGTACATAATAAACATTCAATAAAGAAAACGGTGCCATATGTTGCTTTTCCTCTGCTCTACTTAGTTGTCTGGAAAATGATCAACAATAGTTGCAGTTAAACTGCATCATATTTTTCTGGTATCAAATGGGGTTAAAAAGTCATGTAAACAGATACACATGAACTAAACAGAAACAGCTGGAAAGTTCCCAGAAGGGACCTCTAACAACTTCCAAGCTGGACGGACCATGGTAGATCAAGGGATTGCTATTAAGATTAAAGGCTTACATCAGACCTGCTGTGAAATTCAATCTGCTGAATTTAAAATGTTGATGGAACAAAATGGAAAGTACTAAATGGTTCTATTTATTAATTCGTAAAAAGAAAGGTGACGAGAGAGAGGCTACGTTTCCTGCGCTCCCGGCATGCATGGTGCTATTTGCTGAGACAAACAGCTCTGTAGGTGCCTTCTATGAAAACAAAACATTTCAAGCAAACTCTTGTATTGATTTTCTGGGAAATAAAAAAAAAAAAATTACCTGCACCATTAGCACTTCTGTGGGGTTTTTTTAATGGTTTTGGACCAAATTCTTCTTAGAGAAAACTTCAGCAGTGATTTGGAATTAATTATATCTGAACTCCTAAAAGCAAGCTCTCTTTTTTTTCCCCTCCTTGTTAGTTTGACCTATGCTATTCCAATTGCATTTGATGGGATTATACTGCTGTGCCTAACAAATAACTAATATGACAGCTGTCTGAGCCTGCAAGTGCTACTGGTGTCTTACCATCCTCATGGGATAACTATCCCTGAATTGTGTTTCTTACCTAAGTTGGAGGAATGCCCTGCAATTCCCCTGCAAAAGCCCGGCTCTGGTTGCTCCCGCAGGGATATGTTAGCACTGTGTTTGTGCTGCCGCCGACTTCCCCATGCAGGTTGTCACCCTCCATAAGTCACTCAACTTCAAATCTCAGATCCATTACCAGCCAAAAAGTCCAAATGTTTAAATCTCAAAAATCTCTTGAACATTCTGCAGTTCCCTTCATTTGAAATTAAATATCTCCAAAGAAGTGACAGCGTGACAGTAATTAGTTACACTTGCTAGGAGATTTATACTTGTTGAGAGATTTGAGAGAGCTTCCTCCAAAGACAGACAGTGGAGAATTTATATATATTTGGAATAATATTTAGACTTCTGTCATAGATTTACCATCTGCATTCGTCGGCACATGTGCTCCCCAGGCAAAGACCTCTGCTGGCAATGTAAATTAGGTCACAGCATCATTGCTCCTCTGGGAGTGCTGGGAAAGCTTCAACACTATGGAAGAACAAGAGCAGGCTGCAACTGGGAAGGGAAACCCCATCACCTGGGGTTAGATTTTCACATGATGGTGGTATCCTGATGGCCAGCATGGAGCCAGCACAGAGCTGCACCACATGGCCCTCTGTCCTGCACTGTGAATCAGACCTTTGGCCACAGGGCAAACAGAGGAGTTGGCATGAAAAAACATTTTATGTTGCAAAACACATTGTTGAAACACTAAAAAAAAATTATATTTGAGAAGATTATTAGAAACTGTGACAAGCCACTTGCTTTGTGCTTCAGCCAGTTCTCATACTGAGGCCCATTGACAACATTTTGGAAGCCAATCAAAACAGATCTACGTGTCTAAAAGCTTAAGCCAGAGAGGTTACGTTCTCATCTGGCACGTGGCATCGTAATTCAGTTGGCTCTAAAACTGCCACTTCAACAGGTCCCTGAGAACGGGCTGCTACCTGAGTGCCAAAAGCCAGGAGCTCAAGGAGCATCTGCCAGAGCCCTGCACCAGTACAGCCGAGGGAGCTATTTAGAAGCAGGTCAGAGGGGTTCAAGCTTTTGGCAAAGGCACAAGTTTGGTAAAAGACATGACAGGGAAAGTGAAACTTTAGTCAGCTGTAAAAACAAGCTTTTCTTTAGTTCTGCCTCTTTTAAAAATGCATCAGTTTTTGCTCTTCTACTGTGCGAACTCCAGAGTTTTTCAATCTTACTTTAATCTCACAGCATTTGTAAGCATGACGCATACTTCGGAAACTTGGAAGAAACCCAATCACCAGGTGGGTTTCCCCAAAGAGATCCCTCCTTTCCAACTATCTGACATTGTTCTTGGAAGCCAACCCAATACAAAGGGACCACACAGCACCTCTGTGAGTTGATTTCTGAGAATTACGGTTTCAGTGAGAACCGTACGTCTTTACTCTAAATATACAGCCTCATTAAGTTTTCATAAAAGATCTGCATTATTAAAGTCCCTGTTCTCTCCTGACGAATTGAGGTATAGGCATCTCAGGTGATGCTATGGTGCCCGTTCAACAGAACTTGCAATACAGATGCTATTTTTAAAAAGAGCACTTAGCAATGGGGCAGGTGACCTGTTTTTGCAGGACAAAGGCCACTCTAACCAACAGGAGAGAGAAAAGCAAGCACTTAGCTACAGGTGGGAAGGAGCCTCAGTTAAACTGCATGCTCACCTGCCTGTCCGTCACATCTTGCTTGCAAAGCATTTCTTAGAAAACAAGAATAAAGCCCAGGGAGGGTGCTTCAGTGAGTGTCTCAGGGTTGGCAACCTCTTTTATAATTAACCAATTGTAGCGCGTGGAAAGAAAAAGATAAGAAAACCAGCGTAGAAAAATATTCAGTCCCAGTTGTTTGGGCTGACTCCTTCCTACAAAACATCAATCTGCCATTATCCTCCTGCCAGGTAAATGGGTGAGGTGGCTAAAAGCAACCTACCAAGGAAATTTTTAACTCTGGAGCACATCATCACAGCACAGACAAGATTTTCCCTGATGACTGCAAATTACTTCAAGACTGGTTGCTCTTGATGGCACACAAAGAGCACTACACTCTGCCCTACGTGCAGGAGCGATTCTTACTTTGCATGATAACGAGCCTTCCTGGTTTGGAAGCAGCTAACAAAGTAGCTCTGTAGGAGGCCCATTGTGTTCGCGTTCATTAGGGAGCCTGACCTACAGATTAAGTGAAACCAAATGGCAGCATCGCTGCCTTAGCCTGAAGCCCTCTTGGACTCTTGGAGGTCCTGAGCGTTAAGAGAAAGCTCTGGAATTATAAGCATCAAGAAGTGAGAGTTCAGAAAGAGGAATTTAAATTTAGAATTCAGTGCTGAGATGGAAATTAGGCTGAGGGTATAGGAATTGATTCACTGACGACATGAAATAAAATGGGAAGTCTCTGGAAGGCAGTGAGGAGAGGTGGGATCACAACAGCACCCTCCTGTGCTCAGCAGGTGCTGGCTGGAGGCTCTCAGTCCCACCTGGGAGTTACAAGGTTAGCATGCGTAAGGCTCCAACTCAGCTGAAAGAAAAATCTCTGGATAATCTCAGATTGGGTGTAACTCACCAACCCTGCCCTCCTCATCCAGATATGGAGTCCTCAGTACAGGAGGGCCACAAAAATGACCCGAGGGATGGAACACCTCCCTGCGAGGACAGGCTGAGAGCTGGGGCTGTGCAGCATGGAAAAGGGAAGGCTCCAGGAAGATCTGAGAGCACCCTGTCACCATCTAGAGGGGCTGTAGGAAAGAAAGGGACAGACTCTTTAGCAGGGTCTGTTGTGATAGGACAAGGAGAAATGATTTCAAACTAAAAGGGGAGAGATTTAGACTGGATATAAGGAAGTTTTTTACTATAAGGGTGGTGAGGCACTGGCACAGGTTGTCCAGAGAGGTGGTGATGCTTCATCCCTGGAGACACTCAAGGTCAGGCTGGACAGTGCACTGAGCACCTGATGGAGCTGTAGGTGTCCCTGCTCATTGCAGGGGGGTTGGACAAGATGGCCTTTGAATGTCCCTTCCAACTCAAACAATTCTATGATTCTACTCACAATCAATTGTCATCAGTAAGAAACTACGTAAATACAAAGGAATCATAAGGGATTCTGATTAATAAAAGCAGGCTTTTGTTACCCTTCCTTTTCTGGAAGCAGCTTAATTGAAGGTTTATTGTAATGTCATAACACTTCTGTTCCACTTGAGGACATAAGGAACAACAAAGAGCCTTTCCCTTGCAGAGCGCTGGGAAAGCAGGCGGCCTGAGGAGAAAGAAAAATGCTTTCAGAAATAAAGAACTGTAAGAGTCTGTAAGAGCTGTGAAGCACAGAAGCTTGGCTCAGTGACATCAGAGAGTATTTCTGCTATCAAAATGGGAAGTTATTACAGTCTGCAATCAGAAAAAAAAAGATGAAAGCTATACCAATGAAGTGAAGTGCCAAACTTACACTTGAGAAACTGTAGAACTAAGTGCCTATTAAAAAGCCAGAAATCAGACAAAGAAACATGCAAGGGACAAGGTTAAATATCATCAAAGAGAAGGATTGAAAGAAGGTCAATAACTGCTCGGACAGGAAAGGAAGATGAATAGAAAATTGTTCTGGACCACCTGAAACCTCTGCTTGGCAGAAAGGTATTGATGGGATTTGAAGTGACCAAGAAAAATGTGAAAGATGTGTCCTCCTTTCTCTCACAAAGTGAACTAAAAAAAGACAGAGAGAGAGAGAAAGAAAAGCCAAAGTCAAGGAAACCTCCTTGCAAGTTTCAGGGGATTACTTAGGAAAAAGGACAGGCTTCAGACTGGATGCTGTAAAACAGAGACTTTTCAGAAAAGTGCTTCACATATTCACATAATAAAAAGTGGTGTATAATTACTGGATAAGCAACACACTCTTCCTTGTATTTTAATCATATAGGAACCAGTTTTTACTTTTGAAATTGACAAAACGCATTGGAAACCCTTTGAAAAATCACCAGTAGTTTATCCTGCTTGCCCAGACAAGCCTCAGAACTGCAGGCTTCCTGAATGCTGTAATCATCTCATCAAGAAAACCAAAGCATAGACCACACTTTAAAACTGCTTATGAAAATCAAGGAGGAAAAAAGCTCCTCTGGTAAAATAGGAAATGGCTCGGGAGGATCTAGGAGAAGCCTTCCTTCTGGCACAGGCTCCTCATGGAAACTTCAGTCCCGTTAGCTCCTCCTGCTTCACTTCTTTACCCCATGGCAGAGGTAACAAGGTCACTGTTTTTTCTGCTTCAGTGAAAAGAATGCGGAGTTGTGACTATGTAGCAACACAGCTGAACGCCGCATTTACTGTAATGAGTCTCTGATGCAGTTTCTCACTCCTCTGTGTTTTCAGCTCCTTTTCCAAAATGAGCAAATGCCCTTCCAACATACGATGTGTTTTTTGTCCATAATTGTATGAGAGGCTTTCCAGAAACAAGGGATGGGTAAGTAGAAATGGCTGGGAGGGAAAGCAACATTGCTTGCTGCTATAGAGAGCATGAGTGAGAGGGGGTCAGAGAGGGCTAGGGGCAGCTGAAGAAGCCCCAGGCAGAGTCCCCAGATAGGGGCAAGGGGCACAACCTCTTGCAGCACGGAGCAGTGTGCTGGCCACACCGAGCTCAGCACATCTTTCGGGCCTGCCAGGGGCTGAGAGGGTGATAAACCCTTCCCTGCCCTCCCTTTTAGATCCTATCACTTCTTCCTTCTGCACCCCAACTTGCTAACTGAGAAATGCTTTCAGTAAATGCAAGCAGAGCACGCTCAAACCATGACAACCATCACGAATGCTCAGCCCAGATCTGTATTCCCTTGGGAGAGCCACATAACTGATAAAGAGGAAGAAAATACCAGGTTATTTCCTCATATGTTGGTGTGTCAAACCAGGACCAAGCTGCAGGGCAGAGATGGGGCAGCTCACCCAGTCCTGGCCCCCTCTGCTGTTTGTGGACACCAACAGATCCTGTAATTTCTCCATACAGCATTTCAAACTCTGTATATTGAAATAAGAAACTTACATAACATCAAGGACAGCAGAATTCAGCTGTCATGGTGACAGAAGCTTGAGAGATAGGCTAGATGAGCACCTGATGCATGCAAGCAGATCGAGCTAAGCAGGAGACAGCAGGAGACAGCATGGCCACAACCTTGAGCAAAGCAAGCCACCTCTCGCCGCCTCCCAGGGTAAGAAGCCTTAAACAGGGTTTGGGCCAAGTGTTAGGGAAAGACTTGGTTGTAATACCTGCCTCAGAAAGGCCCCATTTCCACTGGGTTTCCATTCATATCCAACAGTGCTGATAGGTTTCAGGTAAGCTACAACACATGAAAGGACCTTTTTTTTATTTTTTTGTCCCTTCTTTTTTTTTCTTTCTTTTTTTTTTTTTTTCCAAACTTGATCTCCATTGCAGGAGTAATTGTGATGAATTCCCAATCAGGATAAATACAGCCTGTGGGATGAATTTAAGGAGGTGAAATTAGAGGTTGGTAGGAAGACAACAACTGCTGGGAAGCGCTGCAAGCAAATGATGGATGAGACCAAGGCAACAAATGGATAGATTGTCAAACACACAAACCGACAGCACAAGGGGAAATTGATGGCAGCTGTTCCAGCCTGAGCCTGGACCTACCACACTGACTTAAAGCATCATTAACTTTAGTATAAAAGCTATGTGCTACAGAGACTTTATTAGGCAGAATCACAGGTGTTTAAGAACTTGATGAAGTATTTTCTTGACACAAGCATTCCTGCTGCACGCACAAACGCTGTGAGGGCCTCGTGGGTACTCCGGAGTGACCCAGCGTGTTTGACATGCTTAAGGTTTCTGGGGCGCTCCAGTAAAAGGCCTTCCTGACCAAAAATAAAACCTGTGTCTAGTCAGGCAAAAATAAAGTCCATTTACAGAGGTGAAGAGGCTAACAAAGTGCCCATATTAGAAGCTGTGCCTTGTAGAAAGTGCAGTAAGTGGGCAGGAGAAGCAGTACTGCGTACGTTAGCAGCGTGGCACTGCTGACAGAGATCTGAGCAGTTTGCTGCTAATGTCCCTAACATCTCATCCTCTCAGACCTACCTGATGGGGCCTGTGAGTGGGAAAGGTATTGCCACAAAGGTTTACACTAGGTCACACTGGCATGTGCACCCCCCAGTGCACAGGACAGCAGGCAGGCTGCCTCCGTGCGCACTCAGGAGCTCTTCCTTTAGCATTCATTCAATTCAGTTTTAGTTAAAAACTGAAGTTGATTGACGTTGAGAAAATTAAAACAAGCTGAGTCAGTGAAGAGAGCAAAACTTTCCATAGGAAAGATGTGAACTGCACAGAAAATCTTGAGAAGAAACAAAGTCCTGCTCGCTTTGTCAGTAATTTCTTTGGCTACTTTTGATAATATCCTAGAAGCTGTTAAAGGACATTCAACAAAAAGGTCACTTGAAAGTGTTTGCAAAGATTAGGGGAGATTAGGATGCGTTTACTTGCAGTACCTGCCGCATGCTCTATTCGCCGTCATGGAGGAAGAAAACAGCAGAATTAATCCTCAGTGAGGGAATTAGAATGATATTGTGCTGGGTCACGTTTCTGGATCATAAGATTTCCACCAGTCAATCCTGAGTTATTGTAGTACAAATACTTAACCTAATTTGATAGCTACTCTAGTAAAAAAAAAATTACAATAGGAAATTGGATTCTTTGTGCTTCAGAATAAACTTTCCATAAAAAAACCAAGAGGCATTAAGCTTGACACCAGCAATGCCCATCCCTTCTTAATGCAGGCTATATCACCATTCTGTTGCTGTCAGCCCTCCTCACAAGCAGATTTTTGCAGTTAGCATGAATTACTGTTGTGTGAGGATGCCCGGGTTTGGTTAGATGGAGGTCTGCTTGCCTGTGTCATCAAGGTGAAGCAAGACGAGGGTTAAGGTGCCCCAGTACAGAAAAGCCTTTTATTTAAGTGCTTTCCCTTAAACATCCTGTTACCTACAGAACAGTAAGCCTCAGTTACATGCTTTTCTGCAAATTTCATCCTGAAATACATGTTTTTCCATAACTACTATCCACAAATTCATGTGAGACAGGTTTGTGCAAATGACATAGCTGTAACAGTTACACAGCTCGAGCAGAATACTGAAACACATGGACCTTAAAGATTGACACTTTGCTTTCAAGGCTTCCTCAGCACCACATACAGGATTCTCTAAGTCATTCATGTACATAAGGGTATCCATATCCGCATGCTGTTCATGGGAATGTAACTCCCATTCCCAACTGTGTATTTCCAACTTCCATCAAAGAGTTCTTAAAAGCAATACTCATGCGATAGTAGGGTCACCTGAAAAGAAGCACTTCCAAAGCACCTCTCTGGAGCGTGGGAAACAGGCAAAGCCTGCAAGTCCTGCTACCATACCAGATGCTGCAAATCAATGCCAATCCTCTCTCTCCTCCGGCAAAGGCATGAGGAGTCTAGCACACTTAATGGGGTGCTTCAAACAAAAAGACAGGCATTAAACTCAAAGAATAGCATGTGTGAAGGGTGTGCAGTGAGGCAGGGTGATGGTCTCCTACTTCTAGAGAGGAACCAGGAGAAAGAAATCTAATCTTTTTCACACCCTAAGAAAGTATGTTTTCTCCTGGTTCCCCTCCCTCACACTAAGCCCTTCCTGGTATATCAGAATTATGGTTAACACCACTTTGCCATAGCTCAGAGGTGCAGGAAACTCACCAACCATGTCACATTGGGAAAGAGGACGACCCACAGAACCTGAACTGAGAAGAATTTGTAGTGTCAGGGCTAGTGGTGACACTTTCCACCTTAGTTATTAAAAATCCTCAGGCGTTATTAACAAACAAATCAACTCAACAGCCCAGTTTGCTCCAGTACCATGTGAAGTGGCTGCTCACAGCACAGAATCAGGAAATGCCATTCAGAAACAAAAGGACAAGCAAATAAATGTAAAACTAACAACATAATCCCAAGTAGACACACTCCAAGCATGTTCTTTTCAGCCAGTCTGTAAACCAGCCTAGGCAGGAGACAAGAGCATGCTGGAGAAATAAAGTGCTCCAGTCTCTGCTCAGATATGAGCAACAACAAACACTTTCACCACCTCTCATCAAGCAGCAGCAGAACAGCAGAAGCTGTTGAGGAGGTTTGCTGTAGGCACGCACTCGTCCGGCCTGTTTTATGGTGCTTACCATTTTCTGTAGAAAATACTCCTCGTCTCTATAAATCTTTTCAAGATAGTTCAATAAACAATGTCAGGAGTTGCAGGAGCTCCCAGACAACTTGCTAGCAAGTGGTGAGTAATCATAAATTTTAAAACTGAGGAAAAAGCATTTCTTAAACAGAAGTGATGCAAAAATGCAAAACAGTAAAATCTAATATGAAGAGAAGAACAAAATGCTTAAGCAGTTATCCCAAGTAGTCTGCGACTTGTGCAAAGCCAGTGCTTTTATTACATCCAACTTAGGCTTCTTTTCAATATATTTTTTTTAATATTCACAATGCAATGGGGAGCAAAGTGTCGCTGTGCAAGGCACTGTACAAACAGGAGAATAAACAGCATTTGCCCCCGGGAGCTTAGGTTGTATTTAGAGAAGACAGATGGCAAATACAGGAACAGAGGTTCAAAGGCAGCTGATGGCTGATGGAGCACTTCTGCACTCAGAAGTCAAACCCCTTGAGTATTTGCCCAGTGACCAGCACTTTGGGTCTTGTTGCTTCCTCAAGCCATAATGCCGCTTGTAGAGTGAAATGCAAATGCCTATTGGACTGCACTGGGATGTACTTTCCTTTGCATAATGTAGAGTTTCATCCACTCTGAAAATTCATCAAATCCACCCTAATATTCCTGCTGTAAGTAAAACATGCAGATGTAGAATGCATGCATGCCCAAACTCTTTCCAACAGCTAAAAACAAAACCAACAAAATTCAAGCCCAGAGAAAACATACCCTACTTTAGAACACTTGAATTAGTCACACTCGTTTAACTCTCCACATTCCTGCTGTACAAAGCACTTGTGTTTATGGTTCAGACTGCAAACTCTTCACTTTTTCAAGACACTCACAAAAGAAATCTGATTGCATTTAATGGGGTTGTTTGCAACAAGAAATCAATGGCACACATGGTTCACCTATTCCTTTTGGTAGGGCTTTATTCTGTCATCTGTGTCTCTTTTGGTCACTAGTATGACCAAGATTTCTCCTTGGAGAAGAATGCCGTCCATTCCAATGCAACAGATTCACTACAGAAATGTGGCCCATTCCACCCATAGCTCCAACCTAGCACTGCACACCACACTCTGCTTTTAGGGTCTCTGCTCTCTGCTTAAGGGTCCAGATTGTTTGAAGATTGTGAAGGAGTTAAATGTCAGTTTTAGAATCCAAGTGTCCTTCCCACCAGAGAATTATATTTCAGCATACCATTATGGTGAATTTTACTAATGCTTGCCTATGGGGATATCTGGGTAATGGCGCCATCTGACTCTTATCATAATTTGATTCAAACTCATATTGCTTTTGCATTTTATTTCTCTTTGCCATTCTGGCTTGTAACAAGCAACAGCAGGCTGAAATTTTACCTAAATGAGAGCATTTTTGCTCAGCAAAAGAACATTACTCTGTGCCATTTGCTTAATAGTTCACATTACTGTGTAGGGAGTACTGCATCCTTAGGCCAAGTCCCTGGCACCCAGTTTGTTAAAAGTTTCAAGGGCAACATAATTGCAGCTTCTGCATGGCAGAATCTTCATTGTCTGGGCAAAATGATGGTTTCTGAGCTAGACCAGAAGTCAAGAAAAATCTCAGCTGTATTTATGTATGGGCAGAGGCAGATGAATGAAAGCTAGCCATACTCTTGCCACAAAGCATCCACATTTACTAATGAAAACAGTCTCTCTTAATACTCATTCCCTATCACTAGTATCACAGGAATTTAAGAGATGGATATTGCCAGCCCTGCATTGATAAAATCCTTTTCTGCAAGAAATGCCATTGATATTACTTGTTCATAATAAATAAATAGAAAAGAAAGAGTTTTCTGAATTGCAAGGAACTAGCTTAAACTAACCGCTAACACGATTTGGTATTGATCCTAAAATATACTATCACTAATTATTTACTTTTACATAGTACTATTTTTTTAATACAAAATGACCAGGCTCTTTCAATACTTCCTAAAAGCTGGGCAAGTACTTAAGGAAAGTGTAAGAAGGACAATGTGTCTTAAATAATAATTATTCTGCTCGTGAGCGGATTTTCTTGTGTTCAAGAAACGCTTAGGTGTTGTACTGAGGGACACTGCTTAGTGGGGAAATATTGGTGGTAAGTGGGTGGTTGGACTGGATGATCTTGGAGGTCTTCTACAGTCTTGGTGATTCTATGATTTTAGAAACACTTGCTTATGGCCAAACCATACACTTGAATTTTTCACTATCTTTTACACTTGCACATGTCACAACTTCCAGACATTTGGCATTATTTTCTTATTATTTCCTGCAAATTTTTTTCTGCCTTCCCATTGTTCACCAATCTTCATTTGAGAAGACTGCAGTTTCTATTTTAAAATGCAGGAATAAAGTGACAAGTATAAGCACCTGCCTTCATCAGCCCAGAACTCGCCTGAAGAAGAGTTCCACAGCACTTCTTTGCCAACTTTGAAGCCGCACGCTTGTAAGCCAGTGCCATCATCTGCATGAAGAGGAGCACATTCTGGAGAGCAAAGCCCGGCGGTCAGTGCCTGCAGAACAGGGTCACTGCCAGCCCCAGCTGGAAGCACCAGCAAGGCACTGAGCTCGGCTGCCTGTCAGGGCACCTGTGACATGAGAGCATGCATTCAGACTGCAGGAGTGGTACCCACAGAGCATCCCATCGTCCTGAAGAAAGCATTCTGCATTTAGACAGCGGGACACGTGGATCGGGAAGGTGTCACATACAAACTGCATGTCCTAATGCTGAGAGGGATTTTAGCAAAAGGGGTCGAATTGGAGTCTGACTGACAAAGCATAGAAAAGGACTGACATGAGAAAGGACTGCACACAAACCAGTGTTTCAATGCACAATCAGATGCATACCTGTAGCCAAAAATGGAAGGGGTTCTTTCTGAACTCCCAACCTCCTTCCTCCCAGTGGCTGATCATATTTTTCCCCAGAAGGGCTCAAAGGACACATTTAATAGAGTTTGATAAATATCTTGAATAACATGAAAAAGACATTAGTTATTGCCAGCCTGTGATTAGGGCTGATATTGATCTAGAAAGCCAGATATTATTATTTTTAGCCTGCTATAAAGTACTTCAGTGGCTTATATTGAAATTATTTCAGAAACTGTTTTTATTAATACACATCTGTCTCCTTCTAAGCAGGTGATAGAAGTTTGATCTCCAGCTTGAAAACCTCGAGACCCTTAGTTGCTAGGAAACCACCAAATCTAATTCCTGTGGCTCATAACACAAAAATATAATTATATAGTGATTCTCTCAGAGAAACTCACGCTATGTATTTTTCAGTTCCCCATTTGTTGGTGATTTGAAGCTTTCTTTTGATTCATTTAGCTTACAGAAAAGGCACATCGGTTAAATAGATATTGATAAATATGTTAACAGAAGGAGATAGGACATTCTTTCATTAGAATTTTGCATTTATCTAATTGCAGGAATGAGAAACAACTACGTAGCAAGTTATAAGGTCTTGAAATTTACTTCTAATACAGATTTGCTGATTTATCTTTAATATTTCATTACCATGATTGTTGATCGTTTCTGGTTCAGATGATGTCTTTGCAGACAATAAATCTAGTGCCTTTATGAGAAACATTATTCATAAACATATGTAAAAGGTCCCTGCTTTCATTATAGCACAACCAGTTAACCATCTATCTATGTATGCCCATCTGACCTTTCAATTACTTGCTCATCTGTATGATGCATTGCAGTGGAATTATTAATTCTACCCCCTTAGATTTTTATTCTTTGGCCTGGCAGGTCTACTGGGAAGAATAACACATATCCCATTAATAACAATTATCAGTGACATGACTGAATCTGAATAAGATTTCATTCAGAAAGGTGATATTTTGTTTATAAACTTAAACGAATAAAAATACATTATATTCTGGGAGTGTCATTCTTTACTGTATCAAATAAATGTTACCATGAAAGAAACAGTGATACCTTAGGAAATAGTGGACTTTTATTCTGCCCTTTCAGGATCATGATACGTCTGCCACAAATCTGAACTGCTTTTCCAAATACTTTGAGCAAGATAAGAGCTCAGTGTTGGAAGATAAGCGTTGGAACAAATCCAGCATGCATAGAATTAAGATTGGGGAAAACAAAAAACAAAAAACAAAAAACAAACAAAAAAAAACCTATAAATTTACATTTTCCCAGTTCTCCAATTCTTGACCTTGCAATTGAGAATCACACTTTTTAACGTATAACTTTAATGAATATATCTGCATATACCCTAATGGTATTGCACAAATATCTCAAACACAAACTCCATTTTCTCTCATGAAACTACTTCTATCAGAGGATAATTATTCAAACCCTTTACCCACAAAAGCAGTCCTAACAGACAAATCTTACTGCAAGGGTGTAACTATGCCCTAAAAACTCACTGTGTATTTTTAAACATAGAACCTCCATCTCAACAAAACATCAGATGCTCTCTGCAGTAACAGCATTCCTTCACACCCCGCAGTTGCCCACCAAAGGTTTTTAAGCACCACCAGAAAAAGTTCTAGAGAGAAGCAGAGCAGAGCTCTCATAGAATGGGGATGATAAAGATCTGGATGCTATTTCTTGAGAGGAGGATGCCAAAGGAAAGACATGATGAAAGGAATGTAAAGCAGATATGAAATTAGAGGCTTGGAATCCACCTCAGATGAGAACAAAAAGCTGAGTGCTTTCTTCTCCTTTAAAAGTCAGTCAGAGGCACCAGAGGTGCCTCCAGCATAGCACATCCCCCTGCTACAGATGTGAAAAGCACAGGGAGCTGTATTAGTGTTATGATTTTCCATTCCAGCACTAATATCTGAGAAAATAATAAGATAAACAGTTTCTTCTCCAAAATACAATGCAAAAATTACAGTTTGTATTCATTCTCCTTTTATTTCCCTTATACTGTCATCTCTATGGCTCTATCACTCTCATTCAGGCACCTTGCAATAAGCCACCCTCCATCCTCCACTCTACTTTGTTTTTGTTATTTCCCAAAGAATTTCATTAAAGTAAGTTGAAGAACACAGTTTGGAAGGATACACATTTCTAAAGCAGCTGGAATGATCTGAATTAAAAATGCAACAAAACACATGTGGAGCTGTAGGTACAGCAAGAAAGAGATGAAAAGAGAAAGACAAGAAGCTACCATTCTTCTCTTTACAGGGATGTGGAGAGGACAGCCTACAAGGAAATTACTGGCAGGTGGCTGAAGCAAGTGCAGCTTGCAGTGCAAATACAGGACAGGTAAATTATCTACATGTAGATTTCAGGAAAGAAAGAAAATATAAGAGAGTTGTACTCATACATTTTCTTGAATCTTCTTATTTTCTAAAAAAAAGATGCTGAAAATAATTGATTATTTAATTGCCCTATTAGTATAGCTTTTGTATCAGAATTAAAAGAGAAAGCATCATCAATTTCCCCTCCTCTTCCTCTGCAAAATTCACAGGGCAGAAAAAAAATTTAACGACAATATCGCTGCTTATATCTATACTTCTATATGTCTGAGTCGCAGGAACAGGCCTTTAGGAATGAACAATTCTAGGGAACAGGAGTAGCAATAAACCTGACTTCTAATTACCTATACAGTTTCTCTTAAAACAAGACTAGGAACAGGCTGCCCAGGGAAGTGTTCAAGAAAAGGGCCGATGTGGCTCTGAGGGACATGGGTTAGCGGGCATGTAGAGATGGGCTCGTGGTTGGACTAGAGGATCTTAGTGGCCTTTTCCCAACTTAACACTTCTATGATTCTATTCATTCAGGCTCTGAGCTGAATTTAAGCTCTGAACATAAAGGAAAACCCCTGCAATTGCCTCCACAGTTGTGTTGTACACTTCCTTCTCCCCATCAATCCAGAGGCAACACTTGGAAGCAAAAATAGAAAAATGAGATGAATGCAGCTTAATAACCCCTGCTTTTACATTAAGGCATTGTAAGGCAACCAGTGAGGGTATCCATGGCATCCCAACGCAGTAATTCAACACAGAAGTTGTCCTGTTTCCAAAGGGCTCAAATTCTTACCAAAAAGGGAAGTCCAGCCTAAACCACCAGTCCAGCAGGAAGGAGCAGCAGCTGGATCTGCAGTGCCTGCCAGCAGAACAGGCAAGAGGATCAACCTGACATAACTACCCTCACTGCAAGTCACTTGTGCAGACCTACTCCAGCTGCGGACATATCTCAAATGCCAAAAAAAAAAAAAAAAAAAAAAAAAAAAGAATGCTGTGCCGTAAGCCTAAAGACAATATACTGACAACTGTGCTTTTGCATCAGACCCTTATTGAAGAACATGTCCTTGCAGGTCCTTCATTCCCTGATACTCTCACACAAATTAATCAGCATTGCTCCTTACAGATAATTACTTATTTCAGCATTGCACCTTTTGAGAGGGGACAGTGGAAAGGATGAGTAAAGTAAGTAGAAGAGTAAGAAGTTTAAAACACAATTGATTCTCCTTCCCAAGCAATAGCTCTTTTGGCATTGTTTGAGGACACAGAGGACAAGAGAATTAATTTGGAAGATCTCTTGTCTATGTGATACACGAACAAAAAGGCCTGTATGTACCTTAAGGAGGAATATAGGAATTTATCTATTTTTTTTTATGAGTAGAGGCAATCTTTTTTCCCCCACTCAGTATTTTATTTTGTGCCAGACCTTATTTTATTCACATACCAGTGCTTTACATAAATTATGCAAAATACAGAAAAGTAGCCTAAGCCTATATGTTTATTGTAACAGGAAACCTATATTTCTCCTCACAGAGAATCACTGTTAGAGGTTCAATATTGTACAATACAAAAATGATAACATGTATGTAACACAGAACACTTGATCCAGTATTTTATAACAGATAACATCCCCGGCACTGTCAATAATGCCAAATAACTAATCTTCCTTCAATAAACATATCTTTTATAAGAACATTTCCTTTTACAATTCCTGGCATAGAAATCATAAGAAAGGAACACACAAGATTAGATGAGAGCAACTTGACCTAACATTGAAAAACAGATTACTACTCTCCTGTATTATAGAGGATATAAAATCAGTGATTTCTATGCGGAAAACAGCTCACAAATTTTAGTAACGATTTCTTGCAGTAAAAATTGGGAAGACAATAAGATGTTCCCTTCGGTCTGAAATCATGCAGCAAAGTCAGATTATTTTCTCTAAAAATGCAAAGATGATTTACAAATTATCTACTATGCCTCAGCAACGAATTGAGAAAAAAAGGTAACTTGCTACCTGGAGACATGTATGGTTTTCCACCATAATTAATAATGACAGTTTTATTACGATTTATGTAGCAGCTAATCAATAGGCTTTGATACTTGCTCAGTCAACAACACTTCCTGTGTGCTTGCATAATGTCCACTATTAAGCTTTTCAGCTTAATCCGTTTACTATCTCTAGCCCAAAGTCAGAAGAGAAATTGTATTTATACTCCATCAACATTTGTTCAGATTCTGGAGGACAGGGAAGGAAAACGAGGGAGAAGAATAAAACAGAGGGAAAAGGAGGTGAGAGCATTAGAAATTTAGAGGTGAAAATTGCCATTCTACTACTTCTAGACTATTCGTGTTTTGATTTAGCCCTCAAGAGCAATTCCATACTTCCTCAGAAGAAACAAACTGGAAAATAATCTAGCTTCTCTCTCAATGAACAAGATCACATGCTGACTTTAGGGATACAAACCAAAGCTGTCAGAAGACAGAAGCAAGAACCCAACAAACCTTGGGCACACCTCTATTTCAGCAGTTGCAGATGCAGAAGACATATTTCTGCTACTGTAGTTCTCATCACATACTTCATTTATTCCCCAACACCCTTTCACCTTTGCAATAAGTCAAGAAAAGCAAGATGATATTAATTCATAAGCCCAGAAACTAGTAATAAAAAAAAACAACACCTAAGTAGAGGCTGAGGTTCAACAGACAAAGATGTGACTGGACTTCATGTTCAAATGGCAGACAAATGCTTGACTTCACTTTTTGCCTTCTTCAGATTTGGCATACTAGGACATTCAGGATCTAGTTCTCAAATGTAATGAAGAACTGAAGGAGACCATGGCCTTTATATGGAAGAATCGGTTTAGTTCTGAAAGCTTCAAATACCAAACTCTCTTTCTCTTCCAGAGCATTCCAAAAGTCAAAGCTTTCCAGATAAGCGTTTCTACACTGAAACTAATCATATCAGTTCCTTTAGTCTTTCTGTTTCTTGGCTTTCTCGCCTTTTTCCAGGAGATGCAAAGCTGCTGAACTAACTACTAACAGAAAAGTAGTTACATGTAA
Organism: Pavo muticus; assembly: GCA_016647715.1. Classification (NCBI taxonomy): domain Eukaryota; kingdom Metazoa; phylum Chordata; class Aves; order Galliformes; family Phasianidae; genus Pavo; species Pavo muticus. Next base: position 1,598,701 of record JACDJE010000124.1, read on the forward strand.
CAGGATAAAATGCACTGCACAATCCAATATGCATATGTATATACAGAAATCCTATTTTTTTTGTGTGTGTGCCTTGATACATTGACATTTACAGATTTCTACTAAAATTGATACTACAACAAATGACAGAAGTAGTGACTTCTGCTCAAGTTTGGAAAACTTGGCTTGATGATACCCAAGCTGCTGGGGAAAAGACATCTTTTGTCATTTGCTATACATCTTGCATTTAGGAATAGTAACATTCATAAAGCTCTTTGAAGCTGTGTAAGAACTAGGAAAGGAGTTTTGACATCCCTCCTGCTTTTTGGATACCTCAGGCCCTTCAAAATACAAAATATTTTTTAGTTTCTGCACAGCAAGGTACTAATTTTTCTTACCTACTTTTTTTTTCCCACTTATTCAAAGGTATCTTCCATTTTAAGTTTTCTCTTCTATTCTTCCCTAAATATTATAGCAGATATTAATGTGTTTTAAATTTTTCTGTCTTTTTGATCTCTCGTCTACTCAGTCTAATCTTTTATTCTTAACTGGTTTATTATCCTATATGCCATTTTATCTGTTTTTATATTCTTTCTTATGAGAAACTCTTCACTGTACCCACTATTTAATCACCACATGTTCCTGTGAATTTTCTACCTACTAAAATACTGCATTTTTTTTTACCCCTCTTTCCTCCCTTTCTTGTTTTACCTGACCATGCTACCACCTGGCCTCTCCATTTTCCAGTCTCACCCCTTTTAATTTACAGACTTACCTCACCCACGCCTTTGCAATTAGCCTTTGACTATTTTTTGCACAGCCCCAGAAGGCACTTAGCTCTAATCTTGCTTACTCTTCCAGCATGTTAATTCATTACCCTCTTTGAACACCTCTTACAATTCCAGCTTGTTTGGCATCTCTGGGTAGATAAACACACAACCTTGGCATTGCTGAAGGAAATGCATTGGTCAGATGATGGATATTTTGGAAGTGGGCACCTGGAGGAAAGCCAGTGCAGCACAAACACCTCCTATGCCAGGTCACCCATTGCTCCACTAGCCAAAAAGAGTTTGGCAAAACCAAACTCTTCTTTATCCTCCTGGCAAGGCTCTTCTCTGACTGGCTACTGGTTCACAATCAAAACATTTGTTCCCTTCATACATACATTATAGGCATCCATATGCATATAGGCTTCCATTGCAAGTCTGGAAACACAAAACGTTTCTTTCTCACTTGGCAAGTCTGGTTTTCAATAGAGTAGGTTAAGTTAAAACAACTGAGGAATATTTTGCTTTAATTTCACTTCTCAATTAAGAACAAACTAGCCTTTATTTGAGCAACAAATGACACTGTGTACTTTTACACACCAGAAAAATTTCCTGTGCTCTGGAGGCTTCCCCTCCTCTGCAGGGAATGAAAACAAGACTAACAGCCCCTCTGGCTGACAAAAAGGAACAGGTTACACCACTGACTGTAATTCATCTCTGTGAAGTCAGGAGGGACAGGAAATGCACAATCAATTGCAGGAGAAGCAAATACTCTAAGTTGTGTTGGTATTGACATACCCTTTACTGAAATTTAAACTACGTCAGCCTGAGAGTTACTTTCACCTCATTAGTGTGACTATCGTGATATTAGATTGTTGCCATTTTCTTCACCAGCATAAGCTACTGCACTGCTAGGAAAAAAAAGAGATAATGGAAAGAGTGATGATATCTGAGGGCCTTTCCAGGGGAAAGACCAGGTTAAGAGAAACAGGGAGCTCAAAAAGGAGATCTGTACTATGGCACATGACAAGGCACTTCTGGGGCTGCTCTCAGGTTGGGTGACCTACAGGACACGTAAGTGACCTCTCTGGTGAGGGATTCTGGAGTGCATTCAGTTTTACACTGGTGTCAGCAGCAGTTAATATCAGATACAGTGCTGGTATCAGATCTGCTCCTGGATCCTGAGGAAACAGTACACCTCCTCGCACATCATCTTTGGCAAGTGATGTGCAACATTCACCTGAAATCTCAGGCTATGGGCAGAGCTGTGACAGGGACCATTTCCCAGGGACGTTAACAAAGTGTGGATATCCTAGTGTCCTCCATTACATTTTCATATCAAAGCACGACCCTCAAGAAGAAAAGACAAAAAGCCAGCGTTTGCTAAATGGTAAGAGAGAAGGTCTCTTTCTGCAACACAGATTAAGAAGAGAACATGGAAATCTGGTGTTTTTACTCTGTACTACCTCACTACCTTAAGCCCTGGCCCAGTACCAAGTAAAAATATCAAGTTTTATTATCATTTTAATTTCACATTTACTCTTTAATCCATTTAATAGAATTTCACCCAGTGATTCCTCCACCTCTGGGGGAGGTCAGAGTGGATGATCACGGTGATGCCTTCTGGCCTACAAATCTAGGAAATCACTGGGCCATTATAGCCTTTCCAAAATACGTGATTAAAAAGTACTTATAACACCAGCAGCTGTTGGAGATTCAAAAAGTCTCAGAGGCTTATGTGGCTCTGGAAACTAGAGGAGCAGGAAAAAACTATTAAAACTGCCAACGTTTCCCAGAACAACTTCTTACCATACAGCTACAAGATGATAATCAGACCACCATCTCCTGCATACCTAGCATCATCCATCTTAGGAAGATACTGAATCATTTGAGTACCTTCCAAGCTGAAGGGCTTGCCTAAAAGCAGTTTTTGAAAAGCAATGTTTATGCATGCCAGAAGTGGAAATCAGCCTGGATTAATTCTCCAGATGCCTGGAGACTTGCTCACAGTGTGCTGCACCCAGAGGTGCAGAGGGTTGCTCTTCCTGAGGACAGAGAAAGATGAAAAAGAATGAGAATGAGCTCACACCTCTCAAAGCAGTTGAGAAAAGTGCACAGCCCATGCATCCTATCACACCTCCTCATCCTACCACAAAAGGCCCTGCTAACGTCTGTCCTTTTCATTCTTACATCCCCCCTTTAGATACTGAAAGCATCTAGTAACCAAGTTGGTTACAAAACTTCAGCCACATTAACCTACAGAGGAGGGATCAGGAGCAGTCATGGCAGCAGAGCACCTGGCTGCTGGAGCCCAAGCCATTGAAGCAGCTTTCTGCCTTTGAAGCCCCACGCATTGATCCAGAAGCCTCCTGGTGTTCAGAGACTGCATCAGAAAAGACAATTTTAAAAGCTGGGTAACGCCTACTGAGCTGCTGCACTTCTCTACTGTATACGTGTATTTCTCTGCATTAGAAGGGAAACACGGCTGTTGCCCGAAGTGTTTGTTTTTCCACTATTTCATACAGAACTGAAAGCGCTCCTCCATCACCTCACACACCAACAGTAACAGCTGCCTCTTGCTGACCCTGCAGAGCACCAAGGTTAGATAATAATGACTTGGTTTGCTTTTCAGGTGAGATTTCATGTTATGTTATATGCAACCTTTAACGCATTACAGGGTCAAAGAAGAGGCTGCTCAGAGCAGGGGACTATGCAGCAGAGCTCCAAGCCCTTTAAAGAGGGGAGAGCTGTGGTCCAGACAGCAGCACCAGGTCAGCCTGGCTCTGAGAGGAGTCTCTGGGAGTTTTGCTACTGAATTCAATGAGAAGGGAAAGACAAAAGCATGAGGAATAGGAACAGAGCACTGTAGAAGGGAAAGGAGCAGCAGAACTGCAGGAGACAGAAATGAGTGGTAGAGAGCTCTGAAGAAGCAAAGTGCTTAAGAGGAAAGCTGCAAATGCACGTTTTCAGGGGAACAGAAGTGCTGGGAGGAAATGCAAGAACTGTATAGAGAAACAGAATGAACATTTTAATGAATACTTTCCATCCCCAATAGGAAAAATAAAAGGAAAAAAAATGAAACCCATCTATACAAAAAGCAAATAACAGGTGAGGAGGGAGTTATACTTTAATAAAAATTTACTGGGTAATTTCTGGTTTTGCAAAAGGAAACTGGGACTGAATATACACACCTCCTTTTTCCCCAGGATCTTTCATTTTAATGGTGACCAAATAAAAGGTCATCTCGCTTATCAGCACCAACATTTACCAGTAGGGCATTTCTGTATTCCAGGCACCAGCACCAGCAATTACTCATGATGGTGTCCCTTGTTTTTAAAATAAAGGTTTTATTTAGTTTGTTTTTACAAGCAACTGTTTCAGAAGTCTCTTTGTGCTCTAGAGTAGCTGAAGCAGGCACAGTAAGTACTGCACACTAAATAGCTCTTTATACCTCTCTATTATGGATATTTAGTAGGTGGAGGCTTAAGAACACACACCATTTAAAGACAGGGTAAAAACGCCTTAACAGAGGCAGCGCCACTAAAAAGAAAGAACCTGCACTATACGCCATATGTTAAGATCAGTAATACATTAAAAGCCATCAAGAAGAAATTACATGCGGCCCACATTATTTTCAATGTGTTTTTTTATTTTCTCTTTTTTATCGTCTTGATCCATACAAATGATGGACCAACTATGGAGCGCAAATGGCTTCTTGGGAGACATGGGTATAAAGCCCATTATTGCTGTTGATTCCCAGTGAGTAAGGGATGGCGTTACACAGGAGATTGCTGCAATCTTAAATTTCACTGCAATCCATTTTCTGTGAATTAATGCAGCCAAATAAAATGAAAAAGTTTATTACAAGTCCTTCCATAAGAAGAAATAATTGGAAACCACCAGCCACTAAAGTACACATGCCAGAGCTATGTTTAGTCTTAGACACTCGCATGTGAATGAATTTGCCAACTGGGGACAAAACTGTTGCTTTCCATCTCCCAACCTACGATTTATTTTTATCCACTTTAAATTATGTCTATTAAAGATAAATAAAAAACACCTCTTGAAAATATTAAATCTAGACTATCCTAAAACTGCAGGGTATCTGCTTTTCAGACTACTGCTCTTGCACTTGACGTAAACTTAAAAGGAAGAAACGCCTTCTGATCAACTGCATTTTCCAGACTTCTCCTCAGTTTGTTGAGGGTTCAGTTAATGTTTCTGATGGGAAGAGCCTCAACTGAGGAGGCACTCAATACCAGCAAAAAGCCAAATAAGCAATCTAATTGTAAAGCATACATTAAAAAAAAAAAAAAAAAACATTGCAACACACATTTAATTTGCGCTCAAGTATTTCAAGTCTGACCCAAATCTCACTGCAGCTAATGGTTGGATTTCAACCAGATGTCCTCCTGGTTGCATTAGCAATGTCTCTCACTCCTTTTGACAGCTAAGAATGTGCCCAAGAGACTTCCCGATTTGGTCTTTATTCAAGTTGAAAAGAGCATTTAGTTTTCTGGTTAGAGAAAACAACCAAGAGGGTGTTTGAAAATACCTGCACACATAGAGTAAGCATTTAACCAAATTACTGCTGTTGAAAATTCAAGCGACAAAACATTTGTTTCCCTCAGTGGTGGAGGAATATTACTGGGAAAATTGTTGATAAAAACAGTGTTATTCTAAGTACATATTATGTATTTTGTGTTTTAAAAATATATTTACTCATCAATTTAAAAGGCTGGACCCAATTCTTAACTTACTGTTCGCAGGTTTCCTCCTTTAACACACCACCAAAAGCCATTGTACAATCAGGCCATTTAGTTATAACGTGGCCATTTGTTTACACGGCATGTTTTAATGAATCATTAATATATTTTGTGGTACTTTAAGTAATCAGTCCTTTACTTTGGTACTTCATAATACACCCCGGGACTAATGGTCCATTAAAATACGCCCTGTTGCATTTTGTGGCTTAATTGATGCACTTTTGCTGTTTTGATATTATTTTCAGGAAATTTGTTTTTGTTTTCAGCAAGGAAGGACAGCACTAAAATGCAAATGAGCTCAAAAGGCCATCTATTAAATGTAAATGTGGGTGTTCTCCTTATGACTTTTTCTAATCCTCCTGGTGTTCAAGATTATGGCACATTTAGATTTAAATTACCAGATTGGTTGATCACAGCAGGAAACAGAGTAAGCACATTATTTCTATTCTGACAGAACAATAGAAGACTTCTTATACATTTCATTAAGCAGGTCTACTAAAAGTAAAAAATAAATAAATAAATAACCCAGCCTCACTGTTCAGCACCCTCCTTGTCTCATGAACATCCTGTTGAAAATCCAATTTTATTAGCATTTTCAGAAAGAAGTCCCGCAGTTAAACTCCAGCAGCAGACATTACGAGAAGGAAATGAAGCTCCCGTATTTAAATTTTTCGGTGATAAACCTTGGCGGTGCCAAAAATTTATCATAAATTATACTTTACATTAAGAACTTCTCCGATCTGTTTTCTGAATTCACGCAGAGAAAATGGAAGTACATGAATAAGCTTCAGAAGAACCCTGAGAACTCTTTGCCTGTTAGCAAAGAGAAGCTGGCCAGAAAAATCCTTATTAGTGGACATTTCCATACACAGCAACACCTGATTCTCATTAATTGCAATAATGCACTGAGAGACAGCATTTGTTTTTTCAAAAGGACCAGATAAGGAGAAGTCTATCAAACTCCATTAAATTTAGAAATATTACCGGTCAGCGTATCATCATAAATCCCCAACAGATCAGTCAATTATTTCTCTTCTAATTTGGCATCATTTTTCCCAGGTTTTAAATCTGACTGTTAGCAATACTAGAGCAACACAACAACTGGCTACATAGTCCATGACTGATACAAACATCAACACAAGTGCCCAATACTTTGGAAGTGGTCAGCTTTACACAGAAACGGTCCAGGTACAATAAAAGTGCTGGCAACTCCAACATTGAAGGCTTCTTTCAAGAAAACCTGCTGCTATGGTTTTCTATACATTCAGGTAACACTTTTTGTTACCACTCAGATTTAAGGCTCAGCAGCAAGGATGTTTCAGAAGATGTTTACTGCAACAGAGAAGTTTTCCCTAAGGGAAAACTGTCTCATAAAGAGGTAGAGCAAGCAGACAGTGTGGGTGCCATGGCAATTTAATTTAGCCTAGCATGGAGTAAAAGTCCTTAAAATTGCATAATTAACTGCTATGCAAACAGCTATGGCAGAGGAAGACAATGCAGAAGAAAGAGAAGTTTGAAATGCAGTGACATGAGGGCACTTGCAATTTGCATTTGTTTTCCACCAGCCTGGATTGTCCCAGTCTCATCCAGTCCAGGAACACCATTCCAGTGAAGACAATAGGAATTTTTCAGCACAGACACCAGCACCACTGAAGATCAGCATGTGTTGTACCTAGTGGGCATACAGCGTACATTTTCAGAATTCAGACTTTATTAAAAACAAAAAAAAAAACACCACAAATACACTTTGTTAAAGTTTCAGCTAAGGAAGCAGACAGAGAACACACAGAATACTAAATAGAAAGCACCAGACTCAAACTATTCCTCTTTCCTCTGACCTCCTGCCTCTCGTTAATATGCTGAAAACCAAAGGAAGGCTCAGATTCCCAGTCTATGACAGAAATTAAAATTATGGATACAAAGCCCAAGAAGAAATAACATATGCATTGGACTCAGCAATTATATTCAACAGGCAGATGAAAAATTGATACGGTGAGAAAAAATACACTGCTACAGTGTATTTTTCCTGCTCCTCTTCCTGAGGATAAAACAGCACTTTGAATTGCTTCTGCAGGCAGCATCTATATTCACTAAGAGAGCAACAGCCCAACTAACTACACTGTGTGACTGCAAAAGCACGGGTGTATCCACAGCTACCTCTCCCTGTATTACATGAGTCCCACCAAACCACCCCACGCTCAGTGACCAGTCACAAGTGATGTGGACTGTGCCAAGTCTTCCACTGATGAATCCCAGATGCTTTCTCCTCCTATGAGACAGGAACGGACAACTTTAGCTGTCCAGAGATGATTTGTAAACATATATTCAATTTACATTTTTATCCTCGCAACTCCCAAAAGCACCTCTCTGCTCCAACCTGTCCTGTTTAAATTAAGCTCCCTTCAGAGATACCTCATCATCATTTTAAGCTTAGCATAGCAATTCTCCTCAAGTCTTTTCCCTCCTTTCCTTGGTCACTGTTCAGTGCTGTGCCACTTGCTGCAGTCCATATCCTGGGGTAGCCTTTGGCTCAGACCTTTCTTGGTCACTAAATTCAGCATATGTGCCAATCCTGCAGATGTTCTTTCTCTACATAATGAATTCATTTCTGGATTTTCTTATTGAATCACCCTGGAAAAGCTCTCTTTAGGCTCCCAATGCTTTCTGCCTCTATTAAAACATCTTTTTCCCAAGCTTGACAAATGCAATTCTTGCCCTGCTCATATCCATTTGCAATGGGTCTGAAAAGCTGACTTCCTTAGCCTGTCACTTAAACCACATAACCCTCCCTGTCTGTTCTCTTTTGGCTCCTTCTTCTATGTTGTATCAAACAAAAGATACCTTCACTTCCTAAGCCCTTTCTGGCCTGTCCCTGCCTTGCCATCTCTCATTCCACGCTGCGAAACAGGCTGTTGCATCACTTCAGCTGATGACTTCAGCCTTCAGCATCCACTCGCTACAAAAACACATCAGCTTCATCCTTTCTGCCAGGAGCAAAGCATTTCAAGCATATCCAAGGTCACCTCTTATGCTCCCTCACCTCTCTCCATGAGGATATCCTTCTTGCTGCAGGTAGAGAACAACCAACCTCGGGCAGCTGTGTGCCGAGACCTAGCATGCCATCTACTGCCTTCATGCTGTTTCTTTGTGTTCTTATGTCTTTTGTAACCAGTTCTGTCTCATCCCACAAAAACAATTCATTGTAAGCGCAGCGCACAGGACATTTCAATCCTTTCTCACCCACAGCTTCTTCTAACCAAGTGCTTCTGGGCACTGTGGCAATGAAAATAAAACCAAACAAGACCACTGCCTTCTCCTCTGCTCTTGGCTGCGCTGCTGCTCACTGAAGGCATCACATAGAAGCTGGGCTCCAGTTCCACACTGGTTGCACAGATAACATACATGCATCAGCGAGTGCCATGTATTTACCAACCCAGGCTCTTGTCATTCCATTGGTGAGTGCTACGGCTCAAAGGATTTTCAAAGTATCAGATACTGACAAGTAAAAGCTTTCATACTGGAGAAATATGAAATGGCAGAGGTCATGGACATCCTTTAAGAAAAACATAAGCCTCAAGATTTCACTTCATATCATCAGAGTTTTGCTTTTAAAGATCAGAAATCTGTTCCAAAAGCCACTTCTTTGCCCTAGCAACCATTTCCAGGGCAACAGACTTTCCTCTAGAGTTGAAGATCTTTATGCCTTACAAAAATCAGTTTTTCAGTAGTCTCCATTTCCTATCCTTTGCAAGTGTTAATTGCCCAGGGACATTATTATATGTATGCCATACCATAAAGTGAAGATTTATCATTAGAAAAAATCCATCAACATCCATCTTAGTTATTAGTAAGGGCTGAATATTGAACATACAGAACCAAAAAGCAGGCTTTGCATCTTGACATACAGACTATACAATAGCCATACCTGCTATGGTGAAGACACTTAAGATTTATAGCTTACAGTGCACTGGCACCCCAAGAGTAGATGCAAAAATAAAGGAAGAGGTTGGATAGACTAGCAAAAGCAGAGAAAAGGAAAACCCCTTTAGGAAAGAGCTAGAAAGTTCCAGATATTTAAACAGAAGATCCTTGGAGTGCTTCAATTTTTCTTTCCCAAGAGTACACAAAATGAACTCGGATGGTTCATAAATCTATGTTTAAAAAGCTTAGCCTAATATACCGAGCTTTGATCCACTCGCATCAGCTTTCATCTGCAACTAATCATTGTGCTCTGGGCTGGGTGGCAACAGGACAGGTATATCCTTCCAAAAGCTATTGGACAGTAACTAATTTTCAAGATTGGTTTGCAGTTTGTAATGACAAGGCTCTTGTATATGCTCCATATAAATCAGTACAGTCTCGCATGCTACACTGAACAGATCAATAAATCACTTACAAGTTACACTTGCAGACCCTTTATTATCAACTGCCCTTTGAAACACTTCCTGCCCCTTTCACATAATATTTCCCATCTTGAGTAGCTACTAGAAAGGTATTTTATCATTTAACTTTCTGTCACATTGGAGCCGTTTTGTGCTTAACTGCCAAGCTGCTAAAAGATTCAGAAGACGTTGTGAACTTTTCTTCCTTGGCCTCAATACCCTTGAAAGTTCAGACAGGTGCCAGAGAATGCCAGGAAAAACACTGGCAAATGGAATTGGGACCCCAGAACCAAATCCAGTTCAGGAATAGCAAAAAATATTGTGGGATCTGTGCATTCACTCAAAACAAGCTTCTCACTTTCAGTGGAAGTGGTTTATGAAAAACTGCTCACAACCAAAGAACACATGGAGTATTCCTTACCCAACTCATTTGATGGATTAATTTGGAAAGCAAAGCATTTGCTAATGCTGAATTGGTAAATGAAATAGTGGATTTGATCAACTAAGTTATCAATTACAAACTCTGTTTTAATTAGAAAATTGCTCCCAGAAGAGACTTACATGTGTTAGAATGATTTCTAAATGGGAAAGGATTCACAGATATTCATTCCAATTACTCATTTTCATAAACACAAACACAGCCCCTCTCTGTATAAATTAAACTCTCTTTCAATTTTGGTTTGTTTTGTGGTTAAATGTCCTCCCAGCAGTGCTGATGGAATAAATGGGTGCTACCCCTAAAACACGTTGTTTGAAATACAAAGGAAATGTCATCCTCTTTTTAAAAGGTTTTAGCTTTTTAATTCTTTTTAATTTTCTTCAGTGCTACCAGTATGTCAATCATCATTCTTTTCAGAAAGATCAACAGATGCAAAGTCGGGATAAGTGTATACAAAAAATGTCACAGCTTTTTGTTAAGACCACCGAGATGACATTTCAGAAGCGCCTATGTAAATCCTATGTATCCAAATCTCCCTGAAATTCAGTCCACCACAGCTGCTAATACACTCAGATGTATCAGAAAAATTTCTCCCAATCTCTCATGTAAGAAGAAAGTTCGCGTTTCTAGTATTCAAGAACTCACATTCCAATTTGAGATTAGTCAGCATAGTTCTGCTCCTCCCCCTGTAGACCTCTGCTCAAGCAAGCATGTTTAGATTCCTTTATAAGACATATGTGAGTGACTTTGTTTAAGCATCCCAGTTGTACATGAAGAAGAAGAGGTTCTAAGGATCTCTTTACAGTCCAACAACCAGCTCCTGCTGATATTGACTGGGGAATGAGCAGAGGAAAACCTGGGAAAGAAAGATTTTGGAAAAAAATCTGCTTTGAGCAGCCCACCATTATCAGTTTTTCTACACTCTAATTTTCACATCCTGCCTCTGTTCATTCCAGACTAGGGCTCACACAGGTGACACATTGCTGGGACACACGGCTGCAGCTGCCCACGTCAGTCACCTGGGCCTGCCTGACGCATGTAACAGGAAGTATTTTGTATGAAGATCAGAAAACAAGGTATCAAAACAGAATAAGCAGAATATTAAATCCATATTCCACAGATTTGTACGTAATTCTAGTCACAGACTTACATTCCCAGCCACCTAAGGGACAATACAGTTGAATAGCAACATTAGTGGGTCCCTCCAGTCTGCTCTTTCTGTGAAGCCAATAAAGAGCATCACATGCACTTGAAAATATACAGATCATTACAGTAGGGAAGGGATTTCCATCACACCCAGCAGCAAGGAGTAGATGATGGATTTTGTAACGAACTTTTAACTTTTAGTAGAACCTAGAGCAACAAATCTCATCCAAGCCTTCTTTTCAGAAGAAAGCGTGCTCTGTTCCCTGTTGTAGATGTGACAGACTGGATTCCCACAGCTAATGCAAGACCTATCTTGGACCTTACAATAGTCAGCAATTTGGCACAAAGCCATATGAAACAAAGTATTCATATATTTGATCTAATGTTTTAGAAAAAGCAATAACCATAACTTCAAAACAAAACAGATTCAACCTTAAAATCTAGACCACTTAATATATTCTTTCAAAAATTTTACAAATAAAGTTAGAGATGCTGCTCTTTTCAGACTGCACAAATTGAAATTTGGCTAAATTCCGGAGGCTTTGCTAGAGATCATCTCTTCCTCAGCACTTTTGGAAGCTGGCACACCAAACTGCCATTCTGCAAGGCAGTCAATAGCCTTTAGAAATAAAAAGCTTTACAGAACCTAAGATTGTCTCCTTATGTTATATAAAAAGATATGTATTTCTAACATGACAGCTGATGAACTAGTGTGCGCAGGGAGGTGAAAAATAGCATTAATGAGAATGAAGATATCAGGAAATAATGTTAACTAGGCCTTTTCATTATAAAGGAAGAGAGCTGTGCATGTGTAAAATGGGTATATAAAGTTTTATAACATATTGCCTACTCAAAACCTCTAACATTTATAATACATTTCCATTACTATTTGTTGTAAATTGCCTATGTCTTTAACATTAAAAATAAATGGTTCCAGCTAGACAGCTAAAAGGTTTGATTGCAAGCAATTTTACTTGATAGTATCAAACAGAAAAAAAAAAATCTGTAACTTTGAACTTAAAGGAGAAAAGGAAGATGCAACTTTGCAGAGTTGATCACTACAGGATGAACCTTGAACTGTTTCCCATTTCATTAATGCTTTGGCGCAATTCATTGTGGTTACTCCTCCACGTTACTTTTGGAAAGCAAGAGAAGCACCAGTCCCTGTCCCCTTCGCTCATCAAAGAGCTAGAACAGTCAGTAGCAGCTTTTAAATTTGATTCAGTTTGTCAATAGCTACAACTGTAATCCTCCCTAATCAATGTTCACATAGTGCAGAAGAGGCCATTAAGAGTTTTAGTGGCTTTTATTTTATTAGTAGTCAGGGAGCAGGGACCTGTCAATACTTCCTGGAGCTCTTGTTACTGTGTGAGCAAGCAGCTTGGATGGCTTTGCCAAGAAACACCTTTAAGCACTGAAGGGAAAAAAAGAAAAAAAAAAGGAACCAGTGGAGACACCAGTCCTTACTTGGTTAATCTTCTCTGTGTCACATGCACGTGTATAGAGCAGGCAACAAACAGACTGAACAGGTCTGTGGGCTTCTTCATGAGCAAGGAAAGGTAAACACATTGTGAGTGGTCCTCTCTATGTTGCTGAAAAAAAAATATACGTGTAGAAGTTTGAGCATACATCAGGAGCTCACACTACTCTTGTTAAGATGCCACCTCTAATTACTTCCCCACATCGGTCACTTGAAAGCAGATGGAAGAGTGGCATGCTGCCAAAGGAAGGTAAATAATTGATGCAAACATAAGGAACATATACCAGTACTCACGGTGACGGGGAACAATTAAACCAAAAGTTGAACATCAAATATGCTATTGTAATCTCCTTTTATCTTTTGTTTTTCCTTGTAGGTGTGACCCGTTGTATCAAGCTCCACGGACCGACAGAATGAGAGCAGCAGCAGCAGAGCTGCCTGAGAAGACATCACAAATCTAATGAAATCTTGAGTGATTTTAAATATTTTGAAGCAAGACAAAGTCTTTCAAGTAGAAATACTCATTAAACTTGCCAAAATGCACCAAGGCCTGATCTATGGGACACTTGTACACAGCAAACTCACTCAGAGCCCTACCTTCAGATTCCCTCTGCCATGACCTGCCATTGTTGACCACAGTTCAGACAGGAACTGCAGATCTCATGAGTGGTAGAAACAGATAATAATCACAGAGATGTGCAAGGAAATTTACACTCCCTTAGCAGTTTCCAAATATCTACAGACCAGTGAGAATACCTGACTGCCAGAGACTGCGAGAGAAAAAATATCTTGTCTCTGTAAATTGATGTTTTGACACCACCACAGATAGGAAAGAGAACTTGATCCCCCCATATGATTCATCCATCTGCTCTTACAACACTATTCCTTTTAACATGTACAATTAAGTGGCATTTCCAAACTTTTTTCTCCCCAGTACTGAGTGGGCTCAAAATCAGTTCAATAGCTTACTCAAACAGTTGCATGAACCAAGACGACAGGCCTAAGCCTGTCTTCATCTCACAGCACCCCCATCACCCAGTAATGAGTTACCACATGAGATACATGAAGGAAAAAGAATCATCTTCCTGGGTTACACAGAAATCACATGGAGGTTTTTTGGATTTTTTTCCTCAGTTATCTGTTTAAATGCTTTTTGTGCGACTCCTGTCAGCATCACCCTGGAGAAGTCTCCATGGAAATCAAAGTCATTTCATGTCCCATCATGACTTTTAGCTTGGTGCCAACACACTTCCCTGTTGAATAAAGGTAAGAGTTTCACAAGTATTACCATGTTCATCATTACTGTCTGAATGACAATTAAAAGAGGGATCTGTAATTGACTTGTATTGTATTATGCTCTGCTGTGCAAAGACAAACAAAGCCTCAACAACTAACAGGTGAAAAAAATCAGTTTATCCAGCTGTCTACAGATTTTGAGAATAAATGTCCTTCACACTTCATTCAGGAGCATAGCTAAACAAGGCTGTGTCTGCAGCAGTTCAGTGCTCAGCATCTGGAAAACTTCTAAGACATATAGAAGAGATAAAGGAGGAATTACATAAATTTAGAGCTTAAGAGATGAGAGCAGTTTATTGCCAAATAATCTACTCTTGCTTAGAGGAAGCGTGTGGTGGAACAGCAAGAGGAACCTTTGATTCAAATATCCTCCAGCAGCTCAACCTAATGTGGGCAGTAGGCAAGTGGCATGACCAGGGGTATTCCGCAGGCTCCACTCAGCTGCAAGGACAGGCTCCTCCACTTCTTCCCCATTCAGTTCTCATAGTGCTTGGTTCCAGTCTCAGGGACTCAAGCCATGTGGAGAGCCAAGTGCTGACCCCTGCAGCATGGCACTGAGCAATATCAGTGTCACTAATCCAGCCAAGGGGCAGTCCTGCATCCTCACCTGCTTACAAGTAAACATATACTTTCTGCTTAGTGAGAAACAGGTACCTTCACCTGCTATAGTGAGTGCTGAACTCTGGCAGGTGCCCTCTCATAAATACATATGAATTTGGTGGCAGCAACTCCATTTTTAATGATGACTGCATTATTCTCCATACAAGGTTCAAAACAGGAAGCACTGAGACTTGGTAAGGCAATACTATACTACTACCATAGCAGAATCTGTTTGCCCATCAGCTGTATGTGCACATGCTCTTTGCCACCAGATTTGAATGCTAGGTGTGCTGTGACCTAACATTTAATGACAGCAGATGCATTCACAGCCCTGGAATAATGCTCAAGATATGTGAGTTCTTGAAGAGAGGCAGAAAGAGCATGTGCACCCATGTACCACTGCCACCTCCGTGAATTTTATTCCTAGACGAGTAATGCAAACAATGCAATCATAAAATATTCTTTTGGTACCTCTTTTAGTATTCATAGCGTGCTCATGTGGTCTAAAAACAATTTAGACTGAACAAAAAACTAGTGCTGCTTTTACTGATTCTGATATTGAATTCTTTTTTTCTCTGCTATCCCCTCCATGAATACACAGCGAGTCAATCTGGTATGTCTTGATGGTTGAATAAGCTCTTTGATTTTTGAATTATTTTGAGATTAACTGAATTTGAAATGTGTGCTGCATGCAATGTCTTGCTGGCACAAAAAGATGAGCTTTGTTATTGACAGAGAAAAGTTGCAGAGCTACATTTTTCATTATTATTCTGTACTGCTGAACTTGTGTTCCTGTCAGACCGCTGCCTGCCATGCCAGCAGGGGCCACCAGGTTGAAAAGTTCAGTTTCCAATATTCTCTCCTGACCTGCCTGAACTTCAGAGTAGCAGAGTGGTCTTTTCCAGCACAGTAAAAACACAAATCTCTTGTATAAATAATAAAAGACAGGGGGCATTACATTAGGCTGCTTGAAAGCTGTATAATGCCAAAAGTGCATCACACTCCACCTGAGAAACGTGTGTGGTTTTTCTTTTTATCAGTATAATCTGTTATAGCTTCACAAAAAGTTTCTAGAGTTTCTGCAAGTTCTGCCCCACTGGCATTCTGAGTAGCTCCGGAAAGTCGGTTGGTCCTTTGCAGACTTCCAAGACTGTAAAATAAATGACTTTAAAGCATGGACAGAAACACGTTAAACATATTCCTGAAATTATTGACCATGCAAACAACTATTACTGCTCTAATTTCCACTGAAAAGCTACACGCTGAGGGAAGGAGACTTAATTAGCCAAATGGGCTTAAAAAGGAAGGAGGAGACTCATCAGATACTTCATTAAAGCCCAGAGTCTGAGAGGCTTTGCCCTTAGGACAAAGAGAGGGAGGAGAGAGCAGTGCTCTGCAACATCCCCTAAGCACCTGTTAGAAATGTCACCTCTAACAAAAATCCCTCTTTTCTGCCTGATTTCCTTCTACTTTTCTTTCAAGAGCAGCCCCTAAAGACATCTCCTGCGAACTCCAGGTGCTCGGTAGCTGACCTCTTCCTGCCAACCATGGATGCCCAGCTGACACTTAGACCCTGCTGCAAGCCCATGGAAAGAGCTAAATCTGAGTCCCAGCAATAGCACAGAAACCAGAGGAACCCAAAATAGAACCCGAAAGGCATGAGCACGTCCATTACTAACCGAGCTCCGCCAGCTTTCAGGTCTGTTGAGAGGGAGGGTATGACTCAGGGACTATGGGCTGCAACACAAAGCTGTGAAGTATAGCTGCATAAAGCTGAGGATTGCTGCATTTCTTAAGGAGTGAAAACTGCAGGAATTTTTCAGTGAGCCCACAAATAAAGGAATTGGAAGAAATGAGCATTTCCTTCTCATCCTTTCATTACTGCCTACCAGCCATTTTGTCTGCACTTTTGTCTAGCTGTGGTTTTTGTGCATACAGTAGTGCTTTTGTAGTTCTCCAGCTGGTTTTGTAGCACTTGACACTCTTACCCTTCCTTAGCTGTCTTCTTCAACTCTGACTCGTCTCACCTTTCCCACCCTTTCTCTCCTGCCTACTCTTTCAGTTCCCCATTTCTCTCTTCCTCTTTTATCCTTCTCATCGTCCTTTTATCTCACATTCCCAGAAAGTGCTCTAAGCGAGAGGGATTAATTTTCCCTTACTATTTAGACCAGAGCAGCACATATACCTGGTGCATTTAAAAGAAGGGAGAAGAGAGCTCTTGTCCTGACGAGCATGAGTCTCTGTCCATTTCCAGAAAATCTATGCTGGTACAGTAAAAGCAGCATTGCTAATATCACATTTCACTAGCTTCTCAGATGACTGGTGTAATTGAAATAAATTATGAATCCCACATGTGCCACACTAACAGAAAGCAATAAAACAATACTTATGAATAAAGATAGCAATTATCTTATTAAATCAGACGGTAATGTTATTCTACCAGAGGACTCTTCATCTCACATTATAATCAATACTGATTATAAGCGTAAAGGAAAGGCTCCTGTCATTACTATAAAAATGTCCCATAGATTTTCAAAGGTATTGAAAGATTTATCTGGTAAGTAGGATTCAGCAGAGTTATCACAGAAGTGGTAACAATCTACTTGGCTTTTGAGGAAGAAAGTCTTGGATATCAAGCCAGATTTTTACATAATTGCCACCAGTGTTGAGCTGATGTAAGTGTATTGACACCAGTATTGTCATCTGAGATCAATGCCAGTGGGACCAAGGGCAAAATCTCAGTTGTATTTTTTCTTTTAAAAGGTTGAAAGAACTCAGTACAACATCCAAGATATTTCCGTAGCTCTATTTCTACAGATGGTATTTTCCTTAGGAGTAGCATACAAGCTTGATTAAAAGATAATGACCCAAAACATACGACAGTTTCAGAAAAAAACTATTTTAGTCATTAAAGCAAATAATTTTACCAAAAAATGTACACTTTTTGCTTCAGCTCCTCCTCTATACTCAGGGACAAGCTTGCCCAAGATTTTTGGAAACAATAAGCAATTCTGACATCTCAGCTCCATACCCATTTCCTCATTATGGTTTTTTCACCAAGCATTCTTGTTCTAGAAGTATTTTACATGGATAACTTAAAACCACAATGGTGTTATTGAAATAAGATGTAAAAATGTTTATTAAAATTGAGTAAGCTGTATAAATGACTTCCATCTTAAGACAGAATATTAAACCTGCATTTAACACTGTTGTTCTAAAGAGAAAATATTTTGAAGGCAAAAGAATTCTATTCAAAGTTATTTTCTCCTCGCTTTTCTGGGTTTGTTAGAAGGAGGAAGGAAAATTCTGCCATTGACCAAAGTTATTCGTACAATTGCAAGCATTTCCATACACAGTCCTAGGACCTCCATGCACCTAATCAGTAAGGGATAATCCATTCCACCTCTGAAATACCCTATACAAGTATAAATCAGTGAGGGAGAGAACACCCCTGCCCGCACTCACCTGGGCTGAGATGCTCATAGAGATGGGAGACGTGGGTCAGCAAGATCTGGAACCCAGCAGCACAGTTCAGAGCCAGCTGCTGATCTGAAGACTGAAAAAAGCTAAGAAGTCAGAAGGAGAGAAGGGAAGCTTGTTAGAGGTTGAACCTCAAGAAGAATGTTATTACCCGGCAGTTTCTTTTTTTTCTTTTCTTTTCTTTTTTTTTTTTTTACTAGCAGCTAACACAATGGTCATGTCTACCACGGTGCACAAGAGAAAGGTTCACTTAACATGCGAGCTAAGCACAAGCCTTGCAGCACAGCCATTTAAGAGCATCTCACAGAACACACAGATACACATTGGGAAATGAGCTGCTGCTACTGTATGGGCAGTGGCAGCAGGTAAAGAGATGAAGGAAATGCACTGAGGTAGTGACAGAAGCCTGGGGTGCTGAGTCCTGAACAGCCCTTGCTCCATGACTTTGCATGCAACACTCACTCCATTCCTTTCGCTCTCTTCTCTCATTTTTAGTTTCAAACCACCACTGAAAGAACAACTCTGGCTTAGCAATTTTGCCTTGTTTTTATTCTCCTCTTTGAAATCAAGGGCGCTAGATAACAATAACGAGATTCACAAATGTCCCCTACTCTACATTCAGCACAGGTATTTTGACCGAACACGCGAACCTGCGATGCAGTTGGTCACTGCTATTAATAGAAACAGAGCTATGAAAAACCTTCCCAGCAATTTTGAAAATCCCAGAAAAGTTCCCTGACCTCCTGTTCCGTTACTTGCGAGTAACGAGCTTAGCCAAAGTTCTCCGACATCTTTTGGAGTTTGCAATTCTTTCAAATAACCTTTTACTAAGTTCTGTGTGAACCTACCCAGATTTACAGCTTTAGGATTAAATCACTCAAACCTCAATGGGCTCCGTGTAAAAATGAGGTGAAACCACAATGGCTTTGAGTTCTGCTTGCAATTTTAGGCTTGCTTTGAACTCAATGCACAAAGAAAAATGCACTTTAAGCCCAAGCAAGCAGTCTTTTGAAATATCTCTCTCTTGGAGGTAAGACAGACAAGCCACCTCTGCACGTTACTGGGAGCTTTCTTCTGCAGCACAGGGTCAAAAGGAGGGAAAACATTTGTGCCCTTCTGACTGATAATTTCCATGTCCCACTTTTAAAGGTGTGTCCGTGTCCTTTGATCAGCCTTCCCAGCCAAACTCAAAGTTGTACCTTTCAGGAAAATTCACTTTTTGCAGCCTGATGCCAAAAATAACTTATAGTAAAGTCTTGAAAGCAGCACTCATTTCCTCCACTCCTGAAATCTGCCTCCTCCTCCTTTTTTAACAGCCTGCAGTATATCATTTATCTAAGGAACAGATTGGTCATGTCATCCATATTCTCCATGCCTCCTTCCCAGCTCTCCAAATCCAGCATGGTAATGGGCTCTACCCTATTCTAGCATCTGCATAGTAAGTTTCTCATTAAATACTCCAGTATTCAAACATCCCCTGCTCCTCTCAGCAGATGCCTACAAGCAGGGTTATTCTAAGGCTTGCAACACTTATTTTCTATTTCTATTACAGACACAGACAAAACAGAAATGTTTCTGCAGCCACTTAAATTTAGCATGTATTGATATAACCTGTTATTGGAAACTTACTAACCTTTATATTTTAACCTAATCATTTCTGTGTTTTCTTCTCCATCTCTAAAAAAAAAAAAAAAATAAAAAAATAAAAAAGTGAGTCCTGGCCAAACAAAAAGGAAAAGGTGGAATCTTATCTCATACACAACGTCTCTGTAATACATAATGAGCTTTGCTATTGTTCTAAGATTTTCACACCCAAGGCATTATCTGCATTAGCTCACTGTCTAGAAACGCAGAAACAAATGAAAAAATAACAAGAAGTTGTTAATATATGTAGCACAACTGCAAATGATATTGTAAAACTAAGTCCAGTATTCCAGTAAGGCGGTTAAGACACTGTGTACACAGAGAAAATAACAGGCACCAACTGCAAGAGTTTCTTTAGAGACCATGCTGGCACAGAGCAAAGAATTAGGCATTTGATTCCACTTCAGAAGCCAGCATGAGAACATTATATTCTTGTACCAAATCCCTCCAAACCAGCAAAAAACTCACCCTTTTCTTAAATACCTGTATATTTCATGAGCTAGTATTGGAACCAGGTGTTTTAACTCCTACATAAAAAGTGTTCTGTTTCCAACCCTGTTTTGTTGTGGTAGTTTTCATTTTGCTTTGACTATCAACTATAACTGTAACCTGGGAACTGAAAATGAAGCGATATGTCTTCCCTATTTCACAGAAATCACTGGCAAAGAGTATTGAGTAATCAATAACAAAGAATTAGTACTTAACACATGGTTTCATTTGTACAAGAAGCAGAATTCACCTCTCTCTCCCAAAACTATATCGAGTTTGCAGTGTTCAGGTTACCCAAGTGCAAAGTAATTTATAAACAAAATCTACCAATCTGTCTCGAAGAGAAATACACAACACCCGATCTAAAAGCCTTACATCAGTTCTACAGTTCAGGCTGATATCGATAGGTTTAGAACAGGATCATGGTACAAATATGTTTTCAAAGAAGTCACACCTTAGATGTAAGAAAATTAAACTGCTCAATACATACTATGCAAAATTAAACTTTACCCAATCACTTTTTAAAATTTTAATTTAAAATGTAAATCTTGCTTAGAAGCAAGTTAACTTAAAAGGGTCAAAGAATTCAACATCACACTAGGCAAAAATCAAGGCTCCACATTTGCTCATAAACAGAAGTGTGCAGAATATGACCATGAGTCTGCCAAGAATATTTCCAGGTTCCAACAGAGCCGTGCTTTCTCTAGATACGCTAATTGTTTCATTTTGGCAAAGATACATTTTCCAAATTAACTTTTACTGACCCTCACTTGCACCACCAGCTTCATAATTCTCATCATTGTCTTCTGAATGAATAATGTTTGTTTATTTCAGCTTCTCTCCAGCAAATGCTTTCCATCAAACATCTGTCTCAAGATATGTACTAGCTGGAGGGTATAAACGATGTGTTCACACTGTTCTCCATTTCTCACTGCCAGCCTTTACAGCAGTCAGACCGTCTTGCAGCCATGCACGCTGCATACTCTGGGTGCTTCCTGCAAACACAAGTGAGTTTGCCAGCCCCCCTCTCCTTTACTGTTGGATGCACAGCTCAACATTTCTGTCTCCCCAGGTCAAAGCAAAGCCATGCCAGGCTGCAGGTGTGCAGCTACCAGCCTGAAGTTTGCTCATCCATCAGTCAGCTCCCATCAAAACAACCAGAATTATTTCCTGGCACAGATATGCTATTACAGGCAACCCGATCACCAACTTTGATGGTGCAGAATGCTTAGAGAAATGAAGCAGCACAAAGTCAGTGGACAACTGTGTAAGAATGACAATATTAATTACCGTGAAATGCTACAAAAATCAGGTGCTCACTTCATACTACATCTGCAGCTCTGGTGGTGAAATACATGTTCCATCAGTAGTTTCCTCTGCTGCTTTTCAGTGACAGAAACAGTATCTAGCTACAGCTAGTAGCAAGCACTTGGTAGCAACAATCTGGGCATTGCATGGTCCATCCTACAGATGCTGACATGGGTCATAAGACCTGTCTGGGATTCAGGGAGGTTTTGCTAACTGTCTGTTATTTAACCCAGCAGCAGCGCTTCATCTGGTGGCAAGAAAAAAGAAAAAAAAACCCTAGCTCTACTCCTGCAGCAGAACTGATGTGTCAGGGAAGACCTGAGAGTGGTCCTGCCCTGCCGATATAGCTGCTCCCAGAGCCACTGAAAGGTGAATGCAGATTTCATGCATTTTTTGACATCTAAAACTTGAAAGTTTACAAACTTAAGAAGGCCAAGAGACAAATGGTCAACACAGTTTTTCTTCAGGAGCTTCTAGCTCCCTGCAAAACATGCTTTAGGACAGTGCAACATACAAAGTCACAAGACAGGTTTTGCCTCCATCAGACAAGCAGAGTGAAAGTGTGCAGAAAGATCAGACGACATTAATGAAGATATTGCAGTATTCCAACGTGCTTCTTGCAGAATCAAGAAAGAAAGCAAACTGCAATGCAGAAAGGGAGGGAAAGATCACAGAATGGACGTGAAAAGGCTTTTTCCTTACAATCCCACCACAGTTGTACAATAGCAGCTGCTAATAGAAACTGTCAAGGGAAAGAAACGGGACAGCATCAAAGCTGAGAAAAAAAGGAAAAGAACAGTGAATAACAGCAAGCACAGGTAAACAGTGGTGCAAAAGTGCCATCTACACTTATAACCAAGGACAGCACTTAATGTTAACGAATGCATTAACATTCCTAGGTGATAAGCTCACACACTCATAGCATTAGAGCATTTTAACATGTCTTGAGTAGCCTGTTAAAAGAGGAGGACAGGTAGTGCTTCATAAATTAAATCAAATACATTATGTGATCACATTTATTTTTATCTGAGCCTACACCTCTTGAATTTTTTATCACCTTAAAGAGGAAAAAAAGAATATAGATATGCCCTGCAAACCCATCAGTTTGTCAAGTTTAGACTTTGAAACGCATATAAAATTTACACCCACTGAGCATATTTTTATACCCACATAAAAATGTATTCTGGCAGTGTTTTGCCAATATGTCATCTATAAAATTTTGTTTAGACATATATATATGGCATATATATCTATATAGAGAGAGATAGATATGTGTATATATAGTATAGGAGTCTAAGGCTGCTTTCCGTTGAAGAGCTTTTCATCGCAGCCATACCAGGGTGCTTTCAGCATCACTCTGCCCAAGCTTATGATACAACGGCTTCCAGGCAGAGAAGCAGTGACCATCTGATCCCTAACTGGATTTCTGCTCTGATTGCTAAGCCAGAAAGGGCTACATGGTCCTCTCTATGCAAGTAAAACCCAGTATTTGCATGCCTTCCCACAGACACGGCCACCTGCTTGCCTACTCTATCTTGCGCACCCGGAGGCTGGGCAACACCTTTCATGGCCAGGGCGCTCCTTCCTACAAAAGACGACTGCAGAAGAGTGCTGGGCATGCTGGCTGAATGTTGCTTCTGCACCCACAGGAACTGTCACAAAAGCTGCCAATACCTTTGCACATAACCCTGGATATTTCTGGTGCAGAGCCACAGTGCAGGCTTACACCTATCTCATGGCATGGCATAAAGCTGTATGCCACCCCAACCCACAACCGCACACCGGTTGTGCAAACACACACCGCAGTGCAAGAGCCAGGAACTAAGAGACAAGGAGGCAGCAATACCTAAGGTGAACTACTTTGGTTTTTTTTGGAGGTGGGGGGCAGAGCATAATGTCATAAAAGTGATAACTACAGATTCCCACTTGAATGCAGAGTGCAGAAAATCACTTGCAAAGGTATTTTTCTGATTGTTACTGTAGCAGAAAACAATAACACAGATATGCCTATTTTCTTTTTAAGCTAAGTACCTGTCATATCCCACTTGGTTCCTTTTCTTCCCTTCCAGGTTCTATTTGATTAGTAAGAAATAACTTATGGAAAGCAATTTCAAAGGCTGTACAGTATCACACTCATTTTTCCAAATGCTTCTTTTAATGGCTTCTGCACACACCGTGGTGGCCTGGGTTTTGTATTAAATAACCACAGAAAGTCTCACTGTGATACAGCTTCAGTGATCAACTGACACAGACCTGATTATATGACCAAGGAAAAAAGCTTTTATGCCTCCTCTGGGCCATGGCTGTGTGGTCTCCTTTCCTTTGCTGTTGTGTACTTTGTACTCCTGTCTGCTTACTACCACCAAGACAGTAATTTCAGTGAATCTACATGGCAGGCAACGTGGCAACACTACAAACCAGCATAAACCATTTTTTGTTAACGTTTCCCTTAAGCTGCACAGATGCATATGAATTTCATCCTGACATCAGTACAGCATCTATGTGCTTCCATTGACTGCGATCATGGAGAGCCATTTATCAGCTCCCCAATGGCCACTGAATTCCCAATGCACTCCAGGAACTTACTGGCATCCTTAAGTATGTCAATAACCATTTCATTTCCTTCTCTAGTACTTCAGCCGACATCTGACACATTAAAACAAAAATCTGACTGACTATGGAAAAAGTTCATGAGCTGGAAGACATCGCAAGGAGGAGTAATATCACATTTCTCTTCAGCTCATTGGTACCGTGGTTAAGCTGTCATGCTCACCTTTAAGTAAAAACAGGATTGTCCAGTTCTGTTATTTGGGTTTTGACGTGCATTGTTCTGTCTCATGTTACCCTGTTACAAGGTATGAGCTGAGAAATACAGGAGAACTGAGCCACAAAACCAAGGGCAAGCCTTGGGCTGCATCCTGCACTTGCACCGAACAGAAAGAGTAAAAAAGCAAAGGTAGGGATGGAGGGAACACCTTCCTTGCCAAGCAGGACCATGCCCTGGTCAGACAGTACATCACAGCTCAGAAGAACGCGAGCCAAGCCCAAATCCAGAGCTGCAAGCAGCCTGCCAAAGCAGTGTTTTCAAACTCTGAATCAGTGAGAATGCTGAAAATTACCTAACATATTATTATTTGACACTGGCAGAGTCAAAAGTGTGTCCTTATTAATTTAAAGCATGCAGTAAACTTCCCATTCTCCCTGTTCTGTAGATTCTCTACATTAAAGCGTGCACTAGGCTAGCATATCTAATCCCTAAATCATTTTCAGATCTGACTTGCACAACTGCAGTAAATTTCACCTGGGCAGTTCTTGTGCTCCTTTTTATGTGTGAACTGAGGAATAGTATTTATATATTACATAAGTAAATACTCCATCACAATAAGATTTGTGTGCATAAAGCAACAAGAGAGGTTGAAGCCCAATGTTAAGTGGCCTAGAGAGCAGCTATAAATCCAAACTCTTTAGTCCCTTAAAAGGGGACTTCAGGCCTTCAGTTAGACCAGCTGCAGCAGGAAGAACCAATTCTGCCCCATCCTTGCTCCTACCCAGTCCTCAGCTGTGTGCCTGTCCTACCCTCTCCCCAGTGCAGCTGTCTCATCCTGCAGAGCTTCTCTCAGAAACCTGAACCCTTAAATCAGAACAAAATCAGTCCCAGCACAGATCTTTCCAGCATGGATTCAGTGCGCTAATAACAACCCGAGAGACAAGAATATCTACAGCCCTTTGCACCAGCGTTCCTTACAGCGCATGGTTCTGCAGTCTCCCACCACCGTGAAGCTCACTCACTTTCCTTGTAACTTTTGAGGCTGCTATGGAGGCTCTGGTGTATAAACAATAATTAACATCTGAAAGCAGAGGCTTACAAATGGCATTGTTTGGCTTGCAATAAGCTTCACTCAATTTTTCTTCCGTATAGCGAATTCTTAAGGAGAATGCTGACAAACAAGCAGCATAAGGTCTACGTTTTATTAAAATTTAAAACACATGCTGCATACACAGAATGTCAAAAGAATATGTTAATCAAGTACAGGAGTGGGCAGTCAGCTCGATCAGCTCTGCTGCGATGGTGTGAAGCTGGGAGGTGCCAACAGCGGAGTTATGTTGTAACCATATAGAGTATAGATCCAAAGGCATTTTATAAAGTACAGACATTTCCTCTTCAAACTCAGCATTTCTCATCTTCTGTGGGATTCCATGCTGATAGATCAGAAAGCACTGTAAACCATTTAATTTTGTTTTAGTATAGGACATTGCCAGAACAAGGACATCCAAACAATACTCCCATGCTAAATGAGTGAAGAAGAAAGGGACACAAACGGCAACTGCACACAGCTCTTGCCAGATGATGTCCAGAGCAGCCTTCAGAATATCCAGCCCTCACTGTTCTTGCTTCCCCCCATTTGGGCACTCAGTTGCAGCACACGTTACACGGCTCACAACAAAACCCAGCCATAGGTACATCACCTGGCCTTCACTTCGCCAAACTTTCAGCCCATCTCAAAGAACAAACCCCAGAATCAGAAGACAAAGCACTTGATTTAGAGAACACATTTCACATGGCTGAATGCTGGCCCATCATCAGTGACATCCCTTATCCCTCTCCTCTGCTGCTTCGACAGATAATGACAGGAATTAAAATACTATGCTCATTTTATTTTCTAGATTCTTATTTGGCTTAATTCAGGACAGCTCCTTTGACCTATGGTAGTTGAGACCGTGGATTTTGGTTTCCAACTTGAATACATTTTCTCCCACTCAAAAGAGAAGCAGTTGTATGTAAATGCAAGATCCAACGCAATTCCCTTTGCTGCACATTCATTCTGGACACAAATGAAAATGGATGGAATGGCATTTTTGTACTGACACTATGGGGAAATCTCGCTCCGCTGAAGCTGGGCATGTTCTGAGCCATCTAACAGTGGAGTCCATTTAAATGCAAAACTTCACTGCAAAAATAATGTTTTGGTGTTTTTTTGTTTTGGGGCTCTTCCCCCCACCACCATCAAAAGATGAATAATGAGTAGAAACTGTGTGTGGGCAGGCCACTGGTCTTTTATATCATATTTACATTATGCTTCTTGAAATGAAGATTATTCCTTTCAACCAAGTTTTCCTATTGCAAGGGCTAATTTTTATGCCTTTCATTGAACTTTTTGTTAAAACTCTTTTTTTCTGTTATTATGATCTGCTGTGATTTTGCTGGTTTGCAGGTAGTTACTCCTTTCATAGTAATTCCCTGAAACTCCACTGAGTTACTGTTTATACCCTGAGTTGCATCGCAGGTTGGAAAAAGATGCATGAAGAGGCAAGGAGAATACAGAAGAGATGTCATCAGCCCATTTTACTGCATAAATCTTTCTCAGAACTCCAACACCTCCTGTTAACGTAAACCACGCACAAAAGGAAGCATAAAAACTTTAGCAATTCAGGCCTTAAATGTTAGTACTACAGGGAATTTTCAACGATTTACTGGTAACATACCGAGCTAATGGAAAGCACAGAGCCCAGGGCAAGCACTCTTACAAGGGTTGGGCTGGTGAACTGGATTTATGAGTCCAGCTGCCTTTTAAAGGTGGAGGAGCTGCTACTCCACTCTTTAGCACTGCATTTCCTTGAAGTGCTGCATTTCCCTAGGACAGTAATTGCTGACAGTTATTCAAATAAAAGTAGCAAATTGTTTTTACCAATAAACTCTGTTGTAGATAACAGACTGATACTGTTTTTGAAAAGCTTAAAAATAAAAGCAATTTATTCATCAACCAGGTTTTATCAATACCTCTAAAGTTTATATTCAGAAGGCATTTTCACTTTGCTTTTAAACAAATAATTTCATCATAACATACTTCTCAGTAAAACTACAATAAGTTTTCACATTATATTACAGGAGCAATGGCTATTCAGCTCTAAATAATGGCTCCTTTGCTAGACAAGTCAATGGAAATTGATTTGTTTCAGCCTCCTGTGCTCACACACACAAAGCCTGCATACAACAACCCTATTGACTTTTGCAAGCAGTACTCAACCTTGCATCCTGAAGGACTCATAGCAAATTTTTTAGATCATTCCCCTCCTGTATTGTACCTGTTATGAATCGAGACTGCATTTAAATGTCAGTCTCCAGTAATAATTCTACAAAGAGTAAATTAGTCACCAAATTGGAAATCTAGTTCATACTGCAGCATACAGCCCAAGATATGATGTGAGGAAGAAGAAAATTAAAATGTATTGAAGTTCACTATGGAAAGTATCAACTGTACATGTGGTAAAAGGAAAAGGGTTCACCACCCTGTCTACACAAGAAGTTCTGGCACCCTATGGGCTAGCCAGGCTGCCTGCCATAAAGCTCCCATCTGCACACAGAGCATTCTGCACAGCAGACAGGCCTTTTCCAGTCCTGTGTGTACTGACTATTTCCTCTCTTCTATAAACAAGAACATTTAAAAACAATTAAAATAAAGATTAAGGATATCAGCGTGGCAGAAACATTAAGTGCTGTATCGAAGACACAAGAGACCATATGGTCTATCAAAATCTGCGTTTATAAGCTCTGGAAATACAAATCAACCATTTTTCTACCTTTTTAATCCTTCCATTCCTATTTAATTCTGATTATCAGCTTTATCCCTACATATCCAGGAGGAACATGCTGTTGTTGCTGTGTTTTATATTTCAAGAATTGTCATAAGCAAAAGCAGTTATGAGAAGTATATATATGAATGCCACCAGGGCTGATGCTTGACCCCAGGTTTTTAAGTCAGTTACTATCTCAGATAACTTACCGGCCCCAAGTTGTTTTACTCCTTTTTGATTTTTAGAAAACTTAAGAGTGAACCTTGGCATCCGACAGGCTTCGTGATAGCAGCTTTGTTCACACATGTCACAGCAATATTTTCACTTACATTTCACACAATGCCAAGTGTCTAGTGACTTAATGCAGTGCATTAAGCTTCAGATTTATTTAACCGATACAAACCTCAGAAGTGGGCACTTGAATATTCTTTATGCTGGTTAACCCTCACCCAAAAAGAAAGAACAGGTGACCGTTTTTGTTGTTGTTCCCACTATAGTAGTGTAAATACTGCGTGTTTACCAGTGCACTGAGCTAAGTGACCTAACTGAAATCACAAAGCTGGTAGAAATCAGTCCTGATTATTCCCCAGGCTGCTTTGCTGAGGTTTTTGGTTCATTTGTTTCAAGAACAAGGATGGGACCAACATAGCTGTGCATGACAAAGGACAGCAAGGCAATAGCCAGCTATTGGTGGGACTGCGTCACACAGGAATGAGTTCTGGTAGGCAATAAGAAAAAAAAAGTTGACCACATAACTTGTTTTTAGCTGAAAATGAGATGTGCAACACGTTTAAGTGCAATCTCATTAGCCATTGTTAATCTACGTTCTGTATAAAGATAGATATTTAAACTTCCATGAAAAAACATGTATAATCATGCAAGAGGTGCCCCCTGAAGGCCAGCTGCCAGATGAGGTGACCCAGAAAAACTTGAGATCAGATACATGAATCACAAATCTTTTGGCTGTATCAGACAGATGAGTTCACTGATGCAGCATGGGCCGAAACTGCTGCACCAGGCAACAGCTTTGATAGATCCAGCATTGCTCCAAGGATAGGTGAAGAACCCGTGAATGCCAGCAGAGATCATTTTGATACATGTTTGAACTTCCCTGCCTCCATTTGTTTTATTTAAATATTTAGATGTGAACTGCCTGACCTCGAGCAAAGCTAACAAAACAGGGAGCCTTAACCAAGCGCTAATCTCAGCATGCCTGAGAATAGCTTTCAGATAAGAAGTGAAGCTGCAGATATGAAACGCTTCGGGATACAGCTGCAGATGTCATACTGATTCCTCCTGATTTTTATCTCTGAATGTTATTTTGAGATAACCTTGATTTCTTTTCCTAATTTCCAACAAGTCTTGTTTTAGTTATTTTACAGCAAAGCCTGTGAGCCACTGAAACCATAAGGAACTCCAACCCAGACAGAAAATAACGTTATTCAAGTTCCTCCTTCTGATAGATAGCATACAACTCCAATAAACCAAATTAATAACATTTGCTGCGTACGTGAATGCTCATGTAACAATAATAGTTTGAAAATATATATTTTTTATAAAGTGTTTCCACTCCAGCTGGTGATTCCTTTCATCTCAGAGCTCTGCAGAACCTTTTGATTCCCACAGTGATCCTATACCAGGTACCGACCCCAGGTCAAATAGCTCAACCATGATTAGAATGTTGCTTTCAGGTTCATTTTTTTTCTTCTGCCAGTGAATGTCACTGGAGGTGCTTCTCCTCTTACAATTGCACATTTCATATCGTTGTGTCACATATATTAACATTTCCTCTCTCTCCCCATATTTGCCGCTGCATTCTAAAACTTTTTCTTCCTCCAGGTTACAGAATAACTAGCATCCATTTGCTTCTCGTAAATGGCCTTACATATATTCAAAATTACTCTTTCCACTTTCTGATGTAACCTGGCCTCTCTCTTCTCTCATTTACTTCTTAATTGCTTCATTAGAACAAAAAGGGTCCCCTTTTGACTGACATCACCCGAAGCAATACAGTCATCAACTGGAAACAAGTAAAAAGGCAAAAAGACCTGACCATAAACCACCACCACAACAAAAATATTCCGCATATCAGAAACGCTATTTCCAGCTCTGAGTCTGGAAGTGAAAGTCTTTGAAGAAACTTGTCTGCACTTTGGGGTGCATATGTTTAACAAGGAAAGAAGTGTTAACAGAAAAGGCTGATTATAAAAGCAAAATTAAAGAATTTGTTTGGCTTGTTTACATGAGTGAGAGTGCAAAACTTCCTTGGGACAGACATCAGAATAGATGCAAAACCACGCATACTAATGAATGGATAAGTGAAAAAAAAGTTAGTTATGAAAAAGTTCTGAATGATCAGAGAAAGATGGAGGCAGTAAGAATGTGAACGCATTTTTTCCCTTTCCGTTAAAACTGGGGCTTGATCATCTTAAGAAACTATATGGTGATAACAGGAGATTAGACCTGGACACAGTGATCAAGCAGATCCTTAGCAGCCAACCCAGTGTTTATGTCAGGGAAAAGAGTTCTGTGTAAAGCTGGATGTTATATAGACAGATGAGATTATGCTACTTGGTGTGGAGTATTTGCAAGAAAAAAAACCATATCAGCAAAGATAAAAGCAATACATTTGTAAGGATGAAAGCTCAGGGGAAAATAAATGCTGACTACTTTTGCAAGAGAACTCAAAAACAAAGAACTTGTGCAGGAAAAAAAGAAGCAAAGGAAGAGTATGGCAAAAGAACACACACGCTGAAGCTAAGTCTCCAGCCCAGGACATAACGCCATTGTCATATGTACAACATCAGGAGGTTCATAAATAAATTGAATTATCACAATTTTCCTCCTCCATCTTTCTGGGCAGTTCTTGATTCCTCATTAAGATTTTGGAAAAGTAAAATCTGCTCACCATAGGCTGTCACCTCCCAGAGGCTTCAGCTCTTGAATGCTTGAGGCAGAGACTTTCCCTGAAGTCTCAACATTTAGTGCCTAATGAAAACATCAGCTTTAATTTATAAATTAAATCTTCAGTTCTCAAGTTGGCAGGAGAAAGATTTACTGTAAGTACAATGGTCTCAATGCAGCAAACAAGTCTGTAAAAAAACATTTTATAAAAGAGAGGGAAATATGAGCTTGAGGATGGAAAGCAGACAGCCCAAGAGCTTGGCATGGGTAACTGTGTCAGCCCAGGGCACAGAGTGCAAGCCTACATCACTGCTGGTGGGAGGGAGCAAGAGGCAAATCTCATCCAGATGCATGAAACCAGGTAGAACAGAAGAACAGAAATTAACTGCATAAATATCAGCAAGACCAATGATGAAATCTAACACTGCAACTGATGACAATCAGTGGGATAATTATTAATACTTAGATACACCTGAACTTTCTTTTCTTCCCCTTTTTCATAGGGGAAGATAACCATCAATTCTTTACATAAACGTTAAGCACAGTGTCACACACTGAGCAGTGTGCCAACCTCAGCAGTAGGGAGGTAGCTTCTTTGTGGCAGCAGCTGCTCTGGGCCATCACACTGCTAAATATTTAAACCTGGTGTTAGAATTCACAGCACAGTACCGTTTATCAGAACACAATAAGCAACAAAGGAAACACATCTTTATCCGAGGAAATGATGACCAATTTGTGAAGATGCTACTTCTCTAATCTCCAGTGTCTTTTGGCATTACAGCATGAAAAAGTGCTTCACTCTTCATCCCAAGTCATGGCCAGCTATTCAGAGAGTAATAACTGGACAGCAGTGTTCAAATACAAGGAATACAGCATTTATCTTGGCTGGTCAGGATCAAAACACTGCCATTCCTACTTCATGCAGCAAGAAAATATACAGTGCAACCCACCCCTCAAAAAGCATTAACCCTGGATGCTCAGTGAACGTACATAACCTTCCACTATCCTCCATTATTCCATACCTTCAATTTCTGGGATAGCTGAATGAGATACAAGCTGCCTAGCTACTGCTGGGCAAGTAATAAAGGAGTTAACAAGCCAGCCAGTATGAAAAGAAAAAAAATACTTTGTTTTCTCCACTGTGTCACCCTTCTGTATTTTAACAGGTACCCTCAATTAATTACCACAAGTCTGCATTACGACTCTTAACATTTAGACTAAAAGTTCAGCATAAACTCAGGGTCACTGTTTGCAGTTTCCCAGTGCCCCCTGAGCACACAGCCTTACTGCTTAGAAGTAACCGTGAATGTTAAAGGTACAAAGCAAGTACAAGCACGGAATGAAACACAAAACACTAAAAATATCCCCGTGATCTATGCATGTAGCCATGCTGCCTGACAGATTCAATTAAATCTGTCATACATCATTTCTACAGTGTTATTGATAGAGACATAGTGGTATTGAATTTTAATTATTCAGCTAATATTGATCCCACAATAATCTGGTGAAAATCCTCAGGTTGTCAGTACCCCCAGGAGACAACGGCTATTATCTAATTATAAATCACACCGTGTCATCTGATAAAAGGTTAGGGCTTTTTTTTTTTTTTTTTTTAACGTATTTTTGCAGTCAGGTTCTCATGTATAAATCAGGGTGACATGATTTTCTTTAAATGTTAATTATTTTCTTCCCACTGAGCATCTATTCCATTATCATGACCGACTCATAAAAGCAAGCTCTTAGTGCATGTAGCAAATTCACAGAGATGCAACAACAATTAAGGAACCGAGATTTCAGTTTTACTTCACATTGACCTTGAGCAAGCAACTGTAATGCTCACAGGGCTCGACTTCCCCCCAGGAGAAGAGCAGGACACACTTGCAGTGCTCATTCTTGTTAAGTATATGAGATTCTCAGAGGAAAGCTGAACAGCAGCAAACTTTCCTCTCCAGCTCTTAGACTGAGACGGAAGCCAGCCAGTAACCCTGCAGAGTGCTTTCCTGTTCTTTACAGATTTTGACTTCCCTATGCACCCTGCAGCAGTAACCAGTGTGCCGAGTGCTGACATTACGTATTCTTTCTTTTTCTCCCCTCAGATCCCATCTTACCAACCTGCCCGGGACAACATCAGCCTGCAGCAACAGTGACACAAGGCAGGAGCATGGCACCATGGGACCATACCACCATCCTGTGTCAGTGTCCCACACATGCCCAGGATCCTCAGGCAGCTGCTGCAGCCCCTGCTTCCACCCGCCTCATTATGCTGTCTGCCCCTTTTGTGAGTGGCAAATGGCCCTGTTCTTGAGCGATCTGCAATATGCCTTCTTGCTGTTGCTACACTGCTCATTTCCACACCATTCAATGCCAGGGAGATCTTAGGTTTGAGCAGTTTTCCCAACACTCACCCCATGGCCTGCAGCCAGGGGGCTATTGTCTGCTATGATATGCTGCTGCTCTAAAACACCTGATAGTTTGAAGTAATACGACATTATTCAGCATCCCCGAAATAACCCCTCAAGGTGGTCTGCACCAGTCCCTTACAGACTTCCCTTCTTCATCCTTTACTATTCAGAAAACACACCTCACATCCAAAGAAACCTCTTACTGAATCTAGAACCCTGGAACCAGAGGAGGGAGCCTGTTCCCGAATCGCAAAGATGTCCTGGCTCAACTTCTTCCTTTTGTGACAATTGACTCAAAGCACCCTCCACTGACCCCAGGTGGGCAGAGAAGTGCCAGCCTATTCACTGCATCTTATCCCCACTGAGAGACCCAAGGGCAAGCAGTGCAGCTCCCCGGGTAAGGCGGTCAGAGGAAATCTTTATGCACAATCCAATAGCACATGACAGACGGCGTCCCTGCAGGGTACATTTATGTATAAGGAAAGAGGGTGATAAAAGTGCCTGATCATTGCTCCCTAAAATACAATGACTTAAACAACTGCACTGATGGTCTGTAATAAACGCACCATTCAGTGCCATTCTGGGACTCCCTTTTTTCCCCGCGCATGCCTTGAACTTTATGATACAGAAATGAAGATAAAATAAATGATCAGCGACAAATGGCCTAAACTGAGAACATGAAATCTGAAAGGGGAGGTTAAGTATTTAGAAAACTGTAAGTGTCCTCCTCTAGATTTCAATTTTATCTGATTCAAAAATGTCACTATTGAGTCAAGGACAATTTAGAGACTAAAGAAATTTTTCAGCTGAAACAAGGGACATGTTGGAAAATCAGGTTCAAATTAGAAGTATACACATGAAAGCTATCACTTGGCACTCATTGCAGTCTGTAAGCCCTTATGGGCCGTGGGACTCACTTTATTTTGTCAAAGGACATTTTTACACTTGTAGTTGAAACCTCCAAAATCATGACATTTTCTGCAGCTAATGGATTTTGGAGACTCTGTAGGGAGACTGACTAAAATCCTCCGGTCCCCAGTGCTGCCCTGAACTGAAGGAGCTTTCAGCAACAAAAAGATCCATTTTTAACAACAGCTTTAGATTAGCAAGCACCTCACTCGTGTACTTTCTTGGGCGTGAAGCACTGTCAGGGGACTTCAGAAGGATCCCCCCCCAAATGCACCACGGCCAGAGACTTCCACACCCACTGTATGTTTTAGATCCTTGGAGAGCTGAGATGCAGTTTGAAGGGAGGATTGAGACAGAATAACGCAAAGGCATTATTTCATTTTTCACAGAAAGCTAAAACGTAAGGCAGAATTAAAAGCTCTTCCAACTTACTTTTTCAAACCCACCCCTAGCGAGTCAAGGTGAACCACATCCAAAATCAGTGCTATGTTCACACCCAATTGCTTATTCATTCTTCATTTTTATTCTTTTAATTACCCCAAAGACCTTCAACACAATGCAGTAGAATAAAAACCACTATGAACAAGATCAGAAAATCTCTATTGTTATTCATTCAAGCTACCATTTGCATTTCATTCAAACCATTTTCAGTCACTTTTCATGCATGACTCAAATTTACCTCAGTCATCCAGGGAAGAAAACCCTGTCCTAAGTTACTGCTACTTCAAGCCACCTTGGTTCTTTGTAAATAGTTCATTTTATGACTTCTTTCTAAATTTAGGTCCTTTCTATTTTCAGTCCTTGCTTTTTAACACATATCACACTCCAACCAGTTCTTTTCCATAATTAACCTCACACATTCACACCTACCAGTGTTTTTTCTTACTCTAACTGCAACTTTTCATTTTGCTTCCTCTTCAGAGAACCCTGCAGTGTGCCAAAAACTTCATGAACAAATAAACATACTGGGAAACACTCTCTCAGCAGTGTGTGCAGTTTTGTGTTTTTATTCCATTAGCATAGAATCACACACAAGGTTGGAAAGGACCAACAAGATCATCCAGTCCAACCGTCCTCCCATTACCATTGCTACCACAAGCCACTAAACCATATCCTGTAGCTCCTCATCCAGATGCCTCTTGAACACTGCCAGGGACAGTGACTCCACCACCTCCCTGGGCAGGCCATTCCGGTGCCTGACCACTCTGAGAGAAAAAGTTTTTCCTTATTTCTAATCTAAAACTCCTCTGGCACAACTTGTGGCCATTTCCCCGGGTCCTGTTTGTTGCCTGGGAGAAGAGGCCAAACCTGTCCTCATCACAACCTCCCTTCAGGAAGTTGTAGAGTGCAATGAGGTCTCCCCTGAACCTCCTCTTCTCCAGACTAAACAATCCCAGCTTCCTCAGCTGCTCCTCATAAGACATGTGCTCCAGACCCTTCACCAGTTTTGTTGCCCTTTTCTGGATACACTCCAGGACCTCAATGTCTTTCTTGCAGTGAGGGGCCCAAAACTGAACACAATACTCAAGATGCAGCCTCACCAGTGCTGAGTACAGGGGGATGATTACCTCCCTGCTCCTGCTGGTCACACTATTTCTAACGCAGGCCAGGATGGCATTGGCCTTCTTGGCCACAATGTCAACTCGTGTTCAGCCAAGCATCAACTAACACCCTCGGGTCCCTTCCCTCTTCACAGTCATCCAGCCACTCAGCCCCAAGCCTAAAGCACTGCATGGTGTTATTGTGGCCGAAGTGCAGGACCCGGCACTTGGTCTTGTTGAACCTCATCCCATTCACCTTAGCCCAGCAATCCAGCCTGTCCAGATCCCTCTGAAGGGCCACCCTACCCTCAGGCAGATTGACACCACCTCCCAGCTTGGTGTCATCTCCAATCTTACTGAGGGTACACTCAATCGCCCATCTAGGTCATCAATAAAGATATTAAACAAGATGGGCCCCAGTACCAACCCCTGGGGGACACCACTTCTAACGGGTCACCAGCTGGACTTAACTCCATTAACTACTACCTGTTGGGCATGGCCCTCTAGCCAGTTCCTTACCCAAAGAACGGTATAACTGTCCAGGGTATATCTGTCCAGCATGAGGAACAGGAAGCCAAAATGAACCTCCAGAAGAAGCCTTAAGGAAAATGATGCCAGAAAATACCATGTTTACTATGCACCATTTCTCCTGTTCTCCCTGCAGAAGCATTTGTCTTTCCAGTCCTAGGCCAGCCCTCCCATGTAAGCCTACCCATACCCCCCAGAGAAGAATTTGAGCTCACATCACTAGATTCACAAATGGGGCAGTAATGCAGAAGGCACTAATCCCCTCTCTGCAGGGTGACACAGATACCTCAGGTCTGATGCAAGAGAAAAAGCTGTGATATCTCAGTTTGCAATGTAAAATTGAGGTTATGCCTAGAAACAAGGAAATAGCTTCTATGCAAAACATAAGAAGAAAATCTACCTCCTGATTTTGAGGTAAAGTTGCAAAGAAATCCATACTTTAAACAATTCAAGGGTTTTTCATACCCGAGTACCCATGCAATAGAAAAAGGTTATGTGTATAAAGGCTCAGATTTGTATACCTGAAATGAAGGTATACAAAACCCAGCAGACTGAGTGATGGCAATGACAGGTGTGCAGAAAATCTGCAGCTAGACAAAAGTAAAAATAAACAAGCTATTAAAGAAGGACTGTGAAGTGTATGGCTTTGAGTATTTCCCAGAGGCCATCAATCCAGTACCATCCTATGCATGAGCTGGCACCAGACCCATGCATACATAATACTTTCTTGTTGTTCAGACCCCTGCAATTGTTTCACATATGTGTTTTTTTATTTTTTTCCTCAAATTTAAACTGCTATTTGATCGAATGTATTTTAAACCGTTTTATTATAATAGTATTTCAATATACTGTCAAGTGGAATATCAATGACTTAGAGATTAGCAGCACGAAAAAAATAGACTTCCAAAGGAAATATGGTAGCCTTTGGTAAATAGCAAGTTAGATACTATCAGTACTTTTGGGTCACCCTGCATAACACTGGCTTGTGTACTGATATAGGCTGGTTTAACAATCGGGATCAATATATTAGTTTAAGGACCAACATATTAGTTTAGCAAAAGGAATCGATGAGTTCTAGTCCTAAAACTTCCCAGTTTAGCTTCACTTGGTGTGTGAACAGCCTTGTTCTTCTCAACTATCCTGCTTCACAGGAGCACTGGAGTCATAACAGACTACTTTCATATTTGCATCCACCAGGCACAAGGACTTTTTCCTTGAATTTCACATATACTGTTTTGGGTTATAGTGCATTAAGATAGAAAGTTGCTTGTTATGCTGTAACAAGCAATGGAAATTTGCCAGACTGGGGAAAAACAGATAAAGTCACCATGATGAAGCTGATAATGGAAAAATGTGGAGGAATTAAGTGATCTGAGACCACCATAGGCCCCTACTACACATGCCCAGAAGGATGTTACCATATATTAATAAGTTCTTGGAAAAGAATGAATATGTATGCCAATGTATTGCATATGCATGTCATAACTGTTTAAACATAGAACTTGAACTCTGAGAATGCATGCTTGATTTATCAAGTCACCCAGTACATATCGTGAGGAATAAAGGAATGCCACCTTCTAAGACCACATCTCTAACTCCAGTTAGAGAGTTTTCTTTCCAGATTTCAGTACTTGCCCTAAAAATATTGCTACCACATCTTTACATCCACCCATCTTCCTAGAATATGTGATGTGACCACTTCAAATCAACAAAGGTCTCAGCAAGAGCTATTAAGTAAAACATGCAAGAAAAAAAAACCCATGCTGGCCTTAAGCTGCAGAACTCTTAAATCTTCCCTAAACATTTTTAACAATCTTTGATAATTCTCTTTTTTTTTTTTTTTGTCAAAAAGCTAACTGAAAGTTTCATTTTTTTCAACAAAAGATATTAACATTAATGAGTTAAAAAGGAAGTCCAGAACGCGTCTTTCCAGAGAAATAAAACTTTGATAGAAAAGGTGTACTAACGTTGACAAACAGAAAGAACACATCTATAGATGAGTGCTAAACACATTTGAAATTCTAGTCCAATCACATCTTTGCTGCTGAAGTATACAAGGTTTTTTTCATCTGATATCTGTACAATCAAGTGATCTGATTTAGTGCAGTACATATTGAACAAGTAATCAAATCCAGAAAAACAGAGCCCCTCAAGCAAACTAAGTGGCTTTCTGATGTCCTTGCTGACAGTATTTCTAAGAATTACTGAGAAGCAGTGAAGACTCACAATGAGAAACAGAATGACTAAAGATGCACTTCAATAGTAAGAGCTGCCACTCCTCCCTTTCTGTTGGATATAAAGGGAACATGAACTAGCCAGAGCTGTGAACTCATGACATTTCAAACACTGGATTTAAAAAATAAATGTTTTCTGAGAAACAAAACAGGTCCATGAATTCGTTACTCCATTCAAGGTGTTGGCAAGCGCTTCTGCACTACGGCAGCCACACACAGTCAAAGCTGCAGGAGGAAGATCCAACAGAATCAAGAATACATACAGGGGACAAAATGGGTGATCAGGGCATAGCCCCAGGCCCTCAGCGCAGCTCCTTGGCTAATGCACTGTTTTGAACAAAAGGAAAAGCAGTGCTGAGTAACCAATTTGTCTCCATTCACTACAGGGCCTTGGGGCAGTGGCGAACTTGTACTGTGTAACACTGATGAGCCAGCCTCATCTGCAATGCAACATTTCTCAGCTTGCCTCAGAACGAGAAGGGCTGTTCTCACATTAAAATCATATCTATTATTACAAGTGAAAGATGCCTAAATAGCACACAGGTGGCAGGTGCAGAAACGCACTTCGGGGTGAATGCATTATTGACTTTAGTGTCACAGGGGCTCAGAGGAAGAATATGCAGAATCAGCCAAAGCTGATTTCAGAAAGAGAAGCACTTCTAAGAATACTCCATGATTACAGAACAGGTTTTAAAGCATCATCACTTTAATTTGGGACATGGCCCAAGCAAGTACTTAATGAATTTTCATAGAGCCGACCAGGATCCTCCCTGTGCAGTAAGCAAATTTTCACATGGATGGCAAAATCACCAAGGTTAAAACGGCTTTCTGCTCCATTCAACAAGTGGAGACACTCACTTTGGAATCCAGATTCTTCCTGCACCCTTCTGCAGGTTCCTGCAAGCTCACACAACAAAACAAGCTTCTACCTCTGAACTAGGTTGTGTTTTCCACTGAATGACACAGTTGAATTCAGTAGTCTCTACATCACGTCAGTCAGAAGAGAGAGCAAAATTAAAAATTGTCCAACAATGAAATGCAAGAGTTGCTGCCTTAATCACACCAAACCCCTGTTTTTCAGCTTCTCACACTGGCATTACTGGATCAGCTCCAGGAGAGTCACATCCTCCAACAAAGGCTCCTGGCTGAAACCTGCATGAACATTCATGGTTCCCTTTTGTCTTAAGCCTATATCACCTGCAAGGCTTATACTTACCTGTAACAGCCTAGAAAAAGTAATAATGATAAATTATTACAGGCAGACATTTGTGACCTCTGACTGAGCTTCACCTGAGACTACCTAATTCAAATTGCTGTATAAATAGAGCTGCTTTTCATTCTCCTGGTAGTCATAGCTGATGCTGGGAGATACTCCAGAGCTATTCCCTGTCCCTCTGGGTGCCCCAGTCCTGCTACACCTATACTTCCTTCTCCAATGCCTGACACAAATTTTTAGAACTTCCTGAGTCTTTTTTATGGCTAAAACCTTGTGGAATCATGCACGTTGCTCAGTGGCTTGAGATTATTTTATTTACTACCTTGTACTTAAATATTCCTCCACAGAGAAAAAAATTGGATGACAAACATACAAGTAGTAACAACTTCAGTCAGCCCAGGATGGACAAGGACAGCACAGCCTTGATTGTACCCGAGT
Source organism: Pavo muticus (assembly GCA_016647715.1). Lineage (NCBI taxonomy): Eukaryota > Metazoa > Chordata > Aves > Galliformes > Phasianidae > Pavo > Pavo muticus. The sequence continues at coordinate 1,639,222 of JACDJE010000124.1, forward strand.
GATACTTTATGGCATAGAAAAGACTCCACTCCAGGCTTAACAACAAGCAGCAGGTAGAGGTGTTTGCTATTAAAATAACTTATTTCTGGCTCTGTATTTATCTGCAAATAACATCAGTGAGACTCTGCTTTTTCCCCTCCTGATGGCTGACACTGCCATCATGCTCACTTGACCCATTCACCTACCACAGCCAAACCCACATGGGAACTTCTGCGATACCGCCACCTCCTCCAGCTTTTCCTCACAGATCCACCACAAACTGCAACATGCTGAAATAGCTGTTGTCACTCAACGTACAGTTGCAGCCAGAGATCCAGTCAGTGCGACTCCTCCAGGATTACTCTGCTCAATCTGTTTCACTCCAAGGGTGAAAAAAATCAATGCTTCGCATTCACTTCCTTTTATCTTTCTTCCTTTTTCTGTGTCAAAGGAAATGAAGCAACATCCATTCCAATTATTACTACTATCTAATGCCTTTCCAATAACGAGGTATATGGACAGCTAAACATGCACAAACTAATCAGCTTTTACTGCCTGATAAAGTGTCACACTTGTCGTGTTCCCTGATCAGCCAAGCTTATTAGTTCACTTCACAAGACGGTCACAAATTTGCATCTATTATCCACTGTCTGAAGATTTAAGAGCTTCCTGTTCTACAGAGATTATCCATCAATGGAAACAATTCTTAAGGGAGAGAAAAGAATATGTTAGTTCAGTGCTAGCTTTGCTAGGCAGGCCTTGTTGGATTTATCACTTTAATCTATTACATTGACTGAAACCATTGCAGATGGTTTTACCCAACTCTCTCGGAACTGAATGGCACTGTACTAGTAATAACTGTGCTAAACACTCTTCTGAATCCTTAAGAACATAAGTCAAATGAGACTTCTTTTTCTTTGGTTAAATAATAGTTCATTACATGCTCATAAAGTCAAGTGGGCACCTGAGCAGATGTGAAGTACCTTCAGGCAGCACCATGTTTAACAATTTCAGAAACAGCTTCCTCATGCCCTGCCACTGCTGTGTCACCAGAGGCCCAGACACAGAGGGAGGGAGCAGGACAGCGCAGGTTCTCTACAGTGCCACACTCCGGCACGTAACAGATACCCAATTGCTCATCTCAAGCACATAGCTTTAGATACTAACACATGGGGATGCATTCAATCACCAAAAATAAATCAGTGATAATCTTTATTTACACATTCCAAGTAGGACAAGGAACAACTGGAAATCAGAGCCAAATACTTACCCTTGCAAACATTAGGGTTTGAGTCCTATATTGTTGATTCAATCTGGTTCCATTTTCTTTCTCAATAATGCCAGTTTCCTTCTCATTATTACCTCCAGCCAGAAAAAAAGGGAAAAAAAAGGCTGATAGTTATTCCAGTCATGAATCAGCAAATGGAGGAGAGTACATGAACATTCAGGATGGCGTCTTCCCTAAAGAGATTAATTGTGGCAAGCTTGCCTGGCCTTCTGCCACCTTATACTCCTGCATAACAATCTCTGCACTACTGTTTGCCACCCTGCCCCTCAAAACGAGCATAGATAGCTGGTGTAATTGTGTTCTCTAACAAGTCAGGAAGAGGGAATTAGCTGCCCTTTACTTTCTGCTCAGGTCAGCTAATTCTCAGTGGTCAGACAAGCTGCAGGGGGAGCGCTGTATGAAAATCACATCAAGCAGACAGATTGGAGAGTCCATTATCAGTGTCTTCCACACTGCCTGAGAATCCAGAGCATGAGGCAGGAGCAGGGAGAGAGGGGCAAAGGGAGCAATGAGGCTTGGCACTGTATGAGCAGCCCTTCCACCAAAATGCAGCAAGGGAAAAGAGAGCTGCACAGTTAAATTCACTCTCTTGTTGAATGGGGCTACAGATAGAAAGAGTCAAAAAGGGAGATGTTAACTGTCGGTGAAATTCTCAGTTGCATTTAAAATGAATATCTAACAGCTGGACCCTTTCTCTAACTCCCTTCCATATTGCCAATAAGATACTCATACTCAGTGTCACATCTGAGAAGAACAACATGCACAACACAAAGCTCAACATGCTAAAAAGTGATGCATTTCAATAAACACGTTAAGGCCCTGTTCAGCTCACAAAGAAAAATCACTTCTCTTGGTGACACTAGGCAAAGTTTCTGCAGGTAGGCCAATAGTCATATACAAAAAGAAGAGCCGAACTCATCCAGCTGGTAAAAGGAATCTCTGGCTAAACAGCACTCCTCCTCAAGAAGCAGACTAGCTCCAAGAGATGCTCTCCTGTCCATGGCTAGCCCTTATATGAGCCCAGAGTGATTGCACCCTCAGCCCCCCCCCCCTTCTGGTCACTTAGGAAGCACAGGTGCAAACAATTTGCTTGTGCTCCCTGGGCAGCCACAACCCTTCACCAGGTGCTCAATCACCAGTTCAAGCCCTCACAGTTCCCCTACAGGCACCTACTGACATTTATGCAGATTCTGGCAACATGGGTGCTGATGATGAATAAACTCACTTATTTGGGCTAATTCTGCAACCCCTCCATCCCTCCCACCCTTATATGTTCCAAACTTCATAAATTCTCACCAAATCCCAAAAATATCCCAAGTTGAAAAGGACCCATAAAGATCAGCAGTCCCACTCCTGGCCTAATGTTCATGAACCAATTCAAGAGCTATAGAAATCACAGAGCACCTCTGTTGGCAACAACTGGTCACCAGGATTTTTGTAAGAAGCATGAATTCTCCATAACAGATTTTATATATATGTATGTATATGTATGTATATATGTATGTATGTATTAATAATCAGTAACGAAGAGCAAAACAGCAGAAGTACCTAGTTTGTTCACAGTCATCAACTACTTCAAGCTTGGATGACAAATGAAGAAGTATTGAGAAAGCTGCAGCAATTCCGTTGTGATACTCACATGCTGTGTGAGATACCTCTTCCAAAAACATGCTTGTCATTCATAAAGACGGGGCCATGTAATCGATGGAAGAGGAGAAACGTTAACTGTGAAAGACACCACGTGAACAAAAACCTTTTCTGTCTGTAAATTCCAGAAGATGGAAAACATAATCCTCTCTAACTTAGTGACTGGGAAGCAGAAGCAGAAGACTTCTTTGTGACCTGCACAAGTCTAGGCAACAGCCAGCAGCCTGTTGCCTCAGTCCCGTGCACCTGCACTTTATTCTTCACATCATGCTGCTCCTGAGACCAGATCACTAAGTACTTAGAAGAAAATAAGTATTTATAAGAGAAGGACATAAAGTAAGAAAAACAGACAAAATCTTTTACAAAAGACTGTCCCTGCTGTTAAACAGTCTGTAACCAAGGGTACTGTGCCATTCTCTCAGGTCTTTCTCTCCCAGACTGCTTAATTCCACATAGGGATTTAGCTTTACAGGTTTAATTCTATCTGTGAAGGTAACAAAAGAAAAACTGTTCATTGAGTGCATTTCCTTTATGGCTCTGCTCACAACTCTCAAGCCAAGCTCTGCCCTGGAGAAGAGGCACTCCAGTCTCTAGTGATAGTGAAAATGCAGCCAAATATAAGCCCCAATTTAATTGCAACTATTTAAATCACTGTAAAATAAACTGTTTTCCCAGGAACTTCATGAAATAAAATACAAGTCTATTTTTTTCTCAAGGAAACAAACTGGAAGAGTAGACAATCCCATTAATGTAAAGCACTGAAAATAGCTGAAAGAGTGATTCCAAGAGCTGCAAACACAACACACGCTGCATAATATGGAGCAGCAGCTGATTGCCCATCCCATCCCTATTTTCTAATGGTGTGTAATTAGTGGTTCATTAAAGAAGCTGCACATGGCATTTATTCAAACTAAGCTTGGGTTCTGTTTGCCAAAGACATGGAGCTTTATTCTTATCTCAAACACGTTGCAGTGCCTGGATATGCCCTTTCTTAAGACCGTGTTCTCAAATAACTACTGTACCACATTTCAACAGCAGTAGGCTTGTTCTCTGAAAAACCTTCCAGAATGTCACAGAAAGGAGTTTTAGAAAAAAAAGAAGTTTGTGTGTGAAATGTTAAAAGGGATGCATAATACCAAGAGTATATTTGCTAAGGAAGCTGGCTGATTTATTTGAATATTTGCACAGCTTTTGAAGCAAATCTCCTTCGCTGCTGCTTCTGCATTTTTCAGATCAGGGAAAAACACAACCAAAAAAAAAATATATATATATATATATTTCAGTAGGATACAAATGGAGGAAACAATTCCAGCCCCAGAGGAGCAAGGCTTAAAAAAAAGCTTAAAAATATATACACACAGGAAGAACTTTAAAAAAAAAACTGAGTAAGGAAATAGTTTTATGCCATTATAGATCTTATTGCAACAGAGTTAGAATGAAACAACACAATGTAAAATGTCATATGGCTAACCATCAGCAAAAAAAATGCCATAACAGTATATACCTTTCAGGTGAAGATCTTAACAGTGTGCTAAAAGTTCAGAAGTACACCATGAATTGAACATATGTCCATAACCCATAAAGTCATCTCACCACTCACATTTCCGACTATCTCAAGTAATCAATAAACATTTTCTCCCCTGCCAATCTCGGCAGGTGAATGCCTATAACAATTAGAAGGTGCACATACGATACTGAACATTTTTCTCCTACAAAGTACATTACAATTTCAAAAACTCTCTTTTGACTCCAAGCAGCTCCGTTACAAACAGAAACAGAAATGAATTTGTAGCTAAAAGCAAGTATTGCAACCTCATGCCATTGGGTCTTGGTACAAGACTCTGAATGCCATCTTTTTCCCCATATTGCCTGTGCAATACACAAGGAGCACGACAAGTCCAGCATCAATTTCGGAAGAGAAAGTCTTCACTTGGTATGCGTTGGGCATATGTCAAGAGTACATCAGAAGTCACAGATAGAAGGATGCCTACCTTATGAATCCTTAGCTAACTAAGAAAGAAGCAGGAATCTCCCTGTCTCAGTTCCATGAAGACAGAATCTCTCTGGACTGAACTCTTAAAGCTGAAAAACAAAATTAAAACAAAGACATGAACCAATGATGAGACATGACTGTCTTTGAGGCTGAGGGACAGTTAAGCAGACTTTCAGAATCAGCAATTTGGATGGGTCTTCATTCTTCATCTATGAAAGAAGATGAATTGAATTTACTTGCTTTATGGACAGCTATAGTAATTATAGACAAAGCACTAAGATAATGAAACATCATCAGCCATGAATACGTATGAAAACCTGGAATCTTGCAAACTGAGTATTAGTGTACAACAAGTTATGTTGGCTTACGTAGAGAACATGTTAAAATTAGTTCTGTTTAATAATACATTAAAATCACTCTACATAGCAGTATATGAATTTTAAGACCAATTAATGACTGTTTGCTTTAAGATGCACTACAGCTACTGTTGCTCCAATTACTCACTATTACAGCAATAGTATTCAAGAAGCAAGCCAGGTGCAAACAGTTCGCCTATTCTCTCTGGGCCAGCCACACCCCTTCACCATGTGCTCAGTCACCAGTTCAAGCCATGACCTAACAGCTCCCCTACATGATGACTATGTTTAAAAACAGTGTTTTGTCTCTGAAAATTTGCTCTATCAAATAGCTCTTTGTTATATTCTTTGTACCTGTAGTAATTTCCATGGAAATAAATAGGAGGCATTACTTTTGGAGCAACCTACATAGTAAAAGCTGTTAATGGAAAAGAGTTCGCTTACATGCTGATTGCAATAGAGCTTCAGGTGCTCTCAATTGACAGCAGACAACAAAGCAGCTTGAGATGCTCTGTTAGGACTAGTGGACTTGAATTCTGCTTTTATTGTAGCATTAGATCCTACAGCTGCTGTGGGCCAGCTGTTTTTTATAAAGAAAAAAGAGATAGCACAGCACCCCTCTAGTACACTTAGCATGACAAGCTCATTTATTCCCAGCAGTTGTTTACCACTCTGTATCTTTCCTGCAGCAAGTGAGACAAAAGCAGAATTTGATTGCAGAATGGCTTAAACGCTACAATAGAAATGGGGCACAGGAGGACCTAGATTCTCTTCACAAACCAAGTGCGAGACTCACGTGAGACCTTCAGCATCTTGTTTCTCTCCTGCACCTCAGCTATCCTCTGCAGAAACCTGAGATACCCAGATGCAGTGTTACATCCTACTATTGATCCATGTGAAATATCAGCTCTGTGAGATCTCAGGACAAGAAGGGCAACAGATCATCAGTTTTCAAATTTGCTCATTTTCAGCGAGGAAATTTCCAGACTCTCTTCTACCTGGTAAGGGCTTCCTACTGGAATCAGTCCTCATAAGTGATGGCAATAAGAAGCTGAAGTCACCAAAGTTTCACCATGCACTTGGTGCCAAGTTTATAGCTTGCAAAGTGTAAAACTAAAAACAAAGTGATCACAAAAACATATTCAAGAACTGTTCCCTTTCACTACAGCCCCTAAGCTGTAAGGAAGCGATCATTGTAGATCAGATTTATTATCATTCTGAGTAACTCAGGGTTGATTATGCAGTGCGGAAGAAATATGATCAGTTCGGGCTTACAAGAAGAGAACCCACTGAGGAGGCTGAAAGTAGCAGCACTGCAGCAGATCGGCCAGGGCCAGTGCCCACCTGGGAGTCTGTCAGGGCAGGCACTGCTTCCCTAGGACATAGCATCCAGCCTGACAACCAGTCAGGCAATTTGCTTCCTGCTACTGCAGGAATGGGCCCTATCAGCCCATTGTCACCTGGAGAAATTCGCCCCTTGGAGCAGTACCTAAAATCTCAGGGAGGAGAAAAAGGTAACAGGTTTTTTTTGGAAGTACAGAGAAGTAATATATTAGTGTACATATATATACACACAAACATGAATGTATACATTTGTCATGTATTTGACTTACTGTGAGACTATTCCCCTTAACAACAATGCTGAGAGACAGTCATCTTTCAAGAAATCATGTTTTGGGTTTGGAAGATCTGGATTTGTAGAGTCATTCTATTTTCACTACGTTTTTCATGTGTTTCGTAAAGCCAAGCATGGAGTAATTTATTGCTTGTCTAGCATCTTTCATACCAAAAAGATTACAAAAATGTTTCACTGCCAATTACAGCTAACCAGCTGGCATCAACCAGCCTTACTCAAAGGCAGCTCAAAGGTAGCAAAGCTAATATGTTGGACTCACACAGACTCAGTTCATGGACAGATGAAAGACCTTAAAGTTCAATTACTTTTGCATGGCCTGAAGTCTCACCATCTTCCCACTAACCAAAGCCTTCTCAGGAAGAAGTATCTGAAAGCTGAATAGCTCAGCAAACATCCCTTAAAATAAAAGCTGTTAGCCAAGTTGGCTTAGAAAAAATGTCATACAGCATATCCAGGAGCAGACACAGAGATGAAAAACCAGAAAGCTCTCCACCTTTAGCATCCTCAAAATAGCAAGAGCAGGACAATGAGCGTGGTTAGAGTCATAAGATAAGAGAAATAGGCTGGGGCACCACAGCAGGGAGGTTTTTAAATGAGCACGATCATTTGTATTTGACTTTGAAGAGAAAGGATATGAATACCCTTAGCCTGGTGTGAAGATATTTTTATTGCTTGACTTTTACATGAACTTATCAGGCTAGTATTTGGACAGTAAAAATACATTGCAGAGATATATCAGTATGTCTGCAGTGCGTCTGGCAGGGACTTGCAGCTTTTCTCTGTTCCAAGCCTCGGGCAATAATGTCCTGGGTGACAAGTTTTTGTGTTGAAGCACGAAACATCCACTGGATTTATGCAATTCACAATGTTCATGTGCTGACTTCAAAATCCATGAAGTATAGATGGCATTGAGATTTTTTTCCCCAAAAAAAGAAAGGGTTATTCTTCTTCTTTTAGAAGATGGCTGGAGCCGCAGACAATGCATGATGTTTTGAAGTCTAAGCTTTAATTAGAGAGATAAAGAAACGCATGTCTTCTGTTAAAAGGGAAGGTTGTATTGAATGTGTGACAATGAAACCGCTTCCAGGACAACCGCTGGAGCTGTTCCTGCAAGGAGCTCTGGAGAAGGAAGATAAAGAGCTCAATCTTCACAAATGCTGGCTTTTTGCCATCTTTGCACTTTCGTGACTCATCTCCTACTGATTTCAGTAGGAAACAGAAACCTTTAATGTAAATACTTCTTATGGAGTTTTATCAAGGGCACCATCCAATGCTAAATCCAAAATTAGTAAATTCTTTAAAATTAACAATACTGAGGTAAGGAAGAGATGTTCATGTGGAACCTCACGGGACTATTGTCACATGAATAAAATATTATAATCCATGAAAGAGAAGGGGCCTTTGGAACAGAGCTGGTTTAGTTCTTACAAGTTCCACTACAAAGACTTAAAACAGAGACTTCCTCATTTAATAGAGACCCATACGACAATATGCCAATCAATGTCTCATGCTTTGCGTTTGAAACAAACTTTTGTCCAGCACAAGCAGAGAACAGTGTAAGCAGCACAATTCAGTCTTCTTCCCTGGCACATGGCAAACAGCAAGCAAACCCTCAATCCAGGGCAAAAAGTCTCAGCAAGCAGCACAATTAGCTTTGCACCAGAACTCCTGTATGTTTCCTTCTCTAAGAAAAAGAGATCACAAGATCTGGGCAAATCCTTCCCTACAGCACTAATAAACAAGGTTGAAATGACCTCCGCTGCAGGAAAACATAAACATGCAAAAGAGAACACAAAAATCTTACTTTTAAAATGACAGCCCATGTTTTCTAGCCTATAGACTTCAAATAACAGATTTTCAAAAGCTGATGTCTAAAGAACAAATAGTATTATCAATGCAACTTGAAAAAAATAATCTAAAAAATAATGTAATAATGGCTCAGCTAAGGACCAGCTTGGACGTACAACCTCAGGGGGATATGCTTTGTCACGAAGTTTTGAAGACTTTGCATAAAACAGACGTTTAGATTATATACGTAGTATTGTGTGGAATGAAGTACCGGTAAAAAACACTTCAGCAGTACCCATTTACTGCTGGAAAGAATAAGAACTGACAGTATGGATGCTTAAAAACAAGATTTACCTGAACCTCAGCAAAATTCCTCTTCTCCTGTTTCCAGAGCGTTTTCCAGTTCACCCTCCTCACCTCAGGAGCCAGACCACCACAACTGCAGGCACCCCAGAAAGTATAAGGGTGCTCTTCTTCTTAAGTAAGGCACAAGGATTTACTTCATATAAGGATTCTACTTTTCAGAAGTGGACACTCAACTTCAGAGTGAATTTTTTTTTTTTGGAAGTGATGCACCAGATTGGCATTTATAAAGCAGAAGGAAGTTTCTAATGGCTGCTCCTGCTACAAACTCTGGGCAGAGCTGAGCTTCCCAGGATGGTAGCAAACCAGCATTACCGTTTCCAAAGCTGTTACTTCTTACACATACCTCTCTGTGTCCCCGACTGCTGAGCAGTTTCCGTTCACCGCAGCAGCCCCTGTGGTTAGGCAGTCCTTGAACCCAGAGCAACAAGCTGGAGCAGGGGGGATTTCCAGCAGAGCTAAACTGGTGCACAGACTGAATCCTGCCGACAAAAGCACCATGTACTGCTGTCATGTGGAGAGAGAACATCACTATCTCAGTCTCAGCATCCTCAAGTTTGTTTAATTCTCACATTTTAATTTCACTATTATTCGCACTATTCCTCCTGATCTTGTAATTATTTTTTTAAAGCAACAAAAAAAACCCCACTAAACAAGATCAAGCCCATCAAATACAAACGGAATATTTCAGCATGTTACCCCCTCCCCCTTTGCAAGTTAGTGCATCACTTGCAGCCTTGCTTTGATTTCCCTGACGTAAGGATCATCCAATTTGCTGCAATGCTGCACAAAATAAATCACTAACCTCTTAAAACAACAAAAGGAGGATATTTAATGAGTCAAAGACAATATTGTATTACCAAACCAAAGATTAGAGGAACTGAATTGTTCCTTCAAAATAAAATTTGAAAGCTTCACAGAGCCCAAGAAAGAAAAAAGAAAAAAAAAGAAAAAAAAGCCATACATAAAGAAAATATAATTACTCCAACCATAGATATACTGATTTTATTGGTAGAAAACATAGCAGGGCTTTTTGAGAGAACACCACTGAATGAAAGCAAGAGAAGCAAAAACCAGATGAAAGGAAAAGAAGAAGAGACAGATGAAAGAAAAGATGAGAGCTGGGTGAGAAAACAGGAGGGTCATTTCCTTCATCTAGACTTGCTAACTTCACTGTTCAGAAACAAAAGCAGTGACTGTTCTTCCCAAAATTGTCTCTAAGGACTCTGTAGCCCATTTGATGATTTAAAAATATACATATATATGATTTGAAGAGAAACTATATTTTTTAATGTCACTCAGCAGCAGTTCTGCAGCTGGGGATTTCTGTTCATAGAATGATTTGAATTTTTTTTCTGCTCTAGTTATTTCATTACAACCATAGGATTTATTACATGGTAATTCCCTGAGCTCTTATAAATCTATTTGTTGTTTTGTTTGCAGTTTTTTTCTCTTCCTATGATTCCAGTCTTGCAACAAATTTTCCATATAAAATTTAATCTATTGTATCTCACTTTTGCATAATCAGATCATTAAAATGCATTGCTAATATGTAAATCTGAGCTAACCTCATTACCATAATTATGCTCCATAATTATTGAATAAACAAGCATTTTAGGAGTTTTGAAGTCTGCTGAGAATGCTTTTTGACTTTGGGAGTGGCTTTAATTATGTGCTCCCTAATCATTATGATAAACCTTTGTGGCAACTCTGTTACGTGACCATTTTAAACGCTGCTCCTAATCTGATCGGCAAGGACCAAAGGTGGATGTGCTGAGAGCATGTCAGACAGCATCCCTCAATCATAGCCCAACTGCCACGCTCCACATGAATTAGTATTACTGCTTAACTCATAGAAAGTACTTTGCTCACAAGCCTTCACATACTTTAAGGAATGATAAGGGATGAGTCAAATTTTGCCTTTTCCTCTGGAAGTAGAATTAGTGAGCAAACATCTCTGTGTGTGGCCTAAGTTTATTGAATGGAAATTTTTCTGCAATAACACACTCATCATCATGGGCTTTACACCTTCACTGCATGGATGTCTGATGAAACTGCTTTTCAAATGTGATGCCTAGTAAGTTTTTTGTTTGTTTTTTTTGAGTTTGTTTGTAAGTTTTTAAAATATATCCCTAAATGAGGCATAGGGTAAACACTGAAACTAATAAACCTCTGCCAATGTATGAAAGATTCAGCCCATTACATTTAGAAAGCATCATGAGCAGAATCCCACTGGCTTCCTCAACTCTGTCACATCTTTAGTAAGAAGCAGATAGTTCCATGACTACCACTGCCAGAAGATGTCTTAACCTAAACAGAAAATGGAAACTTTCATTCTTTGCAAGGCCCTCAAGAAAAGAAAATCCAAAATCTGTGGTAGATAGGCTCTTTGAACAAGTGTTTCAGAAATGATCGGTAAGGACTTGGCAACACTTCGGTGTCCTTGGCCCAGAGTGCTATAAACAAAAATTCCCGTGATATTGAGCTTTTCTCCTTTTACATGAGATTTTGTGTAGGAGACTTAATTAAAATTTTTGTCAAAGTGTAAGAAGGTCAATAAGATTGATCCATAACTAATTTTCAGGGTGAAAATGAAAAAAACCTGTTTGACCTATATATTAGGAAAAAAAAAAAAATCAAGCATATGAAGTGTAGCAGGCATACTAACTTGCTAGTATAAAAGAAAACTGATAAACAACTCCATGGTTCTCCAAAGGGCAACAGAAAATATAAAATCCACAGATTATTTTAGCCACATCTCTTGAGTTCCAAGGCTGTTTTGTTGTTAGCTGATTTTCTAAATAACAAACAAGAGAAAGTGATGGAAAATTTCCCAGCTCTTTCAGAAGGCAGCTTTCTCTTACTACTCCTTCGTAATAAGGCCTCTCAACAGCCCAGCCTCTACATATTCCATCCCTCATGCCTTCTTCCCTGGAAACTGAACTAGAAAGGAAACTCAAATTAGATTCAGGTAGTGATGAACATTACCATTTTGGTGATCTGAAGCTTGTCAAGACCTCTCATCCTTTCAGTGAACATCACATTGCCCTACCACTGGACAAAGATTTGATGTGAAATTACACTTCACTGTGCATTTAAATGACAAACAGACAGTTTTACCTTAGATGGGAAAAGAAAGAACAGACCTTTACAGAAAAGAAAAAAGGATTATTCATGTTCATGGACAATAGCATCATCTCATAGGCAAACACCAGCACTTCTCTACATTTGGATTTTGTACACTTCTGCAGAATCTTTTTTTGAGAGCTTTGGGATGTGAAAGAAGTAAACATCGGTGAAATAAATCATTTGGTCTTAAGGAATTCAAGACAAAGAATAAAAAGAAATTCAAGTGATTCAAGAAATACATATTTAGGGAAGCATTTTAACCTAGAAATTAGCCACAAGAAAATGGTTTGGGTATAAGAAATAACATTCAAGCTACATTTAAATTTCTATCGATCCCATTAAATCTCAAGTCCATCCTTTCTATACAGAGTAATTTCCAGAGCAGAATAGGCAGTAGAAGGAAAAAGACGATCACGGCTTTATTCAGTAGGAAAATCTTAGCCCAACACCAGCCTGCAAGCCCACACCAAGAATGACACTGAATAATAAAGAACTGCTTCTCATTTCTGCAGAGACTTTCAGCACAGAATCTGGAAATACTTTAAGGTATCCATTTATTAAACTTTACTAATGAAACGATAGGGGCATGCACACCTTCTGGATTTAAAGAAATAAAAAAGCTACGTAAAGATATGTGGCTACATTCCTTTTTGGGGAGAGAGTGGCAAAATGACTAATTTCAAGTCTTTCTTACAGGACTATTCAACTTCCTATTATCCCTTTTTCTGCAGTCTGAGTCTTTGATATCCACCTGCATTGCACCCTAATTTTAACATCATGGTTTTGTTCCTCCATTACCCAGGTGAAGTAGGCTTGGACCCACTCTTTCCTCCTGCCACCTCACCAAGCCCAGACACCCCTAAGCAGCCCAGATCATTTCTGTGGTGATGCAGGTTTTTAAAAAGAAATCAGAATCCCCACAGTGCAAATAACTGGAGCCTGCCAGGGTACAGCCATATCCCAGAAATCAGTATCAGCGCAGGAGACTCAAAGTGATGCCAGGTTCCTTTGCCCACTTGGCTGCAGCACTTCTCCCACAGCAGCACATCATCTCCTGGTGCTGTGCTGCTCTTGGCTTAGAGCAGAAAGGGGCATTGCAAGGTGAGGAAGGAGAAGGAAGAGCTTGCCCTGCTTTGAGAGAAGGGGCTCAGGACTTTACAGAGCTGCCCCATTGCTTAGGAAGAGGTCTTCACCCTAGAACAAAATTTATGTGGACTCTAAGGAAAGGACAAGGAATAAAACCCAACTGCCTCAATGCATCATCTCAATTGATAGATCCATGTATTTTAGGATTCAGTTTCACAGGAAACTCTGATTAAACCTGCAAAGCTGCTGGGAAGAGCTGCCTCACTGTGTCACAAAATGAGTGGGCTGAGTTGGAATCTTTCTACTCCATTCTTCTGATTGCTTAGTTTGCTCAAGGAGTTTTCAGGACCATACTCCTCTCTGAAATGCTATCCTTGTGTCACAACCACTTCATACAGGCTGTATGTTTGACAGTTTCTGTCACAGATAAGAAGCAGGCATGACAGCAAGCACTACCATGCCATATGCTCATTTTCTTAAGTGAAAAAAAAATTGTGCTGATTCATCAGTAAAAGCAGCTATTTCTTCAAACTGCGAAGCTTGCTTTCACTAGGTGTCAATACGTCAAGACACCAAACCAAGATGGGCCATGCCTTCAACCTCTGTCAGCTGATTTGCACTGCCAAAAAAACAAAAAGGGACTCTGTCTGGTCAATATGACTGCATGGTGTACTGCTGCCACAGCACCTTCCATCACATCGGTCTCTCCCACAGGCCTCACTTGTATCCAGCAGGAAGAAAGAAAAGGAGCTGCATGACATACCATGGTGCCAACTCAGACCTTCTAACATTCCTCCATTAACTTCAGTAGGTACATCTCCCAAATTCAATAAATACCATGAATTACACAGCTAAGAATTGTGAGCTACCCTTGTAATTTCTTCTGCCTACAACTCAGAATGAAATGTACTCCTTAAAACAGGCACTTAATGTCTAGCCCTAGAATGAGACAAGTTGGGGGACCTTCCCATTGGCCTGGAGACTGTAGTAAGGTGATGCTCAGAGTCTCAAATTCAGTTTCAAATGCACTGTTTCACTGGCAGAGTCTCTCAGCTGACTTCATTTTTTTTCCTTTGTTTCTTTTTAAATAAATCCAAAAAAAAAGAGTGAAGTGAGCGTTCTGTTCCAGATCTCCCCACCTTCCTCTATAAATTTCCTAAAGCATTTTCTCAATGCAGAAGAGTGGCTATTGCACTCTGCACATGCTTGTGACACTTTGCTTCAAAGAAAGAACTGCAAACCCCTCTTCCTGAAGCAAAACAGTTAATTACACTAAGCTAGTTAATAGCCTTTCATCATCAAGGACTGGTTCTTCTGCACACACAGGGACAGAATCCATTTATTTTTATGTATATCCTTTTATTTATCTTTCTCCTACCAGCTGTATGATAATTTATTCTCTGTCATCGTTCTTAACTCATGAGTTCATTTAAAGTGTGATAGCAGTAGAAATACATTAACAGTTTCCAGAGAATAAAATCTTTCTGAAAATGGAATCCAGCACTTTACTTTTACAAATACAGAATTTACACATTTGCACTTAGCTTAATTAATTAAGTCCATACGGGAATTACCCAAGCAGTGCTGTATGGCACAATATGTATGCTGATACCTAATTATCGTCAATTCAGGCAGAACAAAGAAGCCAGAAAATTGCCTCGATATAAGAGGTATGTTGGGATTGGCCAAGGAGCAAGCAGAGCAGCCCCAAGCCAACAGCTGCTTCTTTGAGGTTTCTGGGATGTGATCTCTCAAGCTAAGGCTGCTGCAGCCAGAAGCAACAGCCACTGTCTTTTTTCCATCTATCCCTGCACACACATCCCACCTCCTCTTCTATGTCATATACCGTTTATTTAGTTTACTGATTCAGCTGAAAAGTGAACAGGTTTGGAAAAGCCTGGCAGTGGAAGGTAGGCCCATGGAACTGCACCTTGGGTCACCACAAGGTTCTGAGATGCCAGAGAAGTACCTGGAAGGCCTTCCTCCTCCAGAGCCATGCTGCCTCGTGTGCCACAGCCAGGCCAGGATGTGAGGACCTGAAGAGCAACAGACTCAGCCATGCCCCAGCACCCTTGCCCTGGGATGCTGAGCTCTGCAGGGTTTCTGTGAGCTCTCAGCATTCAGCTCCCTGTTGGTTTTACACACCAGTAACATAGCCATCAGCAACACTTTTGCAGCATGCAAAAGTGACAGCCTCTTCTCTCTTGGGAAGCGAGTTTGTAAAAGAATTCTCCCTTAGCTGCCAGTCCTGCCAGTCAGCACAGCAGGGACAGTGAGCGCCTTGCCCTCACAGCCACCATGTTGCAGTGTCCAGGCCTCCCGCCCTGTGGTGTGGCAGCACCCCGAACAGAGCCCCATTGCATGGTCTGGGCTGCTTTTTCAAACCAACATTTCCACTCCTCCTTTCTCCTCAGCACCTTCTGCGTCACTAGGAGTAGTTAGAAGATAATAAGTCAGGAAGAAGCTATCAGATTCTTGGGTAAAAGAGCCACTTGGCAGAACTGCTTCCAGAAACATCCTCTGCTTGGTGTAAAAGGCCTTTCAGAGAAACGGCAGCACCAAGCAGACAGCTATAGAGATGGCACACAGCTCCTGAGCAGCAATAAGGCCTGGAGGGATGAACTGACAGAAAGCCCTGCCAAGCTGAGAACTGCTGGCCTCCCACAGCGGCTGTGGAGGGCTGCAGGGAAGCCTCTGGTATGAGCAAATAAGCGAAAGAAAACTGAACGTGGGGAAAAGTTAGGAAAAGATACACATCTACAATCCATTGTAGCAATCATTATTATTGATTTCACTGCTGTCTTTAAGGGATGAATCTATTACAGGAACCAATACTTGGCAAAATTACAAAGAAACACACATACTTTCTCATAAGCATCTATAGACAATTGCCCATCTCTGTTCGTTTGTTAAAACTCTCAAGATTCAACCACTATCTGGAAAAAACATTCCAATATCGACATCCCCCTTAAGCAAACATGTAGTTAAGGAGGAGAAAAAAAAACAAAAACCAAGAGAAAGTATAAAAGTGAATTATTCTAATTCTCTTTCTAGTCAAATAGGTACGTATCCACTGGCAGCGCTGGGTGTAAACATTCTGCTCCCAACAAGAAGAAACTAATATGCAGTAGTCAATATTCTAGTGGAGAAGAAATAGGTACCATATTATGTATAGAAAATTATCTCAGTCTTCTTGTTCACCTGCCACACCCTTGCTCATAAACTGTTAATTCAATAAAACATTTAAAGGTCAAGGGTTTCACAGTTTTAAACTTACAGTTCTATTAATCATTCTGCTTTGGCTAGAATTGGTTTGTATTTTTAAGTAAAAGAGATCTAAATCCCAGAATTTATCATACAGGCTTTATAATGGTTTTATCATACATTTCTTAGATGGTTTTCCTCATGTCTAAAAGTGTGGCTGTAAAATCACCTGCTACAACTAACTCAGAAAGAAGCCATCGTGTACAACCTGGTCTCTTCCGCAATGGCTCCATCTTGTTCAAAGCACATTACACTCTTACATGAACCAAAATGTTCATCTTCAATTATTACATAGTTAAACAACATAGCTGCCCTAAGAAAAACGAGAGCTTTTTTTTTAGTTCAGTTCTGTGTACCAGACCAAAACGCAAAAGCATTTTCTCTTATTTACTCCAAGATCAAGCTCTCGGGGCTTTTCAGGTTAAATAGATGATTTCTGAAATTCAGTTTGTATATAATAGAAAATTGCTGCACTTCAGTGTAATTTTTGCTTCTCCAAAATGCAGTGTCAGTAAAGCAGGGCTGTACAAACATGTAAGTACGCAGTAGCACAGGCCCACAAGTGCTGCTATAGACATCAACTTAAATACAATTACGGAAAACTGCTAAGGAATTTTATAAAACATAATGGGCTTTTTAAAATCGATGATTTAGAGCAAGAATATTTTTCTCCTAACTAGTACTACAAGTTTCAAGAATTTCAAAGCTATCTCAGTCTCTTAAATTCCATCTGCTTTCAGAATCACTTCTATAAAATCCTTTTTAGGCCCAGTGTTAGGCAAAACCTTTCTCAAGTACCCAAGTTTAAACATATGACTTGCACCACCCCAGCTCCTCAGAGCACTTCAGTATTACTTAAGGCTCTCTTGTGCCAATGCTAGTAAGAGCTGTGGCTGTAAGTCCTTCACAAGGGGATTTCTTCAGCTTCAAAGCACTTGAACTGTGTTTTTACTAACATTGCAATAGTCTGCCTTTGCCCCTTGAAAGAAGACGAAAATCCACATGGCTGTTAGCTGGAAGGGACCATGAGCCCTGCCAAGGCTGCTTTAGGTCCCATACATGCCACTGAAGGCAGATTTGTGCCACTACCACCCCTGGCACTGCTGTGCTACCCATTTCCCTTACCAAGTTATACATGCTGCAGCTGCATCTTCACGTCTGCCTTTCTGCATATAGAGAGAGATGAACCACAGCAATAAAAATGAATCTGAGTTTACGAGCAATACTGTTTGCTCCTAATGTTTGGAAGCATTAATATTTTAGAATTTACTTCATCCCTTCAAAAAAGCAGTCTCTGCCTCAAATAGATTCATAGCATAAGAACTTTAGTTTAAGCTACCCAAAAATTAGAAAGCAATCCAGATTCCACAGTTGCCAGCTTTACAGCACAATGGTTCATCACATACGGGGTTGTAAAACTGCACTCCTATGTGCGGGCAATTTTAACACCTGGGGAAGACAGGAAGCTGAGCTATACAGATCCATGCTCAAGTTCCATGCCCACGCAGAACAATCTTGAAACGAGCTTGCCAGCAAGCCCTATGCAAATGATAGTAAGTGATGCACTTTCACAACTTTTTAAATAACAACAATCATGATGACATCCACGCTGGCAAAGAAATAGGCAGTGTTCTGTCACACAGTTGTTAGTTTTCTTCTCTCAGCAGCTCAACTTATTTGAGTGCTTTTGCAAGGAACTCCAGCATGTCCTACTGAGCAGCAGGACACACAGAGAGAAGAAAGCTGTTAGCAAATCAGTCCTAACATGATTTATTTCCAAGTGGCAGATACCAAGCAGGTAGTATATATTTATCATTTGGACAAGGCCTTAATAAAGACAAATTCGGAGTATGAGTCTCTCTAAGAAACAGCTTCAGCTGCAGATACACCAAAGCTCACTTTGCTGTTTAATTAGACGCATATGCTTCAGCTGGTCTGGCTGGAGGTTTTAATATAGTTGATGTTTGTATTCAGATATGAATTTTACAACTAGTTCTTTAACATATGAGAGTGTTGAGGCCAAATAGTGCAAAATCCTTTTCAGACCATGTTTCCAACACCAATAATCAGTAGACATTACACATTGAAACATAGTTCCTGAGACAATAATTAACATCTATTTATCTCCTGAATAAAGGTACTGTAAAATCTCATTAAAATACATGAGCAGCATTGAATCCGGTTGAAGACTCTGAATAAATGACCAGTTTAGGGCAATACAAGCATGGCATAATAAGTATTTCTGATCACCATAAAATGGGGGAGGGGAGTGGGAAAAGCAGAGCAGGGTAGAGGGAGAAAAAAGCAGAATCAAGTTTCATTTTGTTAAAAAAATAATACACTAAGCTTTCTTTTGTCTATGCCTACTAGATGGCCATCCATCATAAAAATCATCTATTATTTACTGTAATTTAAAATATTTTCTGTGCTCTGTGGTATAGTTTCCCAGATTCTTTGAGACTAACCTAGAGTCAACCCAATCTTCATGCACAGATGATCTTTCTTTCAAGTCAATGGGAGCTGTGGGAGCACATAGGCTGCAGAAATGGGGCTGAGCTACTCCATGGGATTTAAATACACACATACCATCAAAATGAATGAAAGGTAAACCTCCTGCGTGGTTTGAAAATCTCAGTTACTGTTCTGAACTTAATTCAGTGATAAAAGCTCCCATTGTTCATCTGCTCAATAATATGCAGAGCTGCCATAGGACAGTGTGCTCTGTGGTTATGTCTATTAGCTTTGTAAAATACAAACATAACCAACCTGACACTAATGTAAAATCTCAGTTATAAATAACTCTGTTCTACCAAGTGATTGCCCACCTCTCCAGCATTACATATGTAATGCAAACCAGGTTCTTTGCTTGTCTACTCTGCCATCAGCCAGGAATAACTCTTCTGATGTCAAGGGAGCCATATGGAGTAAACCCAGTTCAAGTGCAAAGAGAGAAAAAAAAAAAGTGAATGTCTGATCTGCGATTTCTCACAGGCTCCTGAACCCACTGTCCTTCTGAAGGCAAAAAGTTGCCTTAATTTCTGTCCTTTCAAAGGTATTGTTAGAACAGCCTTTCTAAAGAGAGTTTGCAAAGGCAAGGATGCCAACACACTGCAGAGGAGCACAAAAATAACCTGAATGCTTTCCTATTCGCTCACGGTTGCCATCACTAACAACATGGTTGTCTGAAGGGAATCCAGAGCTTTACTGCACCAGGTACTTACTAGCTGGAGAGCTGACAAGCACCCAGCTAAGACCTAGTGAGCCCTGTGCTGTGGATGACAGATCCACCTTCTACATAAACTGCAAGCCATATTTACATCTGTTAGGTCTTCTTAAAAATACAGAAGCTTGACAGTAAATTTTAAAGCAGCTTCTAGCAAAAAAAAAAAAAAAAAAAAAAAGATTTTTGCTAGTATATACTGTTCTCATACGCTTCCCTCCAGCCCCTTTTTGAGTGAAAAATCAAACAGACCTGCACAGGTGCTATATAGAGGTCTTCTTTGCACCAAGAGCCCATAATATTTCTTAACGTGATGTGATTCAGACAGGTTGTACAGGTAAACAGCCCTTCTCCTAGGTGACTGCTTAGTGCCTCCCCTAGCCTGAAGAAAGCCTTGTTTTCTAAAACCTTTTAGTGCATCTCAAAGCATTATAAGTGGTAACAGCTCTTATCAAGCTCATGTTGTAGCACATCTTCTTCCATAACAAAGGAGACCAAAAAGACTAAGGAAACCTCAGTGGGAAATGGCTCTGGATAAGGCTAAAACACAGAAGCTGAATACTCTCGTGGGAAAGGAGAGACAAAGGAAAACACGAAGGATAAGCTTCTATACAAGTTAACAAAAAGAGAACCTAACAAGCAGCCATATTTCAGATTATCACAAAGCTCACATAAATGCATAAAATCATTTATACTGAAAAGAACATGAAGATTAACCCAGCCCATCTTGTTACCTGTATGGTGCTCATTAGTTTCACTGAGATTTCACAGCAGAAAAACAGCAGCTGGAAGGGCTGCTAGAGTCTAAAGGAGCTGCCTAAAGCCAGGGTAGATTTGACTGAAGACCTCCACCTGATTCTTCTTCACAGGAGGAAAGCAACTGAAAAATTCTAACCTGATAGGTAATTTGCATCGTTGAATGATTACATATAATTTATCAGCTTTTTAGCTTTCCTTGAGGCATCTGTGTTAGGCAAGTGTGGCAAATGCAGGTCAGCTAACTTAAGCTAAATATCTCAAAACACAAGCGAAAGGGAATTTTTACTTTTCTTATTTTTCTTTTTTACAAAAACGTCAACAGACCTTCAGTGTCAACATTAAAATTCTGTGATCTACCCTCGCTAGGCAACAATTGTGGAATGCCAGGTGTCAGGCAGATCAAGAACTGTAATGGTTTATACAGGCAAAGAGTTTTTCATGTCAGCATTTACTAAGAATTTTAAAACCACTCTACCCGTTACCATGGATAGATCTTAAAAATAGTAATCACCACCTGGTGTACTTCACCAACGCTTAAAAAAAACCAACCAGATGAGGTTGTACTTTACATTGAGGCAGCACATCAGTAGGAAAGGAAGGCCTCTATGTACTAATGTAAGTAGACACTTGGAAAGAGAAAGACATGAAACAGTTTAGAGAGCATTATATAATAATTGTTGGCAAGAGTTGGCTTTTTAACAGCAATGGCTTCTGGAATTGGGCAGGAACCCATCAGCCTGCAGGTGCTGAGATGAGAATAAATTGCTTATCTGTCCCCACTGCTCAATCTCAGGAGAGATGCTGTATCATGTCATTCAACTTGCTGATCTCTTCAGACAGATTTTTCCAGTGAAAAAAATTTAGTGCCAAAAGTATTGGTTTACTAATAGGGAAACATAGCTTCTCTGAATTGACATTGCTATATGCTGAGCACATAGGGATCCCCTTGGGAAGTCACAAGTAGCGACCATTCTCTGATTAATTAATCCACACATCTCCTCTTTCAGCTACATCTGTATACATCAGTACTGACATCAAGTTGTCTGTTAACTTCATCAGAAGTATTTCCTTTCCCTGAATTTCCCAGGGGCTGTATCAATACCTGCTTCCCTAAATAAAAGTGGCAGGCAGATGCAAAGTGGGTATCAACTGACTCTCCTGTTCAGCATATCTCCCATGCAGACAAGAGTTCAAAATGGTTATTAAAAGGTCAGAGATCCTTCCAATTGACAAGGCACCAAGTTCAGGTGACAAAAGTGCTAATAGAAATGGGGACATGGAAAACCTGCAGGAGACATTTTGACAAGCTCAACAAAATAAGGAATCCCAAAGGACTAACATAAAACTGTGTTTTAAAAAGACCTAAAACCAAACAAACATAAGAAAATATTTACAGACTATTTTTCAGGAGTATTTTGAGCATTATTTTCATGGTTCAGGACTTAGAGAAGTCAGACTACTTCAATACCACAAGCAGATGATATGGTTTCAAGAAAGCGCAAGCCTCCCATTTTTTGCTACCTCCTGCTCTTTACAAACTAGGTCTTTGCTTTCTTAGTAGAAGAAAAACCTTGTTAGAGGGATCACATTTAATGAAATGGGGCTGAAATGGAATTCTGACAGCATCAGATGTCAGGAGTTGATGCCACTCCTTATATATTATTGTATTCAGAAAATCCTACAAGTACTCAGCCAGAGAAAACTCCCTGACTTAAAATCAATACTACACTAAAGTCCTTTATCCTGCCAGTAATTGCTGTTTGCATGCAAAGCTGCTGCATACGCCTTCACTGGGAGGAAAACTAGTAAAAGTTTCCCTATATTGGCAGAAAAAGAATGAACTCAGTTATCTGTTCCTAGCACTTTTTTCAGGGATGGATTGTGAGGAAGAGGTAATGGCTGCATATCTTGCAGCTGAACCTGGAGAGCCGTGAAGTCATGCAAAACAGTACATTTCGTTTCTTCAGTGAACTGCAAATCTCTACATCGCAACTGCCTGCATAAATCACGTCAGCCCATTCTGCTGTGATCACATGCAATTCCTTATGTATGTGCCCAATACACGTAGTTCCTCTAAAGGGATGCCCTATTACCTTAAGGTACACAGGGAGGGGTCAAGCTAGCGATCAGAATGGAAACCACAAATACATATAAAGACAAGTTCTTCTAACAAAATCTGATCTGATTGAAATGAAGAGATGAACATCTTAATGCTTCTCTGAGCTGCCCAGACTGTGTGTGTATGAATTTAGAGAAACTGGTCAGGAAGTACAGTTACCACTAAGGTCATACTGGTTTGAGGATAGGTGTCTTGTCTGAAAATAGCAAAACTATCCACATTTCAAGTTCTTGCTTCATAGACATCTCATTTTTTCCTATTAACAGGCACTGAGCCCTGTGGCACACTCGTGGGGCTACATGTACGCACCACACTCCCTGCAAAAAACTAAATCCCATGTTGCTGCAAACACTGATTTACTAAGTAGGGTCACAGGTCAGCACGGGAAACTGCACAAAACATCAGCTGTAGAACATCCAGAGAAGCTTGTTCTGTTTTTGTTCTGATAAAATGACCAAATTTCAAGGAGCAGAATTGCAACATTTTTCAGAAAGATTCACTCTTTACTAATTGGTAATAGACAGAAGGTGAGCTGTCATACTGAAGGACTCCTGCTGTAGAAGGGCTATCCTCATCAGCCTGTGCAAAGGGGGCCGACTCCATCCTCCTCAGATCCACTTGTTCTTTTTGTAGGAATGCTATTCCTGTGTGGCAGCGCTCAGGCCACAAGACAGCAGCTCCTCCCCTTACCCCCACCCTGCAAATTGACTTTGGTTTAAAAGAAAGACAGTAAAAAGAAAAGACACCAAATTCTACAGATCACATCTATCCCAAAATTTCATAGGATGTTTGCACGCAGTATAGGAATTGCAGTCTATTCTCTATAGCATTTTCACCTGCGTTGCGCAGTTTGTTGGCTCTGCAGTTGGCCAGATGGTGGGGGGTATTTGATCACCTCAGGCTGGAAGATCGAATTCTGCCTTTTGTTCCTCTGTGGCTGCAGGGCCATATTAAGCTGTGTTTTCTAGCCAGCCTTTCCACAGCTTCTGCAGAAGCATGTAATTTCCACCAGCACCTTTAATGCCAGTGTTGTTTAATCCATTCCCGAATCACAATGAAAAGGAGTTCAGAAGCAAATGAAAGGCACCTGGATGAATAAGGAAATGGAATATCACAATGTCAAAGCCTGAATTAGTCACTGTGCCTGCATGCGTGTTGTTTTATTATAGTTCTGACTATTAAAAATGTGCCAGCGCACCACACTGGTGGAATCAGAGCTTGTGGACTTCATGAGCTCTCTCAGTGAATCAAAATCAGACAATCTCCTGTGCTAAATAACTCTGTGCTGATGTGCTCTGAAAATGCAGAGACAGTCTTAGCTTCTCACTCCACTTGCTTATCACCAAAAGTGGGCTGGTATGGAAAGGACATTTTGGCTTTGAATCTAAATGCAAACGCAATACACAAACATCCAAGAAAAAGCCAGTGTTTCATGGGAAAGCAATCGGGTCTGTGGTCTCCCAGGCTCACGGAAGGACTGCTGGCATTCAGTTTTCAGGTATAGCTGGTTTGTTTGTTTGCTTGCTTTTCTCTATCTGATAGAACAAGATCAAATGCTTTCATGTTATGCTGAGATGTTCAAATAGATGACCTTTTTCCACCCAAAGGGGTGCCCTTCAGCCACCAGATATACTCTAGAATTTGAGAAGTTACTGAAGGAAACCTGTGGTTTGAATCCAGCTCATCTGAACACCCACCATCTCATCTTTTTCCAGAGCAGTATGGCTCTGGGACTCCGTACGGTTCTGAAAGCTCTCATCTTGATCTAATTTAGCACATGCATCAGCTGGAAATAACTCCTGGGATGTCAGTAGTAGTTACTTGTAGCCCTGTCCATTATATTACAAACAACATGAGTCCAAAACAAGTATGAAACACTTCCAGGAACCATTCTTCTCTCTGTTGGAACAAGATGGCATTTCACACTCACTCAGAACTGCCTGCTGTATAGGACTGTAAAGAATCAGTTCCCTAAGGGGAAAAACATTCAACTTTCTGCAGTTAACAGCTCAAGAAAAAAAGAGATTCTGGCAATTAAGTGTTTCAGGAAGAACTGAAGCCATTGAACTCTTCCCATGAATCATAGAGTCATTTGAGTTGGAAGGGCCTTTGAAGGCCATTTAGTCAAACTCCTCTGCAGTGAGCAGGGACACTCACAGCTCCATCAGGTGCTCAGAGCCCGGTCCAGCCTAACCTTGAGTGTCTCCAGGGATGAGGCACCCATCACCTCTCTGGACAACCTGTGCCAGTGCCTCACCACTGTTATTGTAAAAAAACTTCCGTACAACCAACCTAAATCTCTTCTCTTTTAGCTTGAAACCATTTTCCCTTGTCCTGTCACAGCAGACCATGTTAAAGAGTCTGTCCTCTTCCTTCCTACAGCCTCCCTTTAGATACTGATAGGCCACAGAGCCTTGTCTTCTCCAGGCTGAACAGCCCCATCCCTCTCTGCTGATCAAAGAAGATCCACAATGTTTGATTTGGACGCATTCCTCTTCCAAGTCCCATAAAAACCATCAAGAACAGTACCAACAGATGATGCCCAAAGCTGCCTTTGTGAATTGGTACTCCGTTCTGCTTTGTCATCAGTCTAAAGTCCAAAGCATGTGAAAAGTAGAGACAGAGGCTATGGCACAGAAAAGGATGAAGTAAGTGGGGAGTTAAACAAGATATGTTATTCCTATTTCCCATGTTGCACTGTATTTTATTTAATTTTTATTAAAGGATAGGAGACAACAAAGCTGAATAGAGCAAGAAGAAAAAACAGAACCTGTTATCTGCCTAGCAGAGGTTATTAGACTAGAGATGTTTCTGAGAGAAATGGGAAACCTGTTCTTGACCTTGTTCTGATGGGACAGCCTCACAGCTCTGCCCTGTCCTTGCCGCATTAACTCTGGATATCTTTCATCCAAATCAATTATTTGGAACAAGTACCAGTCTCAGTTCTGCCCCAACACAAATTTTAGGTTTTCTTCACATCTTGTCAGCACTCACCCTGACTCCTCTCAGCCCCCCTCTCCTGCTGCAGCAGGAGATCCTTCTCTATGCAGCACTGCCTACGCCAGGAGAGCCAGGCAAGAGCTGCAGCCATTTTCTGGACAGGACACAGGCTACAAGGCAGGCAGAGAAGGGCACGTGGAGCCAGGAAACCCCTAGCTGGTGTGCTGAGTGAGCACTAAGCCTTCCTGACAAGTTCACATTCCCAAGTAGACATTTGCTTTTATTTTTTATTACTCCTGAATTTCTCATGACTTGCGTGGAAAGGAGTTAATGGCAGCTGTTTAATTAATTAATTAATACTCCGAGGAAGAAGAAGTCCTGCCATGCTGTGAACTGCATTTAGATATGTTGATTCTGCTCCAGTCAGGCAGTGGATCCAAGCAAGAGCCTCAGACTGTGAACTTCACACAGGATGCTTCAAACCCATACATACAACTGAGCTCAGGAAAGCAGCTATGGTGTATGGCTACGGGTAGCTGCTTACTGCACGTTTCCTTACATGTGCCAGGCAGATCAATGCTTACAGCTATGCTTTTGACAATGCTGATTTAAACCCACGCTATGGATTTCAGGGACCTCTAATGCCCTTAGAAAGAAGAGAAGCTCCTGAGGCCTCCCCTGAAATAATCTTTACCAAAGTTATGTCAGAGCATGCACATACACTCATGAATCTATCTAATAACTACTTCTGCGCTGTGCACTGTATTCAGAAAACTCTGAGGAATGCAAGTAGCAACAAGATTGAATAACAAATACGGATGGTAGCTCTGCAGCAGCTCTTCTTGTTAGCTGTCAGGAAGCTAGAGTGGCAGGTGAACCTGCAACAAAATCTGGGGTAATGCTCTCCAAAGGGAGTGTTCTCCATCCTGTTACTGCAGCATGGTTTTCAAGTTTTTTTTTTACTGCAGTGACACAATACCTCTATGAAGTGCTGCTTCACTTAATTAAGTCAAAACAGAGACTACAATGCATATTAATGAGCACTCTAATGAGCATTAATTTTTGATGTTCCTCATTAACAAGCATTATAAATTATGACAAATTTCTGTTTGACTGAATGTCAAAATTTGGATGAGCGGTGGTTTAAAATTGTAAATCTGAATGCTTCCCTGGGGGATTAGAAAGCTATGCATAAATACTCCAAGAGCTTGTAACGTCAAACAGGATATATAAATGCCACAACGGGCTATCTTCCACTACCCTTCTACACATGTCTAGGGAAATAGCACTTGCATCTTTCAAATAGAGGCAATTTAGATTCAGAGAATGAAAAAAGAAATACCTAACTCTCAAGTAGTAAAAGCGGATTATTCTGCTGGTACTGAAAGCAACAGACATGTTTTGTTATTGAGAGCTGTGCATGAGCAGAGGTGCGCTCCCCCCTCTGAGCCACGTTAGTGTGCAATCAAACACTCGAGCTCACAGTGCAAGGTATATAGGCATAAACAAGCATCTTGAAAAGATGAACATTTTTAAGAAAAATAAAAATAAAGAAATCTAGATCACGCAACACAGTGACAAGGAGAATTCTAGAGGAACAAACACATGTATATAATCCACACAGCCATTAACTGTTACCAGGGGTTTCCTTAGACTCCATCTGCTAACTCAAGAGCTATATGGTTTTGTCACCTAGCAGCTCTTCCAAAATATACTCCCAGTGCTTCTGAGTCGCTGCTGCACTTTGCTCATTTGCAGATAATCAAAGTAGCTCTTTCTTTCAGGCATTTCTACCTTGCTTTTGTGTTCCAATTCTATCACAATCAAGCACTACTTTGAAGATGATAAACATTACATACCAAGGCAGTCTCATCTGCGCTTCTCATGCCTTGTTGCTTCAGAAGGAACAAACTCATAGTGTAAGATCTGCAGTAGTAAACAAATACAAATAACACATCAAGTGAGGAGAGGTAAAGTGGCAAAAAGAATAGAGTCTGGCCTGCTACAGAAGCCTACTACACTTCACCATACCCACCTAACTATCCTCCAGGCACGAGATTCCCATTCAAAACCGTACTAAAATGAGAACAAAATGGTACTTGTGACATAATTAATGTAACCAAAATTGAGGTGAAAGAGGAAAAAATCAGTTTCATAAAAAGCTCAACTTCCTGAAGTTCTTTTCCAGAGTATTTAAAAGTAGTTTGTTTTGGGGAGATTTTAAGATTTTTTACTATTTTCCTTTAAATATCATTAAAATCACAGTAGTGACATTTCACTTTATCAAAATATGGTGTTTCCTAAGGGGCAAGAAACTCAATAACGTTCATATACTTTCCCCCCTCCAAAATAACACACTATTCAATAAACTTCTTTCCATGCCAAGACACCGATCAGCCCATCATAGATTGGCCTTGCAGCAATTAAAGCACCAAGGGTGGGATTCCCTTTGTCCTGAAGCAGATATCTGAAATGGGACTCATAAACTACACCCCACAAGTGCCTGCCCATTGAATCCATAGAGACCAGGGGGCTCCATCTTGTATTAAACAGGTAAAGATGTGTAAAACAAATCCCACCAGTAGCATAGAAGTGATTTTTTTAAAAAAATTTGTTCTCTATAAAGGAAATGCAGTCAGATTTTTAGTGCTATATGTCTGTAAAGCTGAACTCAGAAAGATGGTAAATAGGAGCTCTAGCCAAACAGGTGACAATTATATACAGCATGTGATATGTGAAAATGAAAAACATTTGGGAAGTGCCTGTGAGGCACTATCTGCAGCCATTACACTGAGCTGGAGTAACCACTGATACTCTGCATTACCCAAGTAAGCCAAGGTGTGCTCACCTGTGCTGGGAGTCCGTGCCCAGCAGGGCTGCAGGGCCCTGCAAGGGGAGGCCAGGGCTGCCACAGGCCCATCCCAGCTGGTCCCAGATGATTCCAGCTGCCCCACTACAGGGCATGGCTGCACCCATCTGGTTTTAATGGCAATAAACTAGTTCTCCCCAGGTCAAATCTGTCTTGCCCATGACAGTAACTGGCAAGCAATAGCCATATCTATCTCTACTGTCCAGCTTTTTATGTTATTTTCTCCCTGTCTGTTGAGGAAGGGAGCAAGGAGCAGGGTGCCTTCTGCCAGCCGGCCACAGCCAACCCACCACACCACAGCATACAGGGCTCTGCAAAACTCTGATTCCTGATTCTTGGTGTTACAGTTGCTGATGACACTTCACAACAGCCTTCCCCTCATTACTTAATTTAATTGGTATTCCTCTGCCTGTGCTTAGTTGAATAGATTCACTCCCTTTACTGCTCTCACCACTGTTAATAAATTAGAAGATGGGCATTAAAGAAAACATCCACTACTGTCCTCTTTCTTCAACAGCCACTCCTGAATTGCCAACTGGTTTTCTCTGTGATTGCTGACATTTTAAACAGCAGAAATATTTCTAACACTCACACTAAACCAACCTGGATGTTTTATACCTGCTGAGCATCCTGCGGTCCTGTCTTTCCAGCTGCGGAGGTGAAAACAATGTTGGCGTTTTCAAGTGATCCATCACAAATTTTCATTTCTATTTTCAGCTTACTTTCTATTGGTATGGCTTTGATTTCTACTTTGATGTTGTTTCCAATAATCAAAATAAGAAATCCAGACTTTTACTGACATCTTTCAAGACCATCTTCAAATTACGCTGTTTCAGCATCCCAGCAGGGAAATTCAGAGAGACCTTCCGCTAATATTTACACTGCAGGCTCTAAGTTTAAAAAATGGATTATTTTACAGCCTTTGTTTGGGTCAGGAATGTAATCTGTAATTGGCAAATAATGACATGCTTATTTTTTTTTGTCAAAGTGAATGATAACTGGCAGATGGATTTTCAAAATATCTTCCATCAGAGTATTACTATGGGGGGTTAACTATTTTTCTTTTTGAATCGGTCGAACTGTCCAAAAGGGTTTCTCATTTTTGGATGGATGAAACCAGAATTGGTGCACCCAGCAGCACATGGCTATTTTATCTGCTCAAGGCATGATTCACCATCTATGAAAGAAACAAGGCAGTTTGGGAAAGGGGAATGAGAATTCTCCAAACAGGAGCAATGTCCCTTCAAAATCCCAGGAAATTTCCCAAACCACCAAGTAATCATCAAAGTAGCACTTGTGCTTATTGCTTGGAAGTAACATTAAACATCTCTGTAAGAAAACAAAAATATTTTGTCTTGATCAATGGATTTGCACTGTTTGGCATAGCTCAGAAAACTTTCACCTCTGTCAACAGAGGCAGGAATCCATCTCTGACATACCGAAATTCATTAGTTGACATATTTCAGGAACCAGAAGTGACGGACTGTTCAGTGATTAAGGAGTTGGTTGAGTGGTCACAGAGTATTGTGGTCAAAAGCTCTATGTCCAGGTGGAGACTGGAAATGAGTGGGGCCCGTCTTGGAACTAGTACTTTTTAGCATCTTTATCAAAAACCTGTTTAGTAAGACTGAGCGTGCCCTCAGCAAGTTTGCTGATGACAAGAAACTGACAAGGAAGGCCAGGTTGCATGGGGCCCTGGCAGCCTTATCTACTAGGTGGCAACCTTGCCCATGGCTGGGATTTGGAACTTGACGATCATTAAGGTCCCTTCCAACTCAAGCTATTTTGTAATTTTAAGAGAGCACTGGCACTGTCAGCATCCCCTCTTACCTTGCACTCCGGCATAAATTGCTGTCAATCACAGCATACCAAATCTTGGGCATCCTGCCCAGGACTAAAGGCCTGGCTGACCCCCTGGGCAACCATGAGGCCTTTCCCCAGAGGAGCAACTATGCATTATGATTTGGGACAGGGTGATGCAGGAGCTGTGGAGAGGAAGGAAATGACAGGAATTACCACCTGCCTTAAGAGAAAGACAGGCTGCTCCCCTCTGCAGGTATCAACAGCAGTGGCAGCATCTGCAAAGTCACTGTCAGCCTGATGTTTGAAAGCCCTGCTGCCCTTTTGCCTGGTGCAGGCAGCAGGAGTAATCCTCATCCTGCCTTGCCTCAGGTTCAGCAGAGCCCTACAACAGCAGGCAGAAGTTTGTACATAGCCGTGTTGGCACTGTATGTCTCAAATCAGCTCTTGATACTCAGAAACAAAGGATTCGGTTGTACACTCCACACTCCAAGTGCATACCCCTGAAAATGTGCCAGCAGGCTGTCAGGGCCGAGGAAATGGGACCAGAATCAAAACTTGCTGCTGTTTTCACCTCACCCCACTTAAACACATTTATGGTCAGTAGCAGAGGTTTACTCTCACTACAGTCACTGGAAAGACACAAATAAACTTTAATGAATATTGCCACAGCCCAGGTCAATAGATAAACCATTCTGTTATTTAACATAGCTCTCAGAGCTATATCTAGAAGTGAAAACCTACATTTTATACCTCCTTGTTTACTAACAAACGTTACAAAGAAATTTAGCTTGCTATTGGCTGTGTTTTGTGAGTTAAAGGGATAAACTCCATTAATTCTCTGCTGATAAAATGTTATTGAACTCACTGTAATGTCTATTTTGCCTTTGCCAAAATCCCTGA
Organism: Pavo muticus; assembly: GCA_016647715.1. Taxonomy (NCBI): domain Eukaryota; kingdom Metazoa; phylum Chordata; class Aves; order Galliformes; family Phasianidae; genus Pavo; species Pavo muticus. The sequence continues at coordinate 1,670,361 of JACDJE010000124.1, forward strand.
TTCCTTTTTACCCTTGCTACTTCCTTACTGCTATTCCCTTACTGTATGCTACATAAAATCAAAGCCGGCAATCTAGGCAGCAGAATATTTCCTTATTTTTTTCAATAAAAATTCCCTTATTTTCAGTTTATAAGCTGTCAGCCTGCCAGGGACAACTGCACACAGCCCATTCCACACAACAACCACTCTTCGCAGGGCATGGTGGGGTTGCAAGAAATGCCCCCTCAATCTTACATCTTTCCCACAGCTTCCAAACAGTAAAATTACTCTAAAGAAATACTAGGCTTTCTAGACCAGATCAAATGATTTCACATTAACAGTTTTACATAAAACCATCTTCTAAGCTAAAAAAAGATTATTTTAAATATTACAATATTCTGCTTTAACATTTGAGAACAAATGATTCGGCTAGTAGATGAGACCACTGGGAACCAACCCAAAATTGATGTATCTGATTTCACTTGCCAAGCTGAATGACAAGCTGAGAATTGAAGCAACCAATTTCAATTTGAAAATAGCTGCCACTCCCTCATCTCATGAAGTAGAGCAGAATTAAGAAGCAGCAGCGCCCATCCTTCCTGAGAGAAAATGCTGTTAAAGTCACCCCCACTTACAGAGATCTTCAAAAAAGCACAGTATAAAAGCTGACTTCTGCCTAGGGAGCATCAGCCTGTGCTGGTAGAAAGGAATGCAGTTCACAACTCTGACAATAGGAAACTGAATGGAAAATAATTAGTTAAGAGTGAAAAACTAATGTAAGGAGAAGATGATAGGACAGCCAAGGTGGAAAGAAGGAACTTGAACAGTTTTGCAAGAACAGCACTGAGTGCTTTTCTTTATTCAATAGATTTATTCATGAGTCAGGCTACTACTAAAAGTGTGGTAATGAAAAATCATTAGCTGATGATATCAGGTTAGGAGATCTGATCAATATAAAGGAGGAATGGAGCATCACACAGGAAGAGCTACAAGATCAAAGCTGAGTATCAAGCATTTAAGAACAACAACGATTTTGATGTAAAGTAGAAAATTACCCTCAAGAGAGGACTGAGGAAGAGAAAAGCTTGGGTGTGACTACAGAAACGGCCAGTACAGTGCTAGCATGGCTCCACCAGCCAGCTCAGCAGGGACAGAGATATACTAATGAAATTCTCCCAGCACAGGAGAAAATTCAAAGCTGAAAATAGCACTGGTTATCTTTAAACTGGTAATTAAAGAAAATCTCTTGTGGCTAAGTGCTACTTTTGCCCCCAAAATAAATGGGTACATACTAACAAAAACCATACTAAATATGAAAAATGGAGGGGGGGGAGGGAAGTACCAAAGAAAAAGAAAACTCTGGAAAAGTCTTCAAATAATGGCAACAGCAAGAAGGAAAGTATCCTAAGACTGAGCTTAATATACTTGTGAAGGGGATTATTTCATGACATGAAATGAATGATAATTTCCTGCTCTGGCCGGCAGGTGGGCAGTGCTCCGGGAAGCACTTCCCAGCCCAGAGCTCCTGTGCTCCAGTGGCAAGAGTCACCTTGAGTTGGATGATGCTGCACGATTAGGGCCCAAGGGAATTCATCATATTTAATATTAAAGACTTTACTTTGACACAATTTCAATTGACTGCAACAAATCAAAGCAAACTCTGAAATAAATGTCTTCATAATGCCTTTGCTGTAGCTGTACTTTGAAAGTCCAAAATCAATAAAAACAAAATGGTGACATATGTTTGTATTATTTGAAAAACTAAATGCGTGCAAGGGGATCTGTCACTGCAGGATTAATAGAGTACAAGATGTTCTGTTTGTTGGGCAGCTGATTGTCTGTCTCATAATATGAATTTTGAAAAAGCTAGGGATTTCTGCAAGTGCATTTGCAGGTTTATGCTGAATTTCACATTAACAATAAATCATCTTGTATGTATAGCTCTCTTTTTCAATTTACTGCTACATAACTTCAACAATTCACACAGGGAATAGGGCCATACGCATAATGAGTAAAAATCTGATAATAAAATATTAAGTAAGACAACGAAACAAAAACATTTGAAATATTAATACCAAGGCTCTAAAATACCCCTCATTGCCATTCAGCATACATTTGGTGTGCACATACCTCTTACATGTTTGTGGAATGACAGTGGGAGAATGCCAGGTAACATACTCTAATGACTGCAAAACAATATACTCAGAATTCAGAAATCCATTTAACAATGATGTAAATAAAAATGAGTTGAAAGACAGTATTTTTGTTCTAGTTTGTACAGCTCCCTCTGAAGAAGTAACTTTTCACTAGGTGAGTAACTTTTCACTAGGTTAGTATCCTTCACAAAATGAACTCGAATGTATTTGTGAAGACTCATCCTTGGCTATCTACGTGGCTGTCCTTCTGGGGCAGAAAATAATTCCTGTTACAGAAAGGACCTCGTGGTGCTGGACACTTGCATAGCCAGCATTAAGCCTGTACTTAAGCAGTGCCTTGACTTCAGGCACTCCTTTTCAGAAGGCACAGAAATGAATGCTTAATTTTAAGCATATGCTGATACGTATTGGACAGTTAAAGGAACTTTTTGCATACATCTATGCAGAGTTAGCAGAAATAAGGGCACATACTTTTGTCCTAGCCTTTTTGGGACCTTCGGCAGATTCAGACACTGAAGACCAGGAATTAATCCAGTCTAGGATTCATTTTTTTACATGCATCTATATTCAAAACCCATAGGCAAGACTTTTTCAAGACCGAGTGTTTTCATGATTCCACAAAATGCAGCTCTCCCATCCCACGTATCATGCAAATAGGCTCATGAATTGAGTAATTCTCCTCAGCTAACCAGGATCATATTTACTTAACTGATGTGAAAAGACAAAGGAAAATATACCGCTTGCTCAATGTGTGCAAAATTTATGGTAACGTAATGTGTTTAACAATTTTATCCGAGTTTCAATCTAGGACAAAACAAATACGTTCACATAATCCCAAGTTATATTACAGTGGTTGCATGCAGTAAGCAATTTAAAATTTTAATTCATCATTAAGTACACAGTACACATACAGGTTTTTCTTTCTAAATAATAATATGCAAAACTTCCAGAGTCATTAACAATTTAATAAGTTGTTTAAACAAGAGAACACTTTGAAATGCTTGATCTGACTGTGTCTATGCTTTCCAAGCATCATGCAATAATTTATTATCATTTTCACAAATTGCTTGTCAGCTGGAAAAAAAAACCTGTTCTGCAATTACCTCCATTCCAGAAAGTCTCTATATAAACTTTATATCAATGCGTACAATACATATATGGATACAGATCAAATATGTTTTCCATTAACAAAATGTTAATTGCTCTTTCCATGTCATTAAGACTCGCTGATTACCCAAGGAAATTCTACTGCAAGATCACAGAATACCCCGTATTGTACTGCCAGGTCTTAAGGCTGCAGTATCTACATTTTGTATGCAGTAACACACAGAGTCAACAGCTGTAATGACAAAGTAGAACACACTAGGCTTGGCAGCATAAAGTCAACTGCAGGATGCTGCTCATGCTCCTCTACGCTTTGAAAAGGTCATTTTATATCTTCACCTGCAACTGAGGAGTTGCCTACCTCCAACTTAGGCAGGGAAGGAGGATAAATTGGTAACGTGGTTGACCTTCAGCATTTTGATACTCCCTTGAGATGGAGTTGTATTAGCATAACACAAACTCGCTATATGCGTGTCTTGGTAAAGGGATACATGAGCAGAACTAGTAAAACAACTCCTTTCCCTCTAGAAGACTGAGATTAAATGGTGTGCTAAGAATCAGGGCTCTGCTTTCTCTCTAATTCTGCCTAAACTCAGTCACAATTTGTTCCATAATGGTGAGTTTGAGATGAAGTCTGTGACCTGTGCTCAGAAAACAAAAAAAAAAGAAAAAACAAAACTACAGAAAACAACAATAGTTTGAGTGATTACTGTGACTAAAGAAATACAGGGCTAAAATTTGACACTTTGCTCTAGCTTATATCAGGGCATTGCCATGATGTAAAGCCAAACCTCTTAACTCTGGGATTCTAAGCACGGGAGAAGAGGAAGAGAGCTGCATCAATTTGGCCCACACCATAATTAGCTCCTTCTGCATCTACCTTTATTACCAGAGCACAACTTTCCTTGAAGCTTGCCTCTAGCTCTCCCCCACTTCTACAAGTAGCCCTTTTACAGCTTTCTGTTATGTCACATAGTATTTAGTCAATACAGGGCAAGCCTTCCTGCATTTTGAAGTATAATACCAATACCCAAGTGCTTCTTCCAAGACCAACTGACAAGTAGCCATTACCATTTTACACTGAGACTTGCATTCTGTTTTTCTTGCATTTTTAATTAATCACTGACACACTGTTAAGAACAAAGAGAGCAAATCTAACATTTGATCCAGTCTATTTCAATATCCAACCCGTACTGCGTTAAGTGAAACCTCCTATGGAAGCCTGCAGAGAATACAGTGACTGACCTCACCCAAATTTGTGTACCTTGATACACTCACAACTTAGTAATACAGTTCAAGTTCTATTTTCTGTGATTGTTAATAAAACTTTATTTTATAAGCATAAACTTTTGTAATTTTTAACTGCAGGGGCAACAACAGTGTTTGCCAGGATATTGCCAGTCTCTAAATACTCATGCTGGCGCAACACAGTAGTATTGCATTATATCTTGTTCCCAGACACACATTGCCTTGTTTTACATTACTGAAGTATGAGAATGCAACACAATTGACCTGTCACAGCAAAGAAATTTGCTGAGAGTTTGAACTTGGGTTTTGAAAATGCAGGTTAAGGAAGAACCTACACGTCTCCAAGCCTGTACCATTGAAAGTGTGATCCTTGTGGTTTGGGATAGATTTGCAAGGTGGCTTTGACATTTTGTAAATACCCCCAGCCATGCACTGAGAATTATTATGTGCATTTCACATCCAAGATCCTACAGCTTTCCAACATGAAGAGCATGTACTATCACATATAAACCTGAAATAAAAGGGCTCTGAACTCCCATTGCCTGCCATTTCAATTGCAGAATTACTACAGAATGAAAACCTTTACAAATCAAAAAAGTTCAGTGTTAACTAGGACAGCCTTTCAAAACAGCGTGGCATCTGCTAGCAAAATTAAACAAAGGAAAGAGAAGTAGCTCTTCTAATAGAAATAAGGAAGTTAATATGGTTAATGTTCTTATCAGCAATGAAAAATCATAGAAACATAGAATGGCCTGGTTGAAAAGAACCTCAAAGATCATCTCGTTTCAACCCCCCTGCTGTGTGCAGAGTCACCATCCACTAGACCAGGCTGCCCAGAGCCACATCCAGCCTGGCCTTGAACACATCCAGGGATGTGGCATCCACAACCTCCTTGGGCAACCTGTTCCAGTGTGTCACCACCCTCTGTGTGAAAAACTTCCTCCTTATATCTAACCTAAAAATGCTGGTAAAAAGGTTTGTAGGCATGGTAAGTAAAGAGCTTGGAAGAGAAACACTGGCCCAAAGGTAAAAAGAGGACGTCCACCAACAGAAGAAGCAAAGTACACAACTCGCAGCGCACAGAAGTTTGGAGCCACCGTCAGCATATACATAACAAACGCTGCTGGCACCACAAAAAAAGTTGAATCCTATTTCCTTTGAATTTTCTGTCCTGGGTAAAAAGGGAGCAGGAGTCCAACACTGAATTCAGATAATGCTAATATTTCTAATTATACAAATCCTCAGTATAATTTGACACATGGGATCACACAGACACATCTGTATGATCTCTAACCTACATCCTGCAGGTCTCAATACGTACTCTGCGCTCGACAGTAAATTACCATTATGTCAGTGGGCAAACCGCACACAAAGTCCTGGTGAGAAATGTACAGAAGATGACAATAAAATATAACAGACTACCTGTTACTAAGGATTTCAGCATTCACAAGTAAGGATCAACTTCATATGAAGCTCTGATGAAAAACAGTTGCCTTAGCAGATCTAAGGTCTTACTCAGGTTGTAAGAAATGATGTTTCTGTTTCAGATGCTTTGGGAAGATCTCTGAAGACAATGTGGTGCTTTACAGAAATGTTTGTTCTTAGTTAACACTGTATGTTTTTGCTCTCATTTCATCATCCATAGTGTCTCTGGCTATTATGGACCTGTTTTTCACTACACAGTGTACCACAATCTCTCATTAATACCAGTGAGATGCACTGAAGCTTCAAAAAGCATTCTGCATTTGGCAGGTGTATGACAACTTGGCAAAAAGAGTATTGGAGGAATAGCCTTTCAAAAAAGGCCTGTAGCACTCCACACTGTAGTTGCTTGTTACGTGCTGTTTGTATGGCTTGCTGAATCTTAGCCATAAACTTCATTAAATATGATCCCCTACAGAGAAGAATAAGCATGCATCTTACCTACATACATTATAATTTTGAGGCCAGCTGAGGATTTATGGGAGACAACTCCAGCTGGGTTGGGAAGGTAAAGCAAAATGAAGAGAGACAGAAGCAAAGTACTGCATCGCTAATGCAGTGGCATCCTCTGAACAGATCAAAATGAGCTTGAAAAACAAATGGAAATCTGAAAGCACAGAGTAAAGCTCTAGATCTTGGCCCTTATATATGAGTTACATCATACGAAGGAAGTAAAACATCATCTTGACCTACATTGCTTGCCATGCCACTCATTATCATGGTGTTGTAAGACAAGAGCCAGGACAGATTCAGCCCTATGCATGTTGTTATCCAAATGTGAGTATGTAAATTCTGATATTCTATCCCCATTTGAACACTCAAGTGCCACCAAATTGAACATTTGTGCCTCTCACTTTTTCACCAATATGCAGAAGTGAGAATCCTCAGGCACCCACATTTACAAATTAAGCAAATATTGTTCTGTAACAAATAATTATGTATTTGGAAATTACCTTAAAGCAATGTATAAATAAAGTCTACAAGGGCACTACAGATTTACTGCAAAACAAAAACAAACTACAAAACAAGGGAAAAAATAACATTTACCATATGCTCAATGTGCCAATGGATATACAGTCCTTTAGGTAGCAGTAGTAATAATGAAAAGTCATCTGGGTCAAGTGGCACGTTTCTATTATTAGCATTATTTAAACTAGACTTAAGGTGTGAATAGGGCTCTAAAAATAAGTAAAAAGCTGACAGATCCCTGCTCTGAAAAACGTAGGATCTGAAGTAGAAGAATCTGTGGATAACAACTTTCACTTTTTGCGGTGAGGAAAAATGTCACAACAAAAAACATGTTTCAAAGTTTTTGGCTATGAGGGGAAAGTCTAATTTACAATTTCTTCCTTTTATTACAGCACTGGGTTCCGATGAGTTCCTCCACTACTACAGCTGAAGCTACAGACAGGACTATCTCCAATTCTACCAAGCAGATGGAAAACAAGGAGAAGCGCCATAAAACAAAACAAGCTTCAGATCTCATTTATCAGGTGCCAACAGCACACTATGGATATATTCCTGAGGAACTCATGTGGTCTGAGCCAGAGTTTCCAAGTTAAGGCAAGTCTCCTATGGTTAAACTATGGGGCAGTATTTTATTAACCACAAGTCAGTTTTTGCTGCAAAAAGCATAAAATCCTGCCTACCAGGACTGACCTGTCCCTGTTCTGGGCTGATGCATGAGCTGCTTGGATTATGCCTTCAGGGGGGCTGCAGAACAAACCCTCAAGACTTCTGCTCGCTGCCAGCCCATAGGACCAATCCCGCAGGCCCCCCCATGCCTGCTGCACTCAGGGGTGAGAGCAGGGCAGACAGCTCCAGAGCCAAGGGAGCAGGTTGCAGCGGCACAAACCTCAGCAAGCAGCACGTGTTGGAACAACCCAGTTTGTTAAAAACTGAATTGCTCAAATACCAGGCAAGGCTTCACCAGGCGATCCTGCCACAGCCACGCTGATCTTTCCATTTGCTTGTCTGTGTGGCGAGTAGATGACAAAGTCCTGATGAATCACAAACTCTGGACAAAAATAAATAAATACTTCTTAAAATAAAGATGCAAAAGCCCCAAATCTCCACCTGTCATGGGAAGTATCCGAAGATCTTCCAAATATACACAAATCAGTTTCTGATGCCCCAGGGCATAGCAGGATGCAAGGAAAATCCAGAAAGAAAACAAGTTCTACAGTCTTATGAGAAGAAGCAAAGGGCATCAAATGCTAGGAAAAAAAGCACAGCAGAAGTATAGACACAGCACACCTTTCTAGATCTATATGCATAAATATCAAGAAAGAAAGGTAGCACACTAAAACATTCCTCTTCTGTCATAAATTCTTTTTTTTTTTTCCAATATTTATCCAACTGCAAGCTCTGACAATACCTTCTAGGTGAAATAACATGTTTTAATTATCCGATTAACGAGACCAAACAAACTAGCAAATAAGCTTAATAGCATATTGGCAGTTAGTAGGTTGTTGACAAAGAGAATGGATACAGATACAGTGACAGCATTAAACTGAGCATTACTCCTCATAGAAATGTTCACAAAACAGCTGAATGCAAGAACCTAACGCTATGTTCCCATGTCAAATTAAAACATTTTTGTTTGTTTGTTTTCAGAGATTTGTTATGGAGTATTCTTAGCATGCATCAGAAGACCTCCTCCCCCTCTTCCACCAGCTCTGCTAGAGCTGAATGAAATAATACCAAGAAAGGAATTTGCCTCAGGTTATCTTATGCAGCCTTTTTGAAGGATAAGGGCAAAAATACAAGCAGGCCTATGAAGAATTTACAATAAGCTGACTGACACAGTTAAGAAAACTTGGAAGTGTTCATCTAATGAGCAGTACATACAACTGCTAAAAGCTGGACCATCAGTCCACACTGTTCATGTAACTCAGCAGATAACTGAACAACACCAACACCTCTGTTGGGATCCTTTCTCTTCCTAGTCCAGTAATTCTGATGTGCCCAGACTGAAATCTACCTTCCTCCATGCTTTTTATACACTGAAAGTTACTTTATTAACATTAAAAGACTCCTTCCAACAATGGCAAGCCACCAAGTCCATTTTCACATGGGTTCACAGCTCCAGGAGCTCATTTCCCTGGAGCTGAGCAGCCCCAAAAGTAGCAGGGACCCCCTGGGCAGGGGCTGTCAATCAACATGGTTCCCATGTCCTGCTCTAGCAGTTCACACCAATCTGAGTCCACCTCATCTACCTACTTGCCCTACCACTTCGGTTGAAACACAATGCACAAAGAAATAATTCACATTTACAGAAGTATGATATATAAAAAATTAAAACATTAAATCTCTCTAAAGAAACGTGATGTACACAATTAAACTCAGCATTTAGTATAGGGGAAAAATCCCTTCAGACTAAGGTCGTTGGTGCAGTGATGAACATCCTTCAGGTCTTCTAACCAACATTATCATTCTTTTGTCCACCTCATTAGTATCCTCCCCCACAGCCTGCATTAACTAGTTCACACTACTAGAAACACTGCCTCCAGCAATGCCTATGTGTGCTGGTTTTATTTCTCTCAGCAATTTCTTTACCAGATACCATATGCACACGTAATGTTATTTCAACTGAGATTTACACTGCACCTCTGATATTTCCCACATGCAAGTGTACGTCTCTGAATTGGATTTCTGAATATAACAACAGAACATTTCACATATAAAAAAGCTTGTTTATTAGCACCATAAAATTGTCAGTCGTTTATGCCCCACTTGTAAATACCAGGCCACATTAACATAAACTTGCCAAATGCAGAGCAGGGGGGAGAGCGGGTGATCTTCCCTGCGATCCTTCAACAGGAGAGCAAAGCATAAATAAAAACTGAGTGTGGTGAGAAGTGCTACTGTTAGTTCTAGTAATTCTACTCCAGCTCCGAGGAGCAGACTCGTGGCCCGGAGGACACGAGCGTGCACAGCCAGCATCCCCTTATTTACTGCCCTGAGTCCCAGCCATGCTCACCAGCTCGACTTTACAGGAGAGCACGTTGGCTAATCTTGTGCAAAGATATATATATATTTTAGATGCTGCCTACTCTCCTTGTCAGATTCGAGACCTAATCAATCCTTTATGTTATAACCAGGTGTAAGTCATAAAGAGGTTGTTATTAAAAAGTTTTATAGAGTGAGAAGCTTAGGTACTCATGCAGGAGAGAGGTTTTATAAACAGCCCACTGTGCCCTTGTGTTTTCAGGCACCAATGCCAAGACTTCTACCCGCTGGCCAGTTTTAAGTTTATTTAGTTATTCTCAACCACTGGTCACAAATTCTAGAGTTACTTCTGCTGCTGGCTTATAAAAGCCAAATTCTCCATCCACAAAAATATCCAAATAAGACTTACCAGAACACCTTGGCTTGGAGGCCAGCGGTGACATTCAGCATACCATAGCACTGAATTTGACTTTGCACACTTGTTTTGGTGGAAAGAGGGTGAAATGTAGAATGACTGCAAAACTTTTATAGACTGTGCTCTGTGTGAAAGATGAGATTGTAGACACAGTAAGTTACTTTAAAAATGAAAATCTGAGCAGCAACAGAATACAAAAATTCAAAAATAAAGTATAGACTTTATCGTTAGGTTACCAAAATGTCAAGGCAGCAACAAACATCCTAGATGAATTCATGTGAGTACTTGCAAGCTTATACTTATTTCAGTTGAATACCATTTTTTTCAGTATAGCTTAAATCAATGGAGTATAAATTAACCTTAAATCAGAAGATCCACACAGATTTATCTAAACTGATTTCACTTCCAAAAGAAAAAAAAAAAAACTAAATACATTCAATAAGTTATTGCAAAGGGAAAGTTAGAGCCACCCTGCCCACACAGTACAGCATCGCTCCCTGACCTCCTCCTGCTCCCACTGGCTGCATGTCCCCAGGGACCACCCCGTGTCACTTTCTAAGAAGCAACTGCAGAAGCCTCTGTGTTCAAAACCCGAGGAAATCCCTTAATAAGGGGAATTTATATGTGCATACTGCAGCTGCAGACCATGCTCAAGCTACTCACTTACAAATTTCCTGCTATATCCTCCAAATTCCAGCAAGCTATTATCTTAAGTCCTGCACAGCAAGTGCAGCCTTTGGTGGCATCTCACTCTGCTATTTTTGTCCTAGGTGATACTGCCTCCTATGTCATTTATCAAAGCAATCATAACTCAAAGGATCCAGTCCCCACCCACACAAACAGAAAAAAATTCAGAGCAAGGCAGGATACCAGGTATCCACAGTGCTATTATTATTATCTTGATAAAATAGCAGGGACACACATTCTGCCTGTCACAATTAAGGTGATAAATGCCTGTTTCTTTGAGGCTTGTTTGAAAGTCAATTATGCAGATTATTTCTAGAATACAGACAGATGGTCTTTTCCCCCATATGAGACAATCAAGTTGAACTTTGATATGTGCATAAAAATACTGTAATTTGTCAAGCTCCAATGGGGCCATTTTATCACAGATAACCAAAAGACTATATGGATTTTTGTATTTGCCTCTTTTTGATTAACACAGCCTATGTTCCTTTTTATTCAGATCTTTTTTTTAATGGAAGCTTTGCTATGTTTCATCTTGAAGCCAAATATTGATCTTTCAGTCGAGTCTTCAGGTTTTGATTAATGCAAAAGGTTGCCAAGCAAGCAGCTTTTTGTTTGTTTTTTGTTAATTCTTTTTTTTTTTTATTCACTTGCCACAGTAAATCTTGCTTTTATTGTCCCACCACTGAAAAGAAAAAATGGATTTATTCGAGCACCTAAATAATTTACAATACAGAGCTTTTTGGAAAGACTGATGCAATGTTGACCTTTGTTTTCCCCCTTCTCTAGTTGACAATAGAAAATTTTTGATTGACTTGAAAGGAGTAGAAAGGAAGAAGATTGATTTTGACATGTTAATGATGGTTTAATGCAACAAAAGCTTTAGAAAATGAATGTTTAGTAAGGCTTTTTTTTTACAAAGGAAAAACAAGCTGTTGTAAGTACAAAAATTACTATCAATATTTTCTCCATAATTTTCATTCTCTAACAGGTTGAATTTTGTGCTTCTGTTTAAGAAACAAGTTAAATTTATTTTTGATTCACAAATATTCTGGCTGCCTGAATTCCACTTCATCTATAGTCCATGCTTATCAAGTCCACAGTAGGCTTGATATGCCAAAGCACACAAATTCTGACAAACATAGGAAAGGATGTTCTGAAACAGAGGATGTGGGAGACAAACATCTTGTTTCTTGTAGATGCTTTTTATACCCATGTGTTAAACAACTTTGGCTCCCAAGCAAATGCAACCAAATCATAGACCTGGCTCCAATCCAACTCTGTCCAGGGAAGCCTTAAGCCTGCTTCCAAAGCAGTGCAAGACCCCATCAAGGTATAAATATTAATAAATATTTTAAGTCCATAGCATCTAGAGTCAATAGTAGATACTGTCTTACCTGTCTGAAGTTTAATGTCAGACAACACAAGATTAATAACACCTGCCTAATCAAGGAGTGTTTCAAGGTCTCTAATCTAAACTGCAACAGAAAGACAAGGTATTATTAAGGTAACTTTTTGGATACTAGAAGTCTTCCTTGATAGCACTATCTAGAGCACATAGCACAAATCACTGCTAGACATAGACATATACAGTTAGATCCAGACAGACGTTAAGCCAACAGATATTTAGGCAGAACATTTTACCAACTTTCACTGTAAGATGTCAGGTTGATTATCATGGTTCATAAGGAGACATGGATATCAGTCATCAAAACCCACATTTCAGCAAAATATTAAATACAAGCTTAAAATAACTCTTCTCGATCTATTAGCCAAAGTATTTGCATTACCTACAAGTTTCTGTCTAGCCCCTCTCAAAAAACATATATTGATTTCTTATGTAGTGCTTTAAACTCAACCACACATCAGAAAGCTGCTCGCACAGTATTAATGCCACCAAATCTGACCCCACGAAGCTTCCAAACCACACAACACTGCAAAAATCTACCAGTCATTCTGGGCAGAGGCAGTTGCTGCTGAATGTAGCAATCATTTTGCCACTTTTTTTTCTGTTGTTTAATTTCTCCAGACAAACAAAAAAGAAATGGCTCCATATCAATAAAATGGTATGTCAATTCGGTAATAAATATTCAGCTTTTCTCTTGGGAATTTACTGCTTCATTCTAGTTCTGATGGAACATATTGCCAGCCAGCACTCAGGAGTCCAGTATTTCACATGTTATTATACACCTGCCAGATATTCATGTCCACTATCTCCACATGCGAAGAATAATGTTTTGATTTACATGTGGAAGACAAGAAGGTGTTCAGGAGTAGTCAGCATAGATTAACCAAAGGAAAATCATGTTTAATCAACCTGATTGCTTTCTATGATGGGACAAGCAGCTGGGATCAGTGGCATAGCTGGAGGCCTGCAGCTACTGGTGTTCCTCAAAGGTCGATACTGAGTCCAGTGTTATTTAATTAATTCATCAGTGACTTGAGTAAAGGGATAGAGGGCCTCGTCAGCAAGTTTGCCACTACATGAAAAATCCAGGAGAGTGAATAAGGGAACAAAATTCAAATCATACATGAAAAAGTACATTGCAGCACCATAATATTTTCAGGGGAGAAAGCGTAAAAAACAAGAGGCTGAACATATGCAAACAGAAAGACTATATGATATGGCAGATGAAAGTTTTTCAAGTTATTTTTAAAAGTACATTGTAGGTGGGAGAAGATGCTAGAGACAAGGGTTTTAAAAAAAAAAATCGTTATCATCAAGTGAGGGAATCAAAAAATTGTTGAACCTTGCAAATCCTTAAAGCTACTTGTGCTATTTTCAATTGTGCTTAAGTTTACAAGGACAAATCAGACCTTTGAAACCAACAACTTCATTTTCAAGGGTGTCCTTGAAAGAACTGCAGCCATATACAAACAAGTTACAGGATACAAAAGAAAGCCACGTAAATAACAAAAAAACTCAGGGTGAATGTCAGCAATTGAAAACATACATGCAGCAGCTGCAAAATAAATTACTGTAGTCAAAGTCGCTCCTCAGACTCAAGAGCTCATATGGCAGTCTTTTAAAGGTCAATACTGAAGTCAGTCACATTGGAAAAGTAGTCCAAGAATATGAAATCCAGTGTTCAAATGATTTGTTTGCCCAGGGGTCCTTATTAGAAAGGTAATCTCTTCTCTATCACTGTTTAATAACATATCATTACTTTGTGAAGTGCTTTAAAATACCTGGAGTACAAAAGATGATATTTAAAACAAATTCATTCTATTCTATCCCAAACAATACATAAAAAACTGGAGAGAAAGGATAAAGATGTTAATTTTACTGACAATTTTGTAACACTCCATGAGAGAGAGCAAACAGCTATAATTCCAAAATTACATATAACCACAGGCCATTTTGTCATGTGAAAAGTACCAAGAGATAATTTCTCCACTGACTTTAATTAAGCTTCATGTAGACTCTCTCACACACTCTCTTTCCAGCTCTCCTTGTTATTAAAAAAAAAAAAGTGAAATTACCCCCCAGGTGAATTTTGCCAAGTGCTCATAGTTCCGCAGTCTTGCGGAATGAAAAGTTTACATGTATAGTCAAGGTTTTGATGGATGTCAACGTGAAAGCCAATTAAGTGGGCTGAAAGGAAGATACAATTTCCCATTGTCTAATTGCCTCGCAGCACCTTCAAGGTAATAAATTTGTCACATTGAATTATTAATGAGCAACGAACATTTGACTTGTAGCCTTGAATAGAAAATAGTTCATTATCAGTTGGCCTTGTTCCTTCCAAACAAAGAGTGGCAAGATGGGCATTAAGAAAAAGGTGTCAGAGAAAGCTCTTCCTCACATCAGCATCTTGCACATAGCGTGCCTTTTGATGCAACATCCTGTAAAAATCCCAGTAAGGGGGAAAAAATCTAATTCCTAATGCTCTTTGGCCTTGCAGCCTAACGAATAAAATTCCATCTGGATTCTCCAAAATACTCTCCTTTACTGTCCCTCACTTGAAACATATACAAGGCTACATCAGTGTAGAAGGAGCTCAACAAAACAAAGACCAGTTTTACAATTATGAGGCTCTTTGAGACTCTCTACCTTATCTTCTTTGCAGAGAACAGCATACAGAAATGAGATGGGACAGGTAGAGAATACCTTTGCAATGGTGGAGGACTCCACTGCATCTTGTTCGCAAAACAAAACAAAGTCTAGGCACTTAGTTTGGTGTTAGGTCTGCAACTATATAGGGAATTATGGAATAAAGCTCATGTGCCTATATCTGGGCCTCCACAACAACAAAGGCTCAGGCTGTGCCATCCCTGGGGACATGCAGCTGCCCTGGTGACGAGCATGCTAAGCAAGCCCCAGATATAGGAGCACTGGTACTGGTTCTCCTCTGAGTCTGGATCCTGCTTTCTCCAAGGGCTGCCACCCAATACAGCACACTTCAGAGCAGCGTAACCTACATTTACTACTTTGTCTTCAGAAAGTAATTGCTGGTTGGGGAAAGCATTCCTAGCGCTTAGAGAGTTCTCAGGTGAAGAAGGAGAGAAGAGAGTGGCAATCAGTTTGTGTTCTGATCGTAAAACGTAACAAGACGACACAAGGCCTGCTAGCCCAAGCAGACAGAGCACCTGCACATACCCTGGCGTGTTCAACTTTGTACATTCATCAAGCATTTCAGCAAGCATTTTCTGGAATAGTTTTCATTTTTACAGAAAACTTATAATCATTAATTTGAACCACAGGGCTCAAGTTTGCAGTGTCAGTAGGACCAGTTCATAACTCCAGGATAGGAAGCCCTTCTCTTTTTGATCTCAAGATCAATAAAATCAGCTTCTTTGATGCCTGACCATTCCAAAACTCAACTATTCCCTCTTCTGCCTAACTTTATATCAGGGTTCCCCCAGTGTTATTTAAAATCAAGATTAATACCTGCTTAGTGGCTGTTTCCGTGGCCAGGTAATCACAGCTGGTGGCTATAAATGCTCACAGAGCCCAGAAGGTTACTGGGCAGCTTCTCACCTACACTGTAAACACACTCTCCTACAGAAATCATACAAGCAGCTCAGAGTTCATATCACTCCTGCTTGAACATAGCACCTGTAGTTTGTGCATGGAAGAGCAATGGAGAGACCAAGTACTTGTCACAGGGCCAGGCACTAAGGCTTCCACGCACGTTGGGCCTAGCTGCCATAGTGCACACAACCAAAGTCTTCTTCACCTTGGGTGGAAATTGAAGTGTTGTTAACTCTCTCTTGAGATACAGCACTTCGCAGAGAGTCCTGCTGATGTGAGGAGGTGCTCAAAGGGCCTATTCCAAACGCTGCTGTGAGCCCTGAGCAAGACATCTCTCAGCTGCTGCATCTCTGGCACTTTACCAGAACACCTCAGAGATTCATTAGCTTTCCTTTTGCAGTGAATTTGAGCCTTTCACATACACATCAGTAACACCTGTTGTAGGAAGCTAAGAAGTTTTAATGAATAAGGCAGGGAGATTTAAAGGTTTGGGTATATAATTACTGTAGCAACATGTGCTCTTTCTTGCACCACCACGAGATCTTCTATTAGGCATGGTGCAATACACCAAATTAATTACAGGTCACAAAACACAGCAATAAATCCTGCCCACATTAAATTACAAAGTAATTAAAACCACTCCAGTGTTTACATTTGAAATTCACAAATGATATCAGAAAAATTTCTGATTACCAATGCATCCAAAGCAGCCTCTATAGCATCTGACTTCTGCTAACATGAAACTGTGCTTTTCCAGCAGGGCCAGACAAACAAAAGTACTTAGACATAAATATTCAGTAGATGCTTCCAAGGCTCTATAGAAGATCCTTCCCTGGGTAAATCCCCAATTCCATTTATTTGTTAGTGAAATTATCATACACTTCAAGTTCACCCTACAAAAAAAACACCAAAAATGGAGATTTTTGTCTAATTAAGTTTCTATGAAGCACCAAACTGTACTAGCTTCACTACTTACAGGCAACATGCTTTTTCATTTCTCAGTCCCATCTCCATCCTGGTTCAATCCAACAAAGAAATGAAAGGAGAAACAGGGCAGCACAAGTGTTGCTCTGTTCAAGGGTGTGGGTGGTGCCAGCCCTTGAACTTCCCCTGCTCCTTGAGAAAAAGGACCATCAGCAGATAGGATATCTCAATTCCCAAAAACCTTCCAGTCCAGAAAGTTGCAGCAATGCTGAAATAACACGCAAGACAATGAATGCAATCTGACAACACCTGACAAGACAATAGTGAAACACTCATTATTATCCCTGACTTATAGGGCAAGTCAAGCCTTTAGTCACCCTTGTCTTGATATACTCTTATTACTGATAGCGAATGGCATTCGTCCTGTTTCAGAGTAAAACACCTACTACTGCTGATACACAGAAATTAAGTACCAGCTTTCATTACACATATGGTAGATTTGATTACTCCATTGCTTCTCATGTCAGTCACTTGGCAGTAGTCATGCATCCTCCTCTGAAGTTGAGATGCAGCAATTAGGTACCTGTGTAAAACAATGATATTACTCCATCCCGTACTCGCACTCAGTGCAGTGCTGCCCAGTACATCACCAAGTGACTTCCAAAAAGCAGCTGACACCTCCTGGCAACCTATGAAAAATGTCCTATTTTGAAACAATTTTGCCTCTGCGTGATGTATGTGCAGTTTTTCCTTTCCTCTCAGTCTTCATTACTAACAACATTTGCATGAAAAATAACATCTTCAGTCTTCAAAACGTTCATCCACTGCTGCCACTGCTATTTTTTTCTTTGCACTTGAAGTCATAATCCTCTTTGTGTAGCTACAGCAGGATGCTGTGAAAATTCTTGTGGCAAGGAGAAGAAAACACAGCCCTGATGAGTTCTCAGGAGAAAGCCTGGGTGCCAGTGCAGAAACCAAGCAGGCAGCTGCCAGCATCTAGCATGTTGCCACCATGTAAATACCACTCCTGAGCCTCCTTCCCTCTCCGCAGTCCTTCTGAACTTCTCAGTGACAGCAGAGCCCCATTGCACATTGCTACCACCCACCCTGGCTAACACTGCCCCACGTTTCCCCATGCTGCATCCAACAGCTGCTTTCTCCTGGCCAGGCACTGCTTACTCCACTGGGGCTACACATGAGCAATGCTCCAGTGTTCTCTGGCACCGGGAGCAGCACAAGTAAATAATAAGCAGGGGTAAATTGTGAATAGCTCAGGCATGTGCTCATTTAGCTCCTCTCGCAGTGTTTCTGCTGGCCTTTAACCCCTGAATATAATGCCAAACAAAGAGATTATATTAATGGTGAAACAAGATGTAAGGGACTCAGTCCAGTCACTTGTACTTGGGTAACGCTACTACATAAAACTGATCCTAGCATGGAGCTGGAGCATTTAACTTCATAGGGAGAACATGGTTTCTGCAAGAATACAGCTGAGGAAACATACCCCCACACAGAGGGAGCAAGAACCACCTACACACGGGCAAAATTAGCCCAGAGCACTATGAGTGGCACACGGACTCTGTGTTTGCCCTCAGCAGGGCCTCAGCCTCTCACAGTGCAACCGTTCCCATGCAGATACGAAGCTTTGCTACCAGAGCATCACTGCAGCCATCAAATCTCTGCCCTCTGCTTTCTTTTTACAGGATGCAATTACTCAGATTGCATTATGACTCCAGAACGAAGTGGAGGAAAAAGTCAACAGGAGCTACTGCACGCTGCAAATCCTCAAAGGCTGCCTTTGGGCATCATGCTGTGCCCTTGGCTCTTTGTGGAGGAGCTCACTGCTGAACACCATGCCTTCCAGCCCTCCCACCTCCTTCTCAGGATTACTGGGATTGTTTATTTCTTTCTATGCAGTGGACAAAAACATCAATCATTTTAACCAAACGTTTTAGGAAGTTAAGTTTAGCTTTCCAAAGGTGGTTATTTCTATGAAATACATTGTTATTCATAGATTTAAATAGAATCCACTTTCCCCAAATGCCTGAACACAAACAGAGCTCTTTCAGCTTCCAGTGGTCACCTGTTTTACTTTACTGTATTCATCCAAGGAGCTCTGTAAAGTATGAGGGACCATCTACACCTAATGGGAGCAAGAGAAGGCGCCTTGCACCCATTAACACCAACAGCAGAGGCTGGAGAAAGGTGGGCCAGGACTAAAGCACCAAAAGCAAGGAGAGAAATGAGGGGAAGTGAGGTCTGGACATCTCTGTGAGGAGTAATTATCCCTCTAAATTAACTCATCACCACCTGGCAATTTATAAAACTTGCTCTAACACAAGTTTGAGCAGTGGGAGATGAGCCTCTAGCTCTCCCCATGCCTGCCCACTGAAGTTTTCTTCTCACTGGTTATTAATGTGATAAGCACAAAGGCAGAAAAGATGCTTCAAGCAAAATCAATGATTTTAAGATAAAACTTCAATGTAATTTAAACAGCCTGAGTCAAATGCTCTATAGTAAATTAAGTTTAAAATTTTAGCAAACTGTCAGGTAAAATTGGTGGTGTCTGACAAATTGAATTATGATAGTAATGCATCACTCACAAAAGTATTATTGATAGTGACAAGAAGATATTGAATTTAAATTATTCATTTTTATTGATTAAACTGTACATCTTCACCAAGAATGGGGCAAAATGTCTGACAAACATTTGAGATTCATATTTTAGCTTCTGGAATAATAGCCGTCAATCCACCCATGCTGGGCTTTTGCATACTCCCCTGCCATGGATCAAGTCAGCATTAAAACTTTGCATGCAAAGAACTATTTACAAACATTTCCAGCAGAAAACACCCTGCTGCAAAATGGGCTTTTCCTTTCCAGAGATCATTACAAAAACTGTTTCTGTAAGAACGCGCAGCACGGTGCCTAGCTCTGAGCAGCTTGGGGCAGGAACCCAGTGCAGGAGGGGCTCTGTGCCCAGCATCAGACAGGTCTGCCACCAGGTTCCTGGGACTCAGCTGAAGGCTAGACCTCCCCATCATCCTGCATAGCCACTCTGAACTTCATCCCCTGCCAGCAGCTGGGAGATCCCAAAACAAAATGAAAGGAGTAATTGCTTTCTGAGGCAGTAGACTGATCCCAGAGACACAGAGAATGCTGACCCCAAACAGCTCTAACACGTGTACCCTGAGAAGAAAACTAATCAGGCAATGGAAAGTCAGGTCAGCTTCTACAACCAACATGCACCTCTCTCCTCATGCCATTGCCCGTGAGAAGTCCTGGGGACTGCTGTTTCATTTAAGCTCCCTTGTTTCTTGGCCAGCTTCCATATTTGGTGGTTTGCATTTCAATGGCAAGGAACATCATATATGTAACAGGAAAAGAAATCTACATCAGTAAGGAAGGCAGAAGCAACAGAATGAATTGAAAAACATTACCTGGCCCAAAACTGAGCAAATGTCTTCTGAAGGAAGGAGCCTCTTGCATTTACCTTTCCTTATATTTTTCAGAGATCTTCAGCTATGGTAGCTTTCACATGCCCACAAAATTTCAAGCTTTCTCCCACTATAGGAGAGGGAATGTCAGGCTGATACGTTTGCATTGTTGGTATTGATGCTTATCTGTGTGGTCTTAAGGGCTGCAGGAAAGTGCATAAAGATACACAACACTCTGGGTGACCCTCACGCATGAAGTAGAGCCACAGAGACAGTGGGACAAAGACTTCAGCTCCCTGTAGCAATCTTCTGCGAGCCAGAGCATGAGTAACAAAGTCATGCTGTCACGTACGTGTACTGTGGAAACAACACATGGGCTGTGCCCACCATTAGCACATTTATGTACATGAATAAATATCAGATAAACTTCTCTCATCATCATCATGCTTCTACGAGGGACTTGTAGGAGATGTTCTATAGTCTTTACCTATGTCCTGGGAAGTGCAGCACACTGGCCAAAGCAAGCCTGGAGAGCCATCACTCCCATTAGCCCCAGATCTTTGTACATTTGATTTCTTCTTGCAGAAGAGGGCATTTACTTCTACTCTGAAATGCCCAGAGGGAACGGAAATGTTGTGCAATTGCTTTGTGCCACTGAAATGTTTCACCAGAGCACTAATACAGGAGCAGCACATTTTATTATTTCCCTGGTCTGCAGAATGAGAAGGAAGTAAATAAGATTATATTAAAGAAAAGCTCTACAAAGTTAACAATCAAACTTGTTTAGATACTAGGCTGATGCACATTTTTTTTCAGAAAAGAACTCTTTGCCTGCTGCCAGTTGACATTTTTATTTCTTTTACATGAAGAAAAAGCGTCTTTCAGAACAAGAAAGTTCAGACTACTACCTAGATTATTTCTTTCTACATGAAATAAAAGGGAATTTGTTTTATATACTTGACCTTTGATAAACTACCATACAATAAATCCTTTTCATTTCCCTCTCCCTGCTGAATGTGTATTTGGGCAGTGTAAATACAGCACCTCTCAGCAGCTCTGAGAAGCTTCAACAAGAGACCGTGGAAAATTAGTTTGTTCCTAGTATTACTATGCCCTTGTTTAAAAGCCCTCTGTGATCCATCAGAAAAAAATACATCAAATAAAAAAAAAACCCTCAGCGTTTAAATGATTCACAGCCACTCTGCCAGAGAGCAACAAATCCAAGCTGTTTTGATACCTCTTAACACCTTAAATATCCAGTTTAAATGTCCATTTCTTAAATGTCCATCAATGTGGAATGTTCAGCCTTTCGACAGAAAGATTCTGAATCATTAAATCAAATGGGACTTCGTAGTCCTGATTTCCTACTGATATTATACAACCTATCCATTTTGTACCAAACATACAGTGGAAACCTAGTGGAGAGGATTTGGATTAATCCCCACAGGTCTGAAACATTGGAAGAGAAATGGGGACAAGATTTTTTGATTCCTTTTTAAATCCAGAAACCGAACTCTCAGTTTTCTGGGGAATCTTGAACAAAATCCAGGTTTTGCTTTATTGTTCTGCACATCCATCCTGTTACCATCTAGTGATCATCAGCACCAAAAACAAAGACAGCTCTCCAGCTCTTCAGCAAATAAGCGCTACACAGACAACTACAATTAAAACACCATAAACCTGCTGTGGGCAGCTCTCAGATGCAGCAATGTCCAGCTGAGAATATCCTCATAGCCCAGCTGCATCTCCACCCATCCAATTGCTTCATCACACACTGCTGAGAAGATCCCCTCTTGGGGCCCTAGGTTCAGCGGGGAGATGAGGCTGCCTGTCAGTAGTGACTATTTCTGTGCTGCTCCTTGCCTTACATGGCACATGCTGTCCAGCAACAGCAAGTCATGCATTCCTGCCCACAGGGCCCAGTGCCTCTGATTCAGAGTAGAAAATCTCACAGTGCTCAACTGGCACACACATACCCAGAGGGATCGTGGCTGGGCAGTCCTCACCCCACCTTTCTGCTTTGCTTTCACCACTCTGCCTTGCCACCTCACATTCCTTTCATGTCATCTGATTTCTACAGGTGTGATTTTTTTCCACAGATTAAAGAACAACCTTCCATCACACAGAGTGATTTCCCAGGCAGCAGCAGATGCTCTGCTTTTTGCTGTGTGCAAGGTTACCAAGAGCCACAGGTCTCTGTGCTCAGGGCTTTATCTTCACTGCCAAAACCCAGCGCTGCTTTGTTGCTGTACAACAGCTCACTGTCATTTCATCTGCAGGAAAACTGCAAGGTGCTGCAACCAGCTGAAAACACCAGAAGAGAGCAGGGAGGACCACTGCTTCTGCTGGGGCTGGTGAGCTGGAGGTAGGGCATTGCCCAGCAAGATTTCTGCAAGCACCAGGAGGACATGGAAGGAGAAAGAAGCAGCCCAACAGGGAAAAAGGGAAGAGACTCCGACTCAAAGCCTGCCAAAACCCAATCCCACATGGATTAGGGCCCCTTTTCTTATGGGGCATCCCAGTATGCTGAGCTTGCAGCATGTCTTGAAAACAATTTGGCAGCTATCAACTGGAAGCGAAGAAATAAAATTCTGGAGATTCTTGCCAGCCCTTCGAAAGGAAACTGCTCAATTCCACACTGCACCAAAGGCCATGGAATAGCAAGCACTGCTAAGAACAGTAAACGACAGCTCATCTACTTCAGCAAATTCTCATGAATTTAGCTGAAAGTTAGTTGCAAATAACATCTATTTCTGAGGTAGCAGTGCTCAGCATCATTTCTCTTAATTATTTCTGACACTTACCATATAATTTAGGGCCCCCAATGACATTGAGAAATTAACTTAGTCTTCTTTAAGGAAAATGTGCCAAGTAGCAGAATTAAGTGCTGCACATTTTTATTACTGCACCCAGATCTCTGAAGTAATCAACCCGGTGCATGCAATGACATGGCAGGGATAATACTCAAGTGCCTACACATGGGCTGAGGACATCCCTATGCAGATTTTGCTCTCTGGTGTCCTTGTCTGAACTGCCAGGGAAGCAAACTCCTGAGATTCCAAAAAGCTTCATCAGCCCATGCTGATAGAGAGCCAGTCCAAGCATGGTTTGCATGTTGGGCTTAAAGAAAGAAAAACAAAACCATTTCCCTAAAATCTCATTCCAAAATGCCTCAGGCCAGAGGTGTCCCAAGTTCCAGCTGACCCGGAATATTTACCAAATGACAGCCCCACTCAACAATCCCCCAGGATTTGTCCACATTCCCTATAACAATGGATCCATTTGGTGTTTTCTGACCCATATGAGATCTCTCTCAGTATGATCGGTAGCTTCAGACAAGAGCATCCATGATGTGTTTTGAAAAGTTAATGAAATCTGCCCACCAGGAAGGCTGAGAGATCGCTGTCCTTCAGCTGTGTCATATTTACTCTTCAGGGCTATTTCCTTTTCAAAGCAGTGCGTGGGCAGGAATAGCTCTTCTTCCTCTGGCAGATGCAGTTACAAACTTACAACTCACGGGTAAATCAATAACAGGGGTTAGGTGTCAAAGCCAGGAGCTGGAATTTAACTATCACCAACTTCACATCCACTGAGCTCCCATCTACTCCTCTGGGTCTCTCCCTCTTCCAGCAACCTACCCCGGGCCAGGCTGGTGCAACATCCAGGTTTCTGCTGGGAAAATTAAAAGGCTGCTTCCTGAGCAGGCTTTCTTCACAGTAACCTGTGAACAGGTCCCACATCTCACTGGAGTTTAACTCCAGCTGTGCAGCAGCCTCTTTCCCTCCTTTTCCCACAGACAGCAATGGAAGGATGGCCACACAGAGGGCAAGAGTCTAAAATACACTCCCATTTGATTCTGCTGGGTCTGACTTCCTTATCTCTCTGTTTTATCTGCAGTCCGCAAATATTTTCACAAGCAGATTTGTATACATAGATGTCTGGGGAATGGCTGTTCTTCAGACACTTGAATGGAAACAAGGCAACATTATGCAGTCTCCATATCTCATTAGCACGTATTATTGCTAAGCAGACAACTGCAGACAGAGAGACCCACAGATGCAGCTCCTCCACCACCAGGGTGCTGCCATGCCACCATGCCAGCAAGGACAGTCCCCACATCCCATCTCACCATGGGGAGAGCTGCCTAGTGGCTGGACCAAGGCAAGGAGGGGTATGATGGAAGTGCAACCATTACAACTGCAGCAACAGGCAGCTGCTCCAAAAGAACAGCAGGTTCACAAGTGTGGTGGCATACAGTCACTAAAATTTCCCTTTCAAAAATACTTTTTCTTTTTAAAAACACCGATCTTGCTGATAAGCAAATCCTGTATTAGCAGGCAGAACAGTCCAGCAGCTTGCTAGCAGGACTGCACTATCAGTCCTAGCGTGTTATGAATAGACCAAGGACCTGCTTTATTCATCAGCTCACAGCCTTAAATACATTTCCACAAATAATCTCATCAACTAATAAATGACGTCCAAAAAGGTTATAACTCATGAAGAAGAAGAAAAGGGCTAAGTTTACAGAATCTTATGAATGATTAGAGGGCTGCATTGGTCTGACAGCACTTGATGGCACTCAACAAGCAAATTGGCCACATTAAAATGGATGAAGTCACTGGCAAAGCAGATCTGACAAAAGAACGAATGCTGAGAACTTCTCCCCTTTTCATGATTAACTTGATCATTTAACGTCCAGATCAAATGTAACCCATAAATGAGAGCCCTGACATGATTAAAATGGCCATGAAAAGGTTAGGGGCTACTTAATTGTCATACAATTCAGCATAAGATTTAAGAGAGAAGTATCACACGCAAGAGATGAGCATTAGGAGATGCATGGAGTAGGGGTTAGGCCAGCCTTTTAATCAGCATATCAGATCCTGAAGACAAAGACTTGGCACAGACACTAACGTGAAACACCAGCTTTCTGAGAAGACAAGGTCTGGAAAGCCCCTCTGTACCCACGTTTCTATTCAAGTCTGGTTTCTGCAACACCTGCAGCATTAAGGAAACAATTACCTTTCCAATGTATTGGTAAAGTTATCAAACGCAAAGCACCGTGCAATCTTCGGGTAGGAGATGGCAATAAACACCTCCAAAGTACAGGCAGCAGTCCAAAGAAGAGCGGAGATTTTAGCATTTTTAATTTACTGACTAGCAGGGAATGATATCATGGGTGCCTGACTGCAGACTGAATAGCTGCTTCAGTTCATTGGTATAACTGTCAGCACTGAATCCAGGCAGAGCAAAAAATGTGACACCTTTCAGCCAAACTTAATAGGAATATAAATGGGTTGAAAGAGAATTGCAATTGGGTCTACAAGAGAAACATCTAGGTGCTCAGGAAAAAATGACTTATTGTGATAACACAGTAAATGTGATATGAACCAATAACTCACAGAAGTAGTCACTGTTTAGGAGATAATTTTAAAATATATAGCTTTGCAGTTGTTTCAGAGTAGGTAGCAAATGTTTTTTAATACACTTGACAGGCAGTACTTTGTGGAGGCTCACAGAAATTTCACATTTCACACTCATTATCCTAAATAAATCATTAAACGTTGTGCTGCTTAGTTATCTAATGAGCAAGCGCTTGCATATAAAACAAAAGGGCAGATTGGCCCTTCAGCAAGCCAGCAATTGTTCCCTCTTGCTTTGAGGGAAAGTTTAGGGTTGAATTATGTGAATCATATTAGAAACATACCTGAAAGTCAAAGCAGTATTTTTTCCCCTTCTGCAGAAACTCTTGGCGCAGAGAAGTTGCTTCAAAGGAGGAGGCCCACAGGAAGCACTTTGGCTGGAAAAAGTCACGAAATCAGTCCTGTCTGACCCCCAGCCTTCACACAGAAACAACTACAGCAGAGATGTTCCCCACTCACCTTTGGCTAAATTATTAAATAAATAAAATCCTGCTTGCTGACTCCTTACCTAACCCATTCTAATGCTATGGTAATAACACCAGCTCACCTTGCCAGATGGAAGCCTTTAGAAGTCACGTGTCAGGACCCAAAAATCACTATCTTTTGGGTTTTGTTTATAAATAAAAAAGGGAAACAAAAAGCAACAGATATTTCTTGAGATCTTTCCATTTCATTTCTAAACCCTGAAAGTTTGTATTTCCCAGCCTAAGATATGATCGCTTGTTAACAGGAATTGATAGCTCTTCATAATCACCCAACTCCACATGCTGGAACTCAGGAAGCAGAAGACAGTGTTTTCTCCCAGCATCATCTCTATTTGTTTTGTTTGTTACAACCAGCATGGAAGCAATGACCACCTATCACCCTTCAGACAATCCTTCCACTTTTCCTGCCCCACTCAGATGCTTTTGGCAGTGCAGGAGATGAGCACTTGGTGCCCATTTGGGCTCATTTTCTTCTGTTGTGGCTGCTGGACCAAGGGAGAGGCGAGCTTGGTGGGCTCTTCACATGGTGAAGGGAAGCACACAAAACTGACCGTGGCTAAGACACGTGGTCTTTTCCAGGCTATGGTGCTAAACAGCAAAACCACTGCTGCAACAGCCTCCTCCTCTCCTCTGCTTCCCCTTTTTGGAGCACAGTGATCCAGCAAGCATTTGTCTGGTCCTTTGCTCCATCTGCTGCTCAAATGTTAGATACGGAAAAACTACAGCCCCTGGGCAGGAGCAAAGATGCTGCCTGGGGCCTGCTGCTGCTGGGGCTCTTGCTGGCATTAGCAGCCTGAGCCAAAGGAAAGGTGTTTCTGCCCCACTCTTGTGCAGCATGGGCCTGATTCATCTGCCATTGGGCAGATCTCAACACAACCACAGTCAGCTTTAAACAAGCACCTAAAAACTCCCTTCTAACCAGACTAAAATAACTGAGCTCTTGTATGAACTGTGCATAAGTGGATACCAAACAGTAAGTCACAGCAATAAATAACAGCAAGAGAAGAAAAATGGGGATTCAAGTCAAGATGCAGGTTTATATACTCTGGAGGTAGAAGATCCAGCAGCTGCGTAGCAATAAGCAGTTTCCTTTAAAGAGAGGACACTCATTTTCATCCATTGTGTAGCAGTTTTCCCTCAATGTTTCCCATGCCATTTGTGCTCGCCAGCTGCAGTCTCACTCTGCTCTGAGACCAACTCACCAGTGTTACATCTGCTTGTGACAAATTCAAGCTTGTGTTGGTGCCCCACCACTAAGGACCCACAAACATAAGGACCAGGCAGCACCCAGCCTGCAGCTTCAGCAGCAGAGGATACCCACCAAGGCTCCTTAAGGGAAAATTAGCAAGGAGAGCCAGGGAAGGATCTGCAGACCTTGTCATCATTAGTAACGTCAGACCCATTTCTGCCTTGTCTTTTCATGTTAAAGTTTCAGAAGAACATGGAAGAGCTCCACTTGACAGGTCCTTGGGTACCTTTGATAATCTCATCAAACCCAGCACCTACTTGCCGCTCTCTGGAATAAATGATCTTTGCAGCTCACATATACATCACATATTAGCATATGTAGCTGTTTGATATCTACTTGATATGCATCATTCTGTGCAGCTAACCCCCTACCTATTCCTCAGACACTATCGGTCCCACAACTTCAAATATAGCCAAATCATCTCCCCATCTTGCTTATATTACAAAACAAATTAGAGATCCTGAAGTGAAATGTGTTAATCTTGTAATTACCATGGTAATAATGAGGCAGTTTAATGATCTTGCTAATTCTCTGTTCAGCGAGACAGGATTTGGAAAATGCTCATACCCCATCTGCCCTTTTAATTCTGCTGAAATCAGAGATTCCCTCTAAGTGAGAGCTGTGACTATGCGTCATCACCCCGTCTCCATTCTCATGTTTAAAAATTGCTGCAGGTCTACCCAGAGGCCAAGTGTTACATCGCAACCAACGCCTATGCGGCTCCAGTCAGCAGCTATTCAGCTGTATGTTAATTCAGACAGGATTGCCAGAAGAAGTAAAAACTGAAATAAAACATCTACACGAGGATTACAATTCTGCATATCGATTGTCTGCATTAAAAGTCTTAA
This sequence comes from Pavo muticus, assembly GCA_016647715.1. Lineage (NCBI taxonomy): Eukaryota > Metazoa > Chordata > Aves > Galliformes > Phasianidae > Pavo > Pavo muticus. The sequence continues at coordinate 1,698,724 of JACDJE010000124.1, forward strand.
AATTATCAGCTGCGATGAGCTGCCCAAAAGCTGCATTTGCCTCACTGGCTCATCCTCACCCTCCCAGTACTCAGTTACAAGCAAGTGCAGCTGTAACAGGCAACATTTACCAAGCATACCAACAGGGAATTCTATTTAGAAGCTGACACCTGCCCTCCTCCAGCAACTGATGGCACAAGAAGTGAACAATAATGGATCTACTGAATTAGCAGATGAGAAGGTCCTCCTCCCACCAGTGTCTCCAGAGAACAAAGCTGACCAGTCACCAGCCCTAGTAACAGCAGTTCTGAGGATGGGCACACAAAACCAGGGGGCCACATTCAACCTGGGAGTAAAACAGTGAGGCTCCACCAGCCACAAAATATAGCAACTTGCCTTGAAGACCAACCCCAAAAATCAAGCAGCCTTTGCATCACATTACACAGGCAAACGTCCCCACGCACACAGGCTCCACCACTGTACAGAAGAGACAAAAACAGTGGTTATCTCGTACTGTAACCACATCTTAATCCTTAGTAGAAACAGATATTGTTTCTAGCACATTTGACACACTACGGAAATAATGAATAGTAATTAGAATTAATAGTTGCAAGTACCAGTGCAATTAACAGCAGCAGTGTTTAGCATGCCAATTATTTATGAACACAAGAATGCTGTGCTGGATCAACCCAAGGATTGAACTACCCCACTGTTCCGCTTCCAACTATTATCAGCAGTGAATGCCCAGAAAAACATATGCGAGAGCAAGGCTGGCATCAAGTGATCCTTCATCCCGTGACAACTCACAGCTCAGGCATTTCCCAAGGCAGACACCACTTCCAGACACACAACGAGCTCAATTTCTCTGACCAGAGCTCACCTCTGAACCTGTGCAGGGTGGAATCATAGGAAAGCACCCCAGGGCTGGCCATGGGGCTTGGCAATAACCAGGGCCTCATCATGATACTTTTCACCCAGCAGCAGCCACAAGCTCTGTTTGTGCTCTGCCAAGCATCACTGCCTGGGCTGCAAAGGCCAAGCCCCATTGGATATAGGAAAGCACTGCACATATCTTTATTTCTTGACTTGAGATACAAGCCTTCAGTACCACTGCATGATCTCAAACCATTGCAGGGGTGAAATGCCCCATGAGCCAAAGCTGACACCAAGCTGGAAAAAAGGACTCACAAGCAAGGCAGCTTTCACAATAGCTGTGTAATAAATATATGCTACTCTAAAGATCTTCTGTAGCTGATTAAAACACTGCTGTGATGGTGTTTAGCCAAAATAGGTAAAGGACACCCTGAAGAGAAGGCTTGTAGGTGAACACTAGATTTTATTAATCCAAGCACTAAGGAATAGAAGCAAAGCACAGCCCTGCTAGCACAGACACCCAGCCCTGGATGTGGACTATCCATACGGCAGGCAGGCCAGAAGAAACCAACAGCCCCCCCCTGCACAGCTGCTCCAACACTCTGCACTTGGGGAGGTAACCTGGTGGGGAGTGCAACATGAAATACACACTGATCTACAGACATACTGCACAGCAAGGAAGCATTCAGAGATGGAAAGCTTTTTCTTTTTTTACTTGTTTGTTTTTTGAACAATTTGACAAGAACCACTCCAGAACAAGCTGCCGCATGTCAAGTGGCAGACTCAGTACTACATTCTAAATAAAACAATTATTTCTCATTCTCCCTTCAAGCTTGTTCACTACCAGATAGGATCCCTCAGCCTCAGAAAGGCTTATGTGATGAGATGCGGTGCTGTGAGGGAGAGCAGCAGCTGGTCTTCACCAGCATCACACCACCCTCATCACACAGCAGCACTGCAACTGAATTTATTCACATGCAATCAGTGTTTGGGGCCAACTACGGCAGAAACTGCTCATTCATTCTGTCTGAGCTGCAACATGGCTCAATGCAGTCCTTTATCCAACACTCATTGGTGCATCTTCAGTACCACAGGTGGTAAGTTTGGGGTGAAAACTAGAGAAAGATGGATTTAAAGCAGAACCAATAGTTAAAAGCCAAGCTTGCTCTGCAAGGCCTCTGAACAGCCTGCTGCCTGGCCACAGTACATCTCTTGGCTTCACCATGTGCTGCATCACAACAGATCTCACCAGCACTGCTCAGAACACACAACTGTGTTGATGTGAAAGAGAAACAAATGAAAAAATTATGAGTGGAAATTGAATCTGCTAGACAAATGTTCAGCGATAGATTAGCATGTGCTGCATTTGCAAAAAATATATAATACTTTAACTTCAGCTTATATTAAATATTGAAATTGCTGAGCTTTCCTCGGTGTTCTGCATGTCTTGATATATTGTAAGCAAGCATATTTCATTAGCTGCACATATCCATACCTCTCTAATAACTTCCATACTCCTGGACTCCTGTCATTTGGACTTGTATTTGAAGAGGCACTTGAGACCTATAAAAGAAAAAAGCAAAAACAACAAAAACCAACACTAAAAGCAATGAGCTTTCACTGCTTTTGTCAGTGGAAACTTTCCTCTGAGCTGTATAATTGAAAAGCAATGCAGTCACACAAAATATTACATGAGGTGAAGAACGCTTCAGTGACAGACTTATAACCCGCAAACCAAAACATAAAGCACTGCTTATCGCAGATAATTGCACGTTTTGCATCCCATTTTAATCCTTTTGTTATCTTTTTAAACAAACTCCCTGTCCCAATTTTAGAGACAGGAAATAAGAAAAAACATTTGCATTCTTTTCTGAAGCATATTCATTATCCAGGATAAAAGAGAATAAACTGGGTCTGCTGCAGAATACGTGACCTGCTTGTGGTAGCTCCCCCTTTTCCCAAGGTAAGATACAACAAACCATCACAATGTATTTACTTTACTTAATTTTCATAAAGCTGTAACTGAGTTGCAAGCTCCTCTGGATCCCTTTACTTTTAATCTGTTTTCCTTCTTATTTTAATATTTTCCAAATTGAAAAAAAAAAAAGTAAAGTCAGACCTTTTTGGAACAGAACAGGATGCTAGGAGGTAATTCAGCAGTAAATGCATCTGCTAGAACAGGAATTTTTATTTTTTTATTTTTTTTAAACATCTCAGTTTTGCATCTTTTTCGGAACGAAAGGGAACAATTTGAGAGGAAGAAGGGGGAGGATGACTTCGAATGTTTTTCACCGTGTCTAGACTATTCTGAATAGCAGTCATGGTCAGTACTGTTCAACTCTGAATAGCTGAAAAATCCACAAGTAATTCATAAAAGTAGTTGTGGCCCCAGTCTTACAGCCTGTTTCAGACACCAAAGCCTTTAAGGGGAGGAACAAAGTGCGGGAGTCAACAGCCAGAGAGAGCCTCAGACAAACCCCTGCCTTGGGCTTACCCATTTCATGGACATCAGTGTTGGCGACTACTCTTATTCTCATTTTTACTATAGCAATGGGTATCCACAGAAATTACTAAAGGGTGAGGATTTAGCAGTTAAGTGCATTGCACACAGGAAAAATAGAAAGACTCAAGAGCAGGAAGGTTTCCCATCAGTAAGCAGCCCTGTGCTAGGAGTGCCTGCTTGCTACTGGGATGTAGTTTTCATTTGGGATAAAAGCACAAAGGTTTGGGTTCCTCATGGCAGAATTCATCAGAAAACAAGATTGTTTATATTGCAGCCAGCACAGGTGTGCGGTCTTACATGAGTCTGAGGATGGCATTTGCTTTACAGTCATGCATAAGCTTTCTCTTCTGTAATATCTTCCCTACAGATGTCACAGGTAATCCAAAGAAATGTGATTTTGCTTAAAAATAAGAAAACCACACAAAAACAGAAAACACGCATTTACCCGTACCTTGAGGATTTGCATGGTGACTGCTGCAGCACATCACATGGAAGCCAGTGGCACCCCTCATGCCCACCCACTGTTCCTGAAATCAAGCTGATTCTTTACCATCTGGTTTTGCCTTGTTTCTCAGGGTGACCCAGCTCCAACCTTACACATACATTTAACAAAAACTCATTTCCCCTCCATTCTTCACCAGAATGAAAACTGCAGTTTATTTTCTACAAACACAAAGGCTAGATAACACAAAATTTACACAAAGCCAGCTCAGTTTGCTGACACTGCTTGAGGATGTTTTTCTTGCAAGGCACCTGCCATAATAAGATTTGCAATGAACCAAACGTTCTTCAAAAAAGTTAAGTGAATACCTGTTAAATACAACGCAACACATGCATAATGCAGTGTAACAGGTCTGAAGATTTACTAAGGCCATACAGATAAATATCCACAGCATTAAACAAAATATACAAGTTTCCCAACAAACCTCATGCCTCCAGACACCTGCTGTTTACTCTCAGAATTAATGGCAAACTATCAGAAATAACAAGTGCAGGCATCACCATTAGGTCATAGGTGATTTCTTGCTGTCTCTCAGCAGCAGGCAGACCTCCCTGGTTGCACAGTACCCAGAACGTGCCAGGATGGAGCCAGGCAGTGCGGCAAAGCCCCGATCCAGCCTCAGCAGTGAGGATGTTTGAGGGACAGCACGGAAGAGGGTAAAGAACATTTAGTGCATCACCCACTGATGAAGCGTGAAGGATAGCATGAGGTCTAATGGAGTACACTGCAACACTGCCTTGGTCTCCAAAGAAACTGCAGAGGTGGGAGGATGAAACTTAAATCCTCATGCTTCAAAGGCACAAAGCTCCTGCTGCTGAAGTGAAGAAGAGATGGCCCTGGGCTTCTTAGCAATACCTGATCCAGCACAATTTTTCCCAAAAGAAAATAGAAAAAAAAAAAATCACAGAAAACAGCAATGCACAAACATGAGAGTTTGAAGTCAGTGGTTTATAGAATTTGGTATTAACCAGGCTATTGAAGAGCTTACTTCTAGGGACTGCTGCTTTCCAGTTGCTTCTATTGTTGTGTTCATTCACTCTGGACTTCTTAAACATTTCCTGCACAAAACAGCAGATAGATTTTACACTTCTGGGCTACATTCTGTCCTAATTCACTCTGTTTCCACTGCAATTCACACAGGATAACCTCACAAGTGATCTAGACTGAAGCTGTCTACTCAAAATGCCAAGCTCGCTTCTGGCAGCCAACACCAGTAATAACAAGCGCATGGGGACTCTGCAAAGGCACAGTGTGCTGCTCATCCACATCCCACTGCCCCACGCCCCTTCCCCAGCATCATCCCTCCAAGCACAGTTGATCGTTCCCTGAAAGAGAAGCCTTTGTATTCTCAACCAGGCACTTGTACAGCTGAAATAACACCAAGAAACCAAGCACAGGGTCACAAACCAACTGTTCCAGCTTCTTCCTCATTACAAATTGGTTGCAAACATTTTCACTTGCTCCAGCAGTTGGAAATTGACAGCCATGAGTGAGCAAAGCAATTCCCACTGCAGCTGGATAAACCCTCCCTTCCCAATCTGTAACAGCTGTAACGAGATACGCGTGGAGAAATAATGTTGATCAAAATGGAATAATATTTAGAGCAGAATGTCAGGTTCACCACAACTAGATTTGCTTGTGGAAGCAGCTGCTCCATGCATTAGAATGTCCTAATAAACAGTTATGAAGATTGACACCTTGGAAGTAATTAAGTATTAGGTATTTTTAGGCAATTACTGCAGCAATAACATAAGACGTGCTCATTTTCAGAATGAGGAATCATCTCTAGCTCCCATTGCTGTGCCTCTTTTAATAATTCATAATAGTTTTGACACCAATGATTATTTTTGATTACTCCAGCTTTTCAACTTTCCAAACAAACTAATGGGAGTAAGAGAAACAGTTTATAGTCTGGGGGAAATCCCATTTCTCCACTAGGCTGTGTGGGACTTCTTGGGGAGAGGAACATGCAGAAAGCAGGATGAGAGCATACTGGCAAGGTACAAGATATCCACATGAAGAGTAAATACTTACTGAAAAATGTTACTTCAGTGGCTTGAAAACTAGCTTGTAGTGAGGTTTTTGGCCTTTTTTTTAGTTTAATATAGATGTTTGCCTTAGTTTATTGTGAACAAATTTAAATGTCAAGAAAAAAATGCACTATGAACTGAAGCCATATTTAAAAATAACTTTAAAATGAGAAATTCACTGCAACTGTGCTCCTGTAAACAGGCTTTAGCAGAAAAAACACCCTATCAGCTCCACGCTGACCAGTGGGAGCCTAATGATGGGATATTCTTAACATGGCCCTCCCAAATCTTGCCTGCCGTGCCCACCTGCTGGATGACTGGGTGTCTCCCTTCTGCAGCACAGTGGTGCTCGTGGTCAGGACTCACAGCCCCTGCCCCATTCTGGCAGAGCTGCTCACTAGCAAAGCTCAGATGGTGGCATTCATGTTTGGAATCGGTAGATGTATTCAGATGAATTCCCTCTTTGTCTTCATTTATTCCCATTGCAAAGACAGGAATATCTAGTCCATATACAGACTCTGCCCAACCACATTAACACTTGCTTACAATAGGCACCAAAGGAGAGAATAACTGCTTCTCATTTATTTTAAAGTGTTTCCTGGTTTGTTTTTTAAAACACACCATCTGTGCCTCCACCATGACACTCAGGCTGGTGTTAATGAAACAGCTCCTGCACTTTGAAGGCACAGCAGTGATTTCTGCACCCCTGCAGCTCAGAGGCTGAGTGCAGCCCAGGGCAGCACCACCTCTATGCTGGCCACAGCTTCCTGTGCACAGCTCTGCAAAGCCCTCACAGCACCCAGCCTCACCTGCTGGAAGACACAGCAAGGCCAAGGAGCTGCCAGTACCTATAGATCTGAAGCAACCATTAGATTGAAACAGCTGGAATTGAGACACTCACAGACAGTTCTTCTGTTTGTTTTAACCAGCAAGCTTTGGGATAAGTGTATCTTCAAGTTCCCAGAGCTCTAATAAAGTCACATTTCTCCCCAGCTCTATTTTTATTTGCATTGCTGCCTTAGCATCTGCAAGACAAAGGCTTGGAAGCACAGGATTAGAGCACAAGTTGACTCTTCACATAAATACATAAAGCCTGCAACTAAACTGCACTTTGGAGAAGAATTGGAAGTTTCATTAGATCTCTCCTTGGTGCTGTCTACTAGCATGTACTCTAGGCAGGAACACAAGATGTTTATCCTGTGTAAGCGAGCTGCAGAGGTGGTTGAATTCCAAACTAAATCTAAGGACATGCACTGAACATGCAAACACTTCTCTACAGGAGGTAACCCAGATCACCCTAACAAGGCAGGGGATTAACTTCCTTTTACCTCAAATGGTATACTGTTAAACAACATCATTTTAAAAAAACAAACAAAGCCAAATTGACACTATCTTGGCTAGCAGAAGCCTATTAGTGCTGTGCAAAAAATTACGCTTATTAAATAGTAATAACTTCATCTGCTCAGAAATAGCTTTCTTCTGGGGGAGCCAAGGAAGGAAGGGAAGGAGGCAGGAGGTGGAAGAGGACAGACATTCCAGTACCTACCTTTAAATGTATTGTTCTGTTTTACTTAAATGTCTCTGAAGAGATGAAAACCCACACCTAATGGTTTAAGCCTGCTTTTCCCTCCCCCTCCCCCACCCTCAACTCCAACACATCTTATCCATAAGGTGATGTCAGCTATCATGGGGAAAAAAAATACTGCTTCATGCCCAGATCAAAAATTAAATGTATTCTGAAAAGAAAAAACGTGGGAGTATTGTGGATGCCACGTGCCTCATTTTATTCCATATTAAACATAAAACACAAGCCTACCATAAAGCTGGGGGGAGCCTGAATTATGCCTAAAGAGGCTTTGGCCATATGTGGTGTAGTACTCAGAAATTTCTTATTAGACTGCTATGGCACCGTTCCATTTGTTAAATTATTTTATGTTAGTGAGAATGATTAGGTTTCTTGTGCAGTTATTGGGACCCGAAAGGCACCTTTATTTACCTCATTTATCACATACAGCAGCATTCAGCTGAAGTGTAGAGGTAAACAATTTTAAATAGCAATACTCCTGCTGCAACACAGTCGTCTTGACCAGAGAAGCATTGGAAAAATGCGGATTTAAACTGCTCACATTACTGTTTTATCTGCATTTCAGTCTGAAGTACTAACTTATCACCAAGCTCAGCAATAAAGAAACATGGAGTGGAAGGTATTAAATATTTATGCCTATAGTACCTTACAAGGTTTCATCAAAATATTAATTGTAAAACAAAAGCACAAGTGTCCTAGCCACCAGAAATGGGAACAGCAATACATAAAGCCAACGTGACAGTGCCGCAATCAATTTCGCTTTCAGCACTGCAAACCTTCTCTGCTCAAATTAAATTTGGGGAAGAAAATAATCTGGAAATGTATACTGAAAATAATCATCAGTTGCTCTGAAACAGGAACCTGCTAGAATTGCTAAATTGCTTGCACATTTTGGGGTAAAAATAATCTAGGGTCACATCTCCCCACCTTGCCTCCCTGATGATACTCTGAATCACTGCCATCAGTTGCATCAATATTCACCTCCGGTGATACCCACACGCAGGCTTTTCCCACAGCTGAAACAAGGCCCGAGTGCATCACACATGGGTACGCACCAGCATCCTCACACCAGTCTGGGGAAAAGCTGAGCAAAGCTCTGCTCAGATCCTGTGAAATGTCAGCAGCACTTCAGAATGAATAGATTTGTTACTAAACACTATAGGAAACACTAAAAAATAATAATGTTAAATAACCTTTATCATTATGTAGCTTTGGAAATAAATATAGTGAAATATGTATTGAACATAAATAAGAGTTTATCCTGACATAAGAAATGTTTATTAACTCCAAAGAGCTAGGTCATTCTTTGCAAGTTATTAGGTATGGATGTAGGTGTCTGGAACAACAGTAACACTCCAGAGAAGAAAAACCCTCACACAAATCTTGTGTAGCTGGGGAGATCTCTTATTAGCTACTGCTTTATGGTGACTCGTATGCCTGGAAAGGAGACAGCATAATGGGCAGAACGCACAAGGAAACCTGAACACATCCTGGATGAACACCGACAGCCACTTAGAGACTTTTCTGGATTGGTTAAGAAGGACTTAAAAATGCAAAGGTAAGGGAGTGAAAGTACGTCTCCTACTGCTCAACTCCCGCCATGCTTAATAAAATAGAATTTCACGCATTCTTTTAATATAAGAATGGTACATCAAAAATAAATGAGCTCTTTCAACAAATCCCACTAATGGAAACAGCCCCCTGGACTCCTTATTTGACCAAGTGAAAGGACAGCAGCAGACTGCCAGGCAGCATGCCCCCCCCCCCNCCCCACCTCTGGCTCCAGGGCCCAACTCTCATATGCATTTCCTGCAAAGCCTTCACACCTCACCAGGCTTGCACCAGGAACATCAGAGACCAAAGGCCCTGGGGCAATTTTGGAGTCGTTCCCACTATCCAGGTCATCTCTGCAGAAGTTGACTGTCAAAAGGCTAAGAAATAGAGCTGTGCTTGTGATAAGAGATTTTCACATACCCTGTCTTCCACTGACAAACAAGAAGCACTGGAAATCCAGGGAAAGGACTACCTCCAACCATCTGTGATTGTTCCTATTTGAAATGCAGTCAGAAAGGAGGAAACCATGCTCTTTCTAGATACATTTTTCCAGTACTTCAGAATGAGATTTCTTTATGACTATTTTATAATCATTGGAACATTCTGATCAACTTGTTCATTCTGCATGTCTTCCTGTTTATTCTCCCTAATACTTGAACTCCATCATCTAATTTCACTTCAGTAACACAAAGTGTTTGAAACTGAGCGGCTGTGAAGAGCAAGACCCTGGTTTCCTTAAGGGAAAAGCCATACCATTAACCTTGCACCACCAATACCAGAAAATCCACACAAGGGAGATGTTAAGAAATACTCAAACCACAGGAAAGTTTCCAAAGTTACATATATACAAGTGAAATTCAAGCATGAAATACAAATTCACAGAAAAAAAGCTTTATGATTGCACTTGCTTGTAGAAAATACTAGTTACAGAATTAAAAATTCACATTTTAGAAAGCAGTAAGTGCTTTGTTGACTTGGTTTACCTTGCTTTGGGGCAGATCTAGACAAGCTATAACTACCAAGAAGACTTAGCCCAGCACAAAGACATCATGTTGATGAACTGCTGTAGCACTGTGCACACAGGGTACAGGTTCATGTCTCGTAGAGCCAGGCAGGTCCAAGACATAGCTACAGATCTGAAAGCAGAAACAAACATCAAGTTAATTCACTGTGATTCTATTCCACCCACAAAGAAGCAAAATTGCTTTTCATAGGTTCTTAGTGATACCAGGCAAAGTACTCACAGGTAGGCCAACAGTCATACATAGAAAAAAAGTTGAACTAAACCAGAGAAGGGGATCTCTGGCTATACAGCACTGCTCCTCAAGAAGCAGCCTAGCTTCAAAAGACACTCTCCCTTCCATGGCTGGCCCTTGTATGAGCCCAGGGTGGTTGCACCCCGGTACCACACCTTTCAGCCACTTGGGGAGCACAGGTGCAAACAATATGCCCGTGCTCCCTGGGCAGCCACAGCCCTTCACCAGGTGCTCAATCACCAGTTCAAGCCTTGAGCTAACAGTTCCCCTACAGATTCTTTTCAGCTTCACACAGAGGTGGACAGACAGACAGATGTATACTCCTGTCACAGGTTATCCCTGGATACAAGTCTGTAACGGGGGGCTCAGGCCCCAGGAAAAAAAAAAAAAGGGGGGAAAAAAAAAAAAAGAAGGGGTACTAACGGTTTGCCGCGCGATCCGGCCGGCCCCGGGCCACGCGCTCCGGGTCGAGGGGGAAGGGCAGGGAGCTAGCAGGTGGGTTTAACAAAAGGAATGCACCAGCACCGACCTGAGAGGGAACGGTAATTTACTAAATTTAACCAAATCAAACAAAATGAGAGAGAAAAGAGTATCCAAAACACGAGATCAAACCACAAGAGCGCGAGGGAACCACGCGCTGCTCTCCGCGGCGAGCTGAGAAGGCTGAGCCGGGGCAGCGGGGAAGCCAGGCCCTCTATCCGGTCCAGAGCTCCACTCCCACTTCCTCTTCGCGCCAAGTCCTCCCGGGCTCCCCTCCCATCAGGATACTCCCAATGCCCATAAGGGGCAGTAAACGGAACCAGAACATTAACTCTTTAACTTCCACTGGTTCACATGATGTTCTGATGTGGAATACTGACCACGAAAAAAAAAAAAAAATCACCAAACCACAACAACTTCATGGTCTGGTCGAGGAGCTGTGCTTAGCAAAGTGGGTACTGCTTTGCAGCAGCCACTGCAAGGGCTGCAGCTCCCCATCACACCAGAGGTCTGCTCAACAGAGAGTGTCCTTTACAGTAAGACACGATTATTTTTATGTGAAATAAAAGCTTAGTGCTACCTGAAAAATAAAAAAGCTGGACTTTGCTGAAAAAAGCTTATTATGAAGGCAGCCAGCATGGGTGAGAAGGGGAGAAAGGCAGAGATGCCAGCTGAAATGGGCCACAGAGAAAAATCAAAGAACACTTGGGATAAATGAAGTGCCACCTCTACTTCACAGAGGTTAAATTATTAATTACTCCTGAAGAAAGCCCTGTGTTTACCTCACATTCGATATCATAACAAGAGCCACCACCAGCGCAGCATTATACCAGCACAGCACATGCTTAGCTGGAGCTCAGGCTTATTGTATTACAGAGGATTTTAAGTACTTCTGCTCCTCAAAGGCAATGATACAGGGTTGAGTATAATACTTGTTGTAGAGAAATCTAATTCCAAAGCTAGGAAGGTCTCTTCCCACCCCAAAATGGCATTAGGTATTGAAATGAAGCCCGAATTACAGCTCAGCTTTGGTCAAAGTAGAAACGCTGGCAGATTTATTACGACCTTGTCAAGTGGTTTCAAAAATTACATATATTCTTCTAAAATCCATTTATCCAGGCAGAATTCAGCAGTCACACGAAGCATGCTCCGTGATGGAGACGTGCTCCGGGCGCATGGCAGGGCTCCCCCAGCACCCCTTCCCTGCTGCCGCCCGGCTCCCACATTCGCAGCCCCACTTGACAGCGCATTCAAGCACTTCCCCTCATGCCTCCGCATTTTCAGAAAATTGCTTTTTAACTCAGGTCAGCTTCAATTTTAACTTCATTTTTTAGGAAGCGTTTTTCATCTGCAGCAGCCTGGTGATTGTCGCCTTGCCTTGCTCCTGCAGGTCTGAGGGACGCAGCCAAGGCCTCAGCCCCAAAGCTGCCGTCTGTGCCTGCTGCGTTGACTGTGGGGGATAGCAGAAGAGGTAGGATGTTCAGCCCAGGTCCCCTCAGCCCCCACTGTCAGGCATAAGTGCTGCTTTTTAATGCTGGATTTCAGGGCATGTCCATCCATACACGTCCAGTTACTACCTCAAAGGCTTTTTGCACATCCAAGCCCGACGATTGATGAAGGAAGCTCAGAGCCCTTACAAGAGGCCAGACAGCCCTGGAGAAGGAGGGGCAGGCAGGAGTTAGCACTCAGCTAAAAGCTCAGCTGCACTAAGATGCATCCAAAACACCTTCAAGAGCAGGCTCATACTGTTCGTCACATCATAAGAAGCTGAGGCAACACATGGGAGTCCCCCATGGAGCCTCAGGGACCAGGCCCAGCTACAGACCAGGCAACACAGGATCACGCAGGGGAGAAAGGTCTGGCAGAAAGGAAACTTGTCGGTACACTTGGATGGTCTGTTCTCAAGCTGAATCGCTGTAACTGCCATACATCTCAGCCCGTAACCTCCCCTCAGAGGTTTGCTGGGAGTGTTTACAGTGTGCTTCTTGGCCAGGGGTGTTGCAGGTCCTTTGTAGAAAGAGCTATTCTTAGTTTGGAGAGGCTGCCTGCTGCTCCTTCTTCTCTTGGTATCATGCAGCAGCAGAGCCTACATCCCCCTTTTAATTGAATTTATTGTGACGTCTCAGTGTTAGAGACTGAAGCAAGGAGTCCAGCAGTGGCAGGAGTGCAGCCTTGGTTTCCAAGCACCTATTCTAACTCTAACCTACTTCCCATGAACATCTCCTATCAGGATACAACAGACAGCATTCCTCTTTGTTTCCGATTCCTAACAAGCATGTGATTATTGCTAAGAAATAAGGCTGAATAAGCAGGGAGACTAAGAAACCAGTGTTGCATATAAATGAAGAGAGATTCCAAACATAAAGCAAAGGTTTGCCTAAAAGCACATTACAAAGGAAAATCCGGACAGTTATACAAATGATTGATCATAATCAATGGAAGGATGTAGGCTACATGTTGAACTTCTGGGCTTGCTTTATTAAGGAGATCTTAACCTAACCCTAGGGAGTGATCCAACAGCTACTCCATCCCCAAAGGATTTAAGGGGCTTGGGCAACCTCAAGTTAACTAAACAGCTTTTTCTATCTATACATTGTACTGGTTTTGGTTTCCATGATATATTATTAATACAGAAGAGCTGATGCTTCATATTTCTTTTTGTCCACTTCCAATCACAGTGCCAAGTGCACTTATCTGAAGGACATTATTTTAATGAAGTCATTGATGCCCTTAAAAATTAATATGTCAGAGCAGTTAAACTCTAGTGACTGTAACCAAACCAAATAATGTATAATGGAGAAGTGTAATGAGAAAAAAATACAGCCTGAAGTCAAGGTTAAGTTGTTAACCTTAGGAAAAAAGTGAGAGGGAAAAAAAGAAGGCAACGCCAACTATATGTCCCCTTGGCATGCCATGAAGGATATCACTATATTGTCATCAGCCCCTTGTATACAATAGTGAACTGAGATTTTTAACTATCACTATGCTATACACTGGAGGCAGCAGGAGCTGTATCTTCTTTTGAGGAGATAAAAATGGGGCTCATTCAACCCTCGAGCAGCAAAGTAGTAGAGCTTCTCAGAGTCTCCGCTCAGTCTGCCCTTTTTGCAGTAAAGGAACACAAGTTTTGTGCGAGATCAGAATACTACAAAAATGTGATGAAACATTCATTCTTTCTGTTCTTTAAGGTAAGTCATACAGAAACTGCTCTTAAATTCCATCAGCACACAAAAATATTTCATTCATCATCTGCATAAAGCCATAACAAACTATTACTGCAGCAGCTCCTTGCATTAGAACAGCTCCAAGTCAGGGCTTCTCATCTTTAAATAATTCAGTTTTTGCTGCTTTCAGGTGAAACTAAGCCACCTACATCCCTCCAGCCATGAACTGCCAAAAACACGAATAGCAAGAACACAAAATGTACATGTTGATATGCTACTTCGTATCCTTTCTGGTCATGAAATTTTCATTGTAGAATACCATTATTTGAATAATGATTAACAGAAGCAGCTGTCAAATGAAAGGAAGGGTTCATACCAAGCGCTGGAGTTCCTCACCACAAGCTTCACCAGGTGCATTGTCCATGAACTCACTGCCCTCCTTGGGCAGCAGAAGGGGATTCATAGCTTAGTACATAGGATGTCTGAATACATGGAGAGTTACTCCTCTGTCCAGATTTCCTACCCAAAAATGCACAGCAAATTGAATGTTTTTCTCTCCTGCAGAGAAAGACCACATCTGCTGAAACCCAGCAATACATCAGTAATCTAATAACAGGATAGCTCACTTAAGCTACTGTTCATGGAGGGTTGATTTCTTCATTATTAACTAACTGCTAGTGTTCCCAAACAAGAAGGCAAACAGTCCAGTTTGCAGAACCCATCACATATTTACATGTTCTTCTACCTGGCCCATGGAATCTGCTGCTTTGATCAACTTCCTTACCCTCTCAAAGCAGCTTAGCAGTCTCAGAGGTGCATCTCCAAACTGGGTTAACATACCTCCAGAATGTTCATGAGGTGAAGAAATGTAATTTAATTTGCTATTGCATAAACCAGTCACGGAAGCTTCCCAAGAAGCGTGAGTTTTCATTTCTTTCATAGTAGACATTTAATTATATGATAATTACTTACAGCTTGCAGCTCAGCTTCTACTTTTATGAAATATAAATTGCACTTCACTCAAAAGTGCAGGATGAGCATTTAAAAGGCTTCATTAAGTAGGTTTTAAGATTTTCCTGACGACTTAAAGCTGTGGAATGGAAAGCAGATGTACCTGTGAACTGAAACTTGCTTCACGGAAGAACAAAGTAGAATAGCTAATGTAATAACAAGAAGGAATGAGCATTTACAAGAAAAAAAAAATATTAACTTTTAACAAATACACCTTTTTAAGTAACAAACAAAATATTTCTCCCAACCTGCATGAAAAAAGGGACCGGGAGGGAAGAAGCAGTTTTGCCACCTCTCAGATACGAATAAGGCTCTTTATTCCAACTTTCCAGTGCATAAAAGTACCTGCAGTTGGGTCAGACCCAAATCGTCATTAAAGGAGACAGAAGAGAGGCATTCAACTTGTTTGCAGCATCCCAAAGGCCTGGAAAACAGGAATTGTGCATGTAGAAAGGTTAAGACAAGAACAATAACTTCACATGAATTTAATTACTGTAATCTTGCTATAGTTTTGACTTCCCTCTTGATTTTGGACCATTAGGAGGTGACCATGCCTGTATTTCTGCTGTGACATATCTTCACTGTTCTGCAAGCCTGGACCTAGATAAAAAGGATAAGGAAACAAAAATCCAAGACATAGGCCATGGCTGCTACACTGTGCAGGTGTTACTGTCACCTGGTGGCTGTAGAAAAAACACACACTGATGACAGGAAGGGGCTGTTTGCTGCAACCCTGAAGGAAACCATTACATGGACAGGCAGAGCAGCCTTGGCTCTGGCTCTTCTCATCCTAGGTACTTATGTCTCAGCTGGAAATACAGCACCCTTCTGTCCTCTATATTTTTAATTTCCTCCCTTTGCTGTTATTTAGCTGCTAAGTGCTAAGTGCTGCAGTAGAAAAGGGAAGAAGCTGTTCAGAATAAAATGGCACGGCATTTTATGCCCTTTTGTAAACTTTATAAAATAAACATGAACTTCCCAGCTTATTCCAACCAAGGCGCACCTTGAAGTCGCGTGCTGGCCCTTGTGTTTTCTATTGGGCCATGGCTGACTCCATGCATCAGCGAGCTGGGAACACTGCCCTCAGCCAGTGTGTGGAGATAGATGGGTGTCAGCAGGGATGCTCCCACACGGTAGCCCTTAAAAGGTGTCTGTTTGGGGTTTGTCCCCAGAGGAAGGACATAGTAAATTGAGTCCACTTACAGCACAGAGCATGCATAGCATTGCAGGCTCGGTAAGAACATGTCCTGCACCATGTACACTGCAGTCTCCAAATGCCACTTTACATAGGAGCCCTGAAGAAAATTATTCCAAAATAACATTTAAATAAAATGATAAAAAAAATTTTGTAGACTTGTTTCTTCAGAACCTAAGTGGCTAACTGTTCTGTAATTGGAAATTAATTAAGCTTCATTCAATTAAAGTTATTTTAATGTTGAATGATGCAGGGACTCAATGCAGTTTTACCATGCCTTTCAATTTGAGCTGTTAGATCTGACCTGGCAAGTGCCCAGCTCTGCATTTCTCCATTTCAGTGACAGTTTGTCTCCTCCACTGTGGCCCCACCCCAGAGGGTGGCTGTGCCATACTTTGCAATATTCACTGCTCAGCCTTAACTTCAGCTCATTCTTCAGGTTTGCTGGTGAGAGTAGGATGCTGGACAGCATGTTTTAAACAATTATTCAGTCTTAAATTTAGAACACACAAAAGTACAAAGTGCAAAATCGCTTTGACTTTGCATATTAAATATTAACATATCCAAACAACCTAACACACTTTTTTGATACTATGAAATAGCACACATATTTATAGATCTCCCAAGGCAACTGAAGCCAACATTCTGTGCTCACTCTGGCATCTCAGCTGAACAGTTGTGCTATCCAGAACTACTTCCAAACAAATCAATTAGAAGCACCTGCAAAAGTCACTGGGAGACCAACATCATTATAGGGAGAGGATGCGCTACATAATAATTCCTATGCAAATTTTATTCCTCTGTCATTAGTAGCTGCTAACGGCATTAGACATGTAATGCCACAATGCGATTCATTTCAGTTAAAGAACTCAGTCTATATCAGCAGTCATTTGGGATTGATTGTTCTGACTGGTGGAAACCACTGCAAGTGGCTAGAAGAGGCATCTTATGCTGTTGTCTTAGCCTTAAGCTGGGATTGCATGAACAAATTTGCAGATGGGTATGTATGTTAGTTTTATCATCTAATAGAGCATACATGTTTAATGAACCCAGATGTAGCGAATAGCATGGGCATAGCCAACTTACACTGAAATAGACTTACCCATTGGAGGTACACAAGGCAAAGTTTGTATTTTAACACTTTTCACAGCTCACTACTTCTCCTGTTCATTCTGAACAGCTTCTTCCATTATCTACAACAGCACGTAGCACTTAGCAGCTAAATAACAGCAAAGGGAGGGAATTAAGAAGTACAGAGGACAGAAGAGCATTGTATTTCCAGCTAAGAGATGAAGTGAATCAAGAAACAGTGAAGGGCTTCTTTGCATAGGATTGAACCTATCCTCCATACAGTTAATCACACCAACACTGTTTGCTGGGGTCAGGCTCTGATATACCCCATATTGATCAATATGTCTCAGCTTCTGGAAATCAGCTTGATGCTGATAAGCTACTTGCTGGGATGCTGCATATAAAAGTTTTTAAATATTTTGTGAGAACAAAATCACACTGAAGGGTGGTGGCCAGAGGCCTGGAAGGGCACTTCCCACAGGTAAAAAGCCACTGAGAGCTGCTGTGGGACCAACAAAGCTTTCAGTCACCTGCATCACCCTGGAAAGGGATGACAAGCTGGAAGGACACTTACATCCCTGGAAGCCCCCTGGGCATGGCAGTGAGTCCAAGAGCTGCTGTCTGAGAAAGGACCCTAGGAGTCCAAAGCTAAAGCCGAAGAAAACAGAAACACATCATGGGCAGATACCTCTTCAGAACCACATCCTACTTTTGAGGTGCAGCTGGTACCAACATCACTGATCCATCCTTCAGACCTTGCTGTCCTCACTTCAGTGGTTTATCCTCGCTCACATCCTCCAGAGCTGCTTTTCTGAAAAGCGTCTCATGTCCAGAAGAAAGGCAAGAGGTGGGCCGAGGAGCAAGGGAACTCATAGCCTTCTGTCCTGCCCTTTCTCCAGTGCTTCCGTTTCCACAACAACCTAAGCTTTTACAACAAAACAGCTCCTTCACTAGAAAGATCATTCCATGAAACATTCTGGAGGCAGCAGCGAGGTAAGGAGGTCTTATCACACAGCCCCATAACGATAAAAGGTTTCTCTTGATCTCAGCTGCTGCAGTTCTATTAAATCTGGCTGGAATTTTGCATCTGCACAATTGTGCAACAACTGCACAATTAAGACTATAGGAGTTAAAGTTGTAATTTAAATCTATAATTAAAACAAAACTTCTCAAGAGTTATCTTGTATACTTCACAATCTGTGCTTCTAATGTTCTATCAATCTGAGGCATTTTTAAAGCCCATTGCAAGACATAAAGCCGCTGTTCCTGGGAAGTTAGGAGGCAGGGCCTCAGACAACATCTGTGACCAAGCAGGTGCACTTTGTGCTCCACTGAAGAATGTCCCATTTTTCATAGTTGGATACTGCTGGGGAACCTCATTAGAAACCAAATTACTACCTGCATCAGGTTTACACTAATGTATTGACATCTACAGCACTTGTTAAATGAACCGTAAATCCAATACACTAAAGTCATTTTCAACTGAATCAAATCAGGTTTCAGTCAAAAGAATTACAATTGCTATATACTTAATGCTTGGCACTTTCATGGTATCTCCAGCTAGATCATTTCAGACACAGAAAGAAAATTGTAAACCTACGGAACAGTGCAAGCTAAATTGGACGCACTACAAGCATACTAAACACGGTGCTAGGAGCTTAAGGATGATAATTGGCTCTAATTGACTAGTTGGTAAAGCTATCCAGGCATCCACAGTCGTGCTCCTTATTAATCTATTTTCAACACGCTATTTCCTTCTCTATAGTTAATTTATACTTTCTCATTATAAACTACATTGTTTGCATTTCCTAGAATCTTCGCTTTTAAAATGTTTAACTCTTCGGTAATCCTCAGGACTGACTTTATAGGAAGCAGGCATAATGGAGAAGGCAGAGCAGCAGAGCTGCTGCTTCAGCAGGAGTCAAAGTGCCATCCAGGATTTGGAAAGCAAATGCACAGTCATATTGTCTCTTCCCCTCCTTTTAAGAAAGAAAGTTCATCACCTTGAGCCATGAATGAGTAAGGACAGCACTAGCCCTTCATTTTCTTTTTATTCAGGGGGGTAGATGATTTCCCAGGAAATACCACCCAGCACCTTCTTGTGCCCACATGCACCATACAGAAGGACAAAGCCAATTCCTCAAAATACGCAGTTCCAACACAGTACAGCTATGAATTTGAACTTGCAGATTTTTCCTGCCTCATGAAGACACTCTCCTAAGCAGCCTTGTTTCTGCTTAATTCAGAAATGAAAGACAGAGAGGCAAAATGAAAACTAAATCATAAATAAACCAACTCCTCTATCAGCATAACCTCCGCCTAGTACTAGTGAGTTACAGAGACACACAGTACCTGAGGAACAAGCTCCTGATTAAAGAATGTAGAGACTAAATTCATTTACTAGTCCAGACTCTAAACAACCTTCTCTGGTATTTTGATATCTTAATCCCAGGCAGAGTATCTGTGCTGGCACTCCTCTTCCCTTTGGCTCGAAACAGTGCTGTCTCAGTGGCAATCTCCAACAATAAAGAGGTGCTCCTTGGAAGAAGCAGCCACACAAAGTAATGAAAGGCCACATTACATTTATTCAGCCTGGAAGCAGTTCTGCTGCTCAGCCAGAAATCAACTGACTACCTTTTATTGCGTGAAGAAAATCTCAGTAGAAAGAGTGGAAACCATTTACTTCCACTGAGGTGCAGTTGGACTGCCTGGAGAGCTGCCCAGGTGCTCTCTCACCTCTGCCCCTGCCATCCCTGTTCACCATTTTCCACAGAGCCTGTGCTGGCTCTCAGCAGTCCAGCATGCTGCTTCCTAAGGACTCTAGGGGAAAGTCCTACTGACAGCAAGCTGAAGGACAAATTTTCAACACACTGTTGCTCATCTGACACTTTTCAATGCTGATGGTGAAAGAACAGATCATTTACTCAGTGCACCTCACTCATGGGGCTCCTGAACCTCCCACGTCAGCCAACATCAAGGCAGCTGACCTGTCCCCTGAATCGATCCAAACCAGCACAGGGTCAAGTCTGCAACCAGGAAAAGTCAACATGGCCCAGCTGAAGTCAGCAGGCCACTTGCAATTGAGTGCCAGGTCAGCAACTCATTCTGGAAAAATAGGGAAAATTCTGGTCAATTCACATAAAGCCACAGCCTCAGGCAGAGGCTGTGTCAGCCCACTGTTAGTTCCTTCTCCCTCTGAATATGAGTCAAGCACACAGATTTCAAATGGGTTGCTATCCTGGGCTGCCCACTGTTTGCAGCAGTGTCCATCAGCTTGGCACCCTGTAGAGCCAGCTACAGCTGGGTACAGACACTGGATGCGTAACAGATAAGGCAACACATTAGTGGAATTACCAGCAGCATGGCTGGTACAGAAGTTGGGAACTGGAGATCTCTGATACTGAATACTGAAGTTACTACAGCACGAGAAAGAAGAAACTCTGGCACTTGACAGTAGCTGAGTCCATAACACAGATCATCTGTCAACCCAGACCTGGCACACACATTCTCCAGAGGATTAGGGCACCATACAACTACTGTGGGCTATGCTTTACAGATGACAAACAAGCTGCGGGGCAAGTGGGGAACAGAGTGCAAGGAAAGCCTGCTCCACTGGGTAAGAGGAAAGAGCTTCACAGTACGTACCAATGAAAGGGCAATAGTAAGAAACTGAGGTTAGCTCTGAGCCAGCTGCAAAAGCTTGGGAATTATCAGGGAGAGGCTGTAGGAGACTTCAAAAACAAGTAGCAGATCCAAAAATCAAAGCCAATCTTCAACTGAGCTTTAAAGGAAAAAAAAAAAAAAAAAGAGATCTTTTACACGGTAAGAGGACAGAAGGGTTGTTTCAGTGCAGAGCTCTTCAAATATACCACCAAAAAACAAGACAGTAACCTAATGCTGTCCTGGAAGAGACAGAATAGATTTGTTGTAGCACAGCATCTATGCCAGACAGAGCAAACCAACAAGCAAATCCAGCCAGAGTCAACACACTGAGTCACGTCATCAGGGCAGGAGATCAAAACACCTTCCCTAAACACCCCTGATGAAGGTTTCTACCTGTTGAATTAGCTGCTATGCTTCAAGTTATTACTTTTGATGACAGTCTTTTGTCTTCATTCAAGCTAATTATGCCTAAATCAATGGTAACAGTAGATTTGGCATTGATCATTCTTGTAGATGCTCTCAAATTATCCTTTTGCATACAGATAATTCCCCTGGTTCCTGCCAGAGCACTGACACAGGAGTATTTATTTAACACATTATTCTTATCCACATCACTGTGGGCATTTGATATAAACTGCAGGAACGCAAAGAGCGTCTCTATCGTGTATTGCCCAGAGACATCACAAGGCGAACTCCCTTAGCAGTGAGCTGCTGCTTAATTCTCCGCTTGGATATGTGCGCTGAAATCAGTGTTCACAAGATCAGGTTCTCCAGCCACTGAACAAGATGACAAGGTGCCCACAGATCGTTGGAGGAGTCTTACCAGTATAAAACCAAATTTACTGATGTGTCTACATTGAATTTAGTGGAGTGCCAACAGTTCAAAACAGCTTAAAAGTGTCAGGATTTCTGTAGTAATAAAGATTTCTGCTGTTTCGCAGTTGCCCTTCTAATTACCTGCCTCCTCAGCTCTTCCCTTGCTCGAAAGGAAACTGGAGATTCTGAAAGAGAAGCAAACCCACAGTGACTGGGATTACAGCTGGGTCTGTCTGCTGCCATATCTACCTGAAACTCCACAATGTGAAGGGGTGTATGGTATTTATGGGGATAACTTTTTGTCTATCTGTTCTACTTTTAAATTAAAGAGAAAAAAAAAAAAAAAAAAAGAAGAAGCTTGCCTGGTAGAAGGGAAAGGTTCTACATTATCAGAGAGAATTGCTGTTGGCGACCTTTTTAGTCATATAAAAGTCATCCAGATCAAAAGTATATGATTGACTTTACATGCAGAAAAATGTAAGCCAGCTGACAAAAAAGATTTGGACATTTGAAACTCAGTGTAAATGTTTTCTCGAATAGTTCCTCTGCCTTTGTGCTGATTTGTAAAGAAAAAAAAATGTTTAAATGATTAAAAACAACAGGATTAGTATGATGGTGTGGCAGATTAATTTGCTTTTAGATACAGGCAAAGTGCTCCACAGCTGCAGGAGGTGCAGCGCATTGCACCTCCAGGTCACTGGTTCAAACACAGCCTGGGGGTAGGGACTGAGCATTTTTCATGTCTAATGGTTGCTCAATGGCCCATGTGAAATGAGTTTTGTGTGTGCACATTCACTCCAGGTATCACTAGTGAGTGCCTGAGGCCAAGGAGTAAGCAGTGATCCCTCACTTCCCAAGAGTGCCCTCACTGTGATGGAAGATCCACTCCTGATCCGGCAGTGATACAACTGCTCGGCAACAAAGCAGAGAGTTTCACAGCATCAGGGCTTGGGCTTGTCAGCTCAGTTCTTGTCGCCAGAATTTAATTATTTTTAAGTAAACATACAAGATAGAATTAATACCAAACAGAACCTGTTAGAAACAAGACCTGATTTGGTGCTGAATAGACAATTCCCCTCCAAAGTTTCTCCTTTTTTTCCACCACTTGCAGATATTTGCGTATGGCTGAATAAATGTTTAGTCCTGAAGCCTAGGAGGCTGTGGGCTGCTCTAGAGCATTTCCAGATGCACCAGACAGGGCACACTGCACCTGGAAAGGTCAGCTGTAGGCAGACCGAAATAACCAGTAAGTCGTTTGTCCCTTACATAGTCCTACACCACCAATAACACTGCCCAGAGGCCTCATTCTGTACCCAATATACATCTGAAGTTGCTTTTACTTCTGTGAGATAACACTTGTATTTTAAGGCAGAAGGCTGCTTGAATTTTTCCAAATTGGAAAACTCATTTGAAGTCCAGAGCTTCAGACCCCTCAGTCTTAATGAGGGAGAGGAGCACTGCTCCCATAAAGGCTGCTCTGAGGGCTCAGCAACGCAGCCAGGCACCAAGAAGAGCTGTGCTGGATGTGGTGCTTTGCAGAGAAGGGAAGGTGCTGCACAGGGACTGCAGAGGCAGCTGCATGCTCCTGGCTTCAGCAGCTTCCTCAGTGACACACACTAATGTGATCCACAAGAGAACCAAAGAGTTGCTGTGAGGCTTTTCTGATTTTCTTCTGCAAATGACACGTCCTTTCAGGAGAGCTCCAGCTACACCTCTTCCCCTACCCTGTGCACACTACATGGGAGAGGGAAAAAGAGGCTACACTGCATCACATCTACAATAAAGAGAAGAAACAAAAAGTGAGCTCACATTTGTGAGCTCTCGCCCTCATGCTATACAGAACAAACTGCAGATGGGGTAAAGGTTCTTGCCCCAGGTGCCCACACGTAACAATTTACAGCACCAGATTTGGGGGCATTAAGCTGTACACATAAATTGTGTCCATTATTATTATTCACTGTAAACATGCCATAAGCATGGAAATATGCCCAGCTAGGCTACAGAAGTTTGTACTGAAATATTAAACAGCCCATTAAATAGAAGCAGTAAATACTCCAAAGTGCAGGAGCCCTTGTTCAGTTATATAACTCCGGGCAGGCTTTAAACCTGGAAAATACTTGGCTCCATCTGAATCCCCTCCTTACATCCCAACCTAACTCTGCACTGCAAGAAACCACGGGGGAAAACAGCCAGCTAAGATCCACACAAGGGCAGCAAATGTACTGTCACTTCAGTAACTGCTGGCTCGTAGAGCAAACAACTGGCATGGAAAACAGGCTCCACTAAAAGACAAGAGATGAGGAATGCAGACAAAAGTTACTTCTGAGCACATCTCCTTGTCCAGAACAAAGAAATATCTAATTTAGGAAACAGAATTCAGTGCCTGGGGGTCTGAAGCTGATATGAATCCCAGAAAAACTCATCAATCCCAGACTCCGCAGCATCTCTATTAGTGTGAATCCAAGGCCTTAAAGATGCATCCGCTGCTTTTAACTCCTGTGTAGCTACATGGGCTGCTGCCCCACGTAAGGCAGGGCCAGGACTAGAGCAGACTGGTGCAGGATGGGCACCTGTGTCCTCCCAGTGCCCAGCAGAAGCACCCGGACAAAACACCTGAACTGGGGGCTGTAAGGCTGGAATGTAGCCCAGCCTCGTGGTAATTCACACCACTATCAAGGGCAGAAACCACACACTTCTTTCTCTACCGAAGAACACAAAACCTCATTTACTCCCCTGATTGCATTAGCCAATATGAAACAAAGTAACTTTTAATAAAGTGTGCCATGGCAGAGAAAAATTGATACAATCACAGAGCTGGTATAATGGGATTTAATTCTGCTTCAGATGTGCTAGTTTTAATAAAAAAGGATTGAGCAAATCTAAAATAAATTACACTGAAAGGTCAGGCTTATTGCTTGCACTGTTACGTTAACTCTTCCGCAGACATTTTTACAGACTGTATTTATGAGACCTTTTGATTTTCAGGATAGGTATAAAATACATCCGCAATTTTCCCATTATTTGTAGCAATGTTTCTTTTACAGGTGTCATTTCCCAGTGCTTCAATACAAATTTCCCTACCTGACATTTATAAGAAATGATGAGTTATTTATGGGGCGGTGGTGTTGAATTAGTGAAACTATTTCCCACTAGAAAGTTAAACTCAACTAGAAAAAAAAAATTGTCAAGGGAATGATTATCCCCATTTTTGTGTCAGTGACACTCGTGATTTCTTCTTCATTAATCATTCCACCGGCACACCACTTATTCCATAGGAAGCAAATCAATTACTTACTGTTCTATGCAGCTAAGTCCCTGCTTCTGTGAACTACTCAGAACATGAATGGGAAAAAGCTGCAAACACTGAATCTTATTACCTGTCTCTTACTAAAATTACAGCAGCACCTAGAGACCCCAGCCAAGATCGCAGCCCACTTCGCTCAGCATTGTAACAGAGAGCTCAATATCCATCCTAACCCTAAAGGATACACACAGCACAGACAGGTGTGGACAGGGAGAGAAGGTGAGCAAGTTGCAGAGGAAGGAGCTTGTCATCACAGAGGAACTACAAGTGCATCATGGGCGCACGGGTGTTTCTGGATATTTCTGTGTATCTTTACTCAACTTAGGTGTACATGACACCCTATGCACGGAGGAGGAACTATCCATTTTGCACTCATCTTGGGGCG
Source organism: Pavo muticus (assembly GCA_016647715.1). Taxonomy (NCBI): domain Eukaryota; kingdom Metazoa; phylum Chordata; class Aves; order Galliformes; family Phasianidae; genus Pavo; species Pavo muticus. The sequence goes on from JACDJE010000124.1 coordinate 1,724,095, forward strand.
ATGCCCAGACACAACGAGCTCAATGCTCCAGAGCTGCTACCAGAGAAATCCTGCTGAGCTTGATCAGAGCAGCTATTGGAAAGAAAATCCAATCCACTTATTGGTATCTGTCTGTATTCACTCTGTTAGAGAACCTGGCTACAAAGCCATAGACAATACAGACAAGGAAAGCCAGACTGCATGATCACATGTTAAAGTCCAGTTAAGTCACTGTGGAGTTCAGCTCAGTACCATGGAACCAACTGAGAACTCCAGTGGGGAGCTGGCAGGCCAACCCCACCTGACCTGCAGGCCACCCCAGCGGCCAAGGGCTCTTCACAGGGCTCCTGGCTTTTAAGAACGCTTTGATCCTGAAACACTAGCTTTTATTTCATTCTGATGAAATCAACAAGAAATTATTGCCAGCCACTGCTTCTGAGGAGAAGAGGTGATACCTGCTTCATGCACAGCATAGAATTCAACCAGGAATGTCACTGCTCCATAATCAGGAACATATAATCAAACTTTGAGAGCCATGGATTGATACTGTGGGCTGCAGAAAGACAGTCTAACAGAAAGATGGGCTAACAGAGGAGATTCTACAAAACATACTTATCAGAGTCTGAGTTATATGAATGTGTAAAATGAGGGCATGTTGGGAACACCTCTGAAGCCTGTAAAAACTCTGCATCACTTCAACATTTCTGCTTTAAACAGCCAAAAAATTGCTGAGGTAGAGCGGTAACCAGAGTGCAAAGTTTGTGGCTAGGCCAGCCACATGTTGCCTGGGAGCTCTATGTGCACAACCACGTGGGTTCCGTGTGCAGGAGGTGGTCAAGGCCTCTCCGGCACCTCACTGCCACCCTGCACCTAGAGAAGGGGGTATCTCCATGGCCCTCCTTCCCCCCTTGGTCTTCCACGCCTGGCAAAGGCCAAGCAAAGGCCGTGCCCGCAGCCTGCCCGGGGCTGCCGTGTTCCCAGGCCCCTCCCCAGCCCTGAGGCCTGGGCTGCGCCTCACCCCGCGGGGCAGACAGCAGAGGCCCAGGGCACACCCCCAAGTACCAAAAAGGAGAGGAGACGCTTTCTGGCTTGAACTGTGTTTGCCATTTTATTGTTCAACATTCTTTGATCATTGTCCTTTCCTTGTTCCTTGGCTGCCTTCCTGTAAGCAGAGTCCTGACGGAGCATCTGGAACAGCCCTTCCGTCTTCACGTCCCACGCACAGCCTTCCGCTTCCCCAAAGCAACAGCCGCTTCTGTAGCTTCTCTAGCACCGCCTGGAGGCCGCACGGAGCGCGGGGCCCCTCGCTGTCCTCCTGCTGTTCGGAGCTGCTCCGCAGAGGACGCCAGTCTCAGTCCGACCCTCCTCTTCACGGCTCACTCGGCCTGTCGTCATGGCGCAGCGGCTCAGCACGCCTGTGCCAGTGCCGGTCCTTCCCTTTTCCTCAGAACTTGGGAAAGAAGAGGGGAAGGGTCTCGGGACGGGAAGGAAAGGGGGGCGGGGAGCAGCAGCAGGCGCTCTCGGGCGGACGGTGACTTGTCAACGCCTAGATGACAAACGAGAGCGCCAGGATCGCCGTTGCCGGAGCCAGCGACGTCGACGGGCGAGCATGGTCTTATACTGCACGCCCAGCCCCGACGGAGGCGGATCCACCTCCATCGGTTCCTCCTCCTCCGGAGGTAGGTCCACCTCCATGGGCTCGACGTCGCTCTCTACGGGGTCGACCTCCATAGGTTCAGGCTCCGGCTGGCTGCTGCTCACCCGCTGGCGATGCCTCTTCGGTGGAGCACGAACCATCGTGCCCCACCACAGCTCTCGCCGCACTCGGGGAAAAGTCAAGCTGCTCCTTCTGTCAGGTGACTGGCAGTCAAGGCGCAGGTCGCAGACGGACAGAGGTTCTGGGCTCCGGGTCCCCGTATTTATAGGGCCCAGGAGGGAGGCGGCCCATGAAATCACAAGAGCCTAAAAGCCTAAGAATGTCCCATGACAACCCCCAAACATACCGTTGGGCGGGGGGTGGCCGTGGCCCCTGCGTTGCCCCGGTGCTGCTACTGGGGTTCCGCAGGCCTCCCTTTGAACCACGAACGTTTTCATCCATGACTCCAATAAAGACGTGAAAGTTCTATCAAAAAGCAGTGTACTCACGTGATGCTAAACTGGGAAGAGCGTTGACTCCCTTGAGGGTAGAGTGGCCTTGCACCAAGACTGTCCTGAATCAAGGGCAGTCGTCATCTGCATGAAGAGCCAGTGCTGGATTATGCCCCTGGGATGGAGTAGCCCTGGCTCTATTTACAGGTTGGGGGGGGTGGGGGGGGACAGCAAGGAACTGGAGAGCAGCACTGCATAAAGGGATATGGAGGCTCTGGTTGGCAGCTAATGAAATCTGAGCCAGCAGCATGCCCTGGCAGCCAGAAGGGCCAACCCTACCCTGGGGTGCACCAGGCCCAGCACTGCCAGCCAGACAAGGGAAAGGACCGTCAAACTGTGCTGTGCACTGGTACCATCTTCACCTTGAGTACTGAGTACAATTTTGCTTGCTACAACATGAAGAGATTAAAACTATTAGGGTGTTCAAAGGAGGGGGAGGCACTGGAGGGAGAGACATGTAGGAAGGGTCTCAATCCCTTCCAACTCAGGATATTCAATGATTCTTCCATTATGTGTGCAGCAAGTATAAATGATGAGCAGAACACATACTCTAGAGAAGCAGTGCTTGCAATAAAGAGGAATTGATCAGCTCTTGGTTCTCTGATGAGCTCTTGGGTCTCTTCTGTAAGAAGTGTGATGGCATCAGCCCAGATCCTGGCCAAGGGCAGTAGACACTACACAAGAAGAATAAAAGACAGTCCCATGCGTAAAATAACAGAGCCAAGAAGATGAAAGAGGCCAGGTAGTACCAAAAGCTATCTAGAGAAGGCCAATAGCACTTGCCAAGCTGCATGAGACAGAATAAAGATGGCTCTCAGCAAACAGATAAATGTAAGCTGCCAAAGTTGGGTAGTCTTTTTGATGACTATTAGATGACTAGTAAACTGTAAGAAGATGTTGTCTTCATTTTTCTCTTTGATAAATATAGCAACCCTTAGAGATACCCTCCCCAACTTTGCTTCAGAAGGAGAAGCATCTACTGAGCTCAATATTGTGATAGATCTGTTCATATATACTTTTCCTTATGATGCCACTGAGTCTTTGACAAGGTATCTGTATCTATTTCTAGCTATCTAAGATACAGACATAACCCACAGTCTTTGCACAGGACCTACTATTTATAACCTCCAGCAACTTCAGAGGATTCACATCAATCATAGCAGATCTCCAGCAGGAATGTGGTCCCCATCTGACAAAACCGACTATATTATTTTGTCTTTTATTTTAATAGGTTTCCTGCCAGCCAGGTTCTGCTTCCATTTGATCAAGGGTACTAAGTCTTCAGTCAACTCTTCTCCTTGCTTTCTGGTCTATTTTTAAAGGCATTGACCTAAATCCATAAGAGCAGTAAAAATACTGTAATTTCACAACTTTTATTACTACAGCTAATTCCCAAAGAGAACAATCATTTCTATAGCAGCCCTCCAAAGAAGGCCTCTAAGCTAAGTCAAAAACAAACCGAGTACATAGGCAAGCTAGCAATTGCTGATCTTAGGTTCTAGGCACCGTCCTTCCTTGAAAAATGACTTTAAAAAAGCAGGTAGTAATTCGCCAACAGTCTTATCAAAGCTGTATGTCAACACAAACACACCGTACCGCACTAATTGCAAAGCAGGCTCTCCTTAGCTCTCCAGCACCCTTGGCACATGCAAACAGGCTCTGACTGACAGACTGATGGATGTTTTAAGTTGCATCTAGTCTACTTCAGGAGCATCTAGGCATAAGCAAGGAATACAGCAACCACTCAAAACCACTGGAATACCTTATTGTAGTGGTTTAATCCCTGTTGTGGGGGGAAGTGTATTTTCCATCTATTTTGTAAATAGATGTAATTAACTACATGTTACTTTAGTTTCCTCTGCTGATGAAGACTTTCTGACCACATTCAGACAGCCTACCTTCAACACGGTACCAAGCAAATTGTGCATGAAAGATGTGTATTTTTCAAGAATGATGCAGGCAGCCCATGCACAGGATTCATAAGCAGATGCACTGAGAAAGCTGGAGGTAAACATTACGTAAATCAGGCAGACTTCAGGATGGTTGAATGCCACCAAACATACTTCTCTAAAGAGTTCTGTATCTCAAAATATCTGTATGGAAGAGAGTCATTTTCTTCACACAGTACAACTCGATAACACTGTGCTTCTGTTTTCAAGTGAATTACTGCCCACAATCCTAATTTTCTGCCTCTGCACCTAAGACTACGGTAAACCTCAAACACTCCACAAAGTACATAAATGTTTATGTGACTCTGCAAACAGAAAACGAACGAGGGGGCAACATGCAGCAAGGCATCTGATGCAGAATGATGGAGATCGGTACAAAAACTGAGAGTCAGCAACGTTTGCTTTAGGTAATGTCTGGCTCTAGGGAGCCCTTATTAGACATGTCTTGTACACAAATCAAAAGAGTAGAATAGGGATTGTTAAACAAAGTGACTGCAGCAATCGGTCAATACAGAAAGACCATTAGGGTTGGATGTAACTCTGCAGAAAGAAAATAAAAAAGTAAATTACCAATGTACAGAATACCATAAATCTTACAGCAAATAACTGATGCCTGTGCTCTACTTCTGCCAGAGATTCGGTCTTTTTATAACACCATTGTACCTACCTTTCCAATTCAAATCACCTTTATTGTCAAAACAAAACACTGAGCACCAAAGAACAAGCTTTGCCACTGTGTATGGAAGTTGGTGCTTTTATTAACAGAAAATCTGATGATGTATCTGCATCCTGTTTTTCAGTTTGTTTTGACTGATTTCTCACTCGTCCATCAAAGCTTCTGCTTGTAAGGATTCCTGTAAAGAAATGCTCGAGCAAACGTGACGGCACACAGGGCTCATTCCCTCTGCCTGTGATGGCTCTACCAGCACCTGCAACCCAGCGCATCTACACAAAAGGCACAAAACTGCACTTAAAAGCATTGTACCAAAGATGAGCTCCCACAGAAGACTGGATAGGAATCAGGACTGGTGTTCAGAGAGCCAACTCTTACTTTTCAGGTCCCTGAATACACTTCTAAAATGGAACACCTGTCAGTTGGTGTTTTAAGAAAATCCTATTAACATTGAAAAAATAAGTTGTCTCCGGTTCTGTTTCAGGTTCACCACAAAATAACTTGCAGCTCCATAAACTTGGTCATGTCCTCATGGTACAAAAACAAAGTCAAAAACTTATTTATTCGCTTTTTACCTCATAAGTCCCAAATCAATAATTGCACCTATTGACTGACGACAAATTCAAAACATTAATTTGCATTGAGTACCGTAACCTAATAAGAAGGCAACAAGTGTATTTGTTGAAATTGATTTTCCTTTTTTCTTTTTTTACCAGCACAAAATCTTCAGGTCTGTACAATTATAAGATACAGCACACGGAGGAGTTAATTATCACAGAATACCAAATAGGCAAAAATTAAGTTTCTTTTTTAGCATGGAAGGGAAACACTGAATCTCCAGGGCTGATGTTTGAACGAAGGAAATTTCTTGTACCTCTTCCGCACGAGCATTCAAGTGATGGGAATCATCAAAAGGTGAATTTCAAAGCTTACTAAAATCACTTCGTAATGTAAATAATTAAAATCATTTCTGAGGTGCATACCCATAGAAGCTATGAAGTGATGCTGAAACACTGTTCTGAAAGGGCAGGTGTTGCTGGAATTAAAAACAGAAAACAACAACTAACAGCAGGTCACTGAAGCCCAGTCCTGCAGCACACTGAGTGATGCTGGGATGTTTATGCTGCTTTTTGGCAGAGGCCTCCGCTCCAGGCGAGAGCAGGTGGGCACAGGGAGCACCACATCCACCAGGAGCTGAAGCAGGCAGAGGCCTTCAAGTTGAACAGCTGTGGGCCTGGAGCAGGAAGGGCCACCCAGCTCATCCCTCATGGCACCATCCATGTGCGCTGCAGGTACTTTTGGTAAGGACTGACCGACGGGGAGGGGATTGCAGGACTACGGCCTTGCTGAGACAAATCTAAACAAAAGCACCGAGCACCTCAGCACTGAGGTAACACACTCAGCAGCAAGTTACAGCAGCTTTACTTGAAATTTCAGTTTTTTACCAACAAAACATAGATTTTGCCACTACTTGCCAGATAACTGCACACCAAGTTTCCCAGCCCAGGTAATTGTTTTTGAAGCCGCAGCCTTTTCCCTCCTCATTTCCAGTGTTAGCAGAGAGGCCCGCTGTGAGAGCAGCCCTCACACAACAGCTCAGAAACCTGCCAAGATCCCAATCTGTTAATTTGGACAGGTTTCCAAGGAGCCTCCTCATGAAAATATCCATGATGTCAGCCAGCCCAGCAGGATTTGAATTAAGGCTTGGATGCAAAACCTTCCTCTCAAACCAGAGGCACATTTTTATTGAGCACATCTCACATACCCATGCATCTCTGTTCATTACAGAGAAATGACCACCCTACAATCCAAACACCAAGCAGTATTTCAAGTGACAATAATAACCTACAACTCGTGTCTCTTCTCCTCCTAGTGGTTGGCTACCCTGCCCATGGCAGGGGGGTTGAAACTAAAGGTCCTTTTCAACCCAAGCCATTCTATGATTCTATGATTCCATTTATGCAGCCATGAAAGCATCAATCAGCAGCACAGCCTGGCATAAGCTGATGGTCTCCAGGGCCGCTTGAACTCGAGCTGTGGCAAGGTCACACACCCCAAGCAGTAGAGCTACAAGCAGCTCTGAGAAAGGTGGTAGCACCCAGGGATGTTCCTACCAGCCAACTGCAGAGCACAAGGGAATCAGATAGCCAGCGACGAGGAAAAGGTACTGAATGAAAATATGAATCCTCATTTAAAATCATGTGAGGGCACCAGGGATTTCCAACCACAAGAAGTAGGCAAGCACCACATCAGCTCGAGTTTTATTTAGAGGGGATGACTGAAGCAGAGAGTTGATGGTGTAGAGTACACACAGCTTCCCACGTGCAACCAAAGCAGGCTTTTAAGTCAAACACAGTTGGAAAGAATTAACTGACCAGTGGTATCACTCAAATTAGATGCCAAATCAGTGGTCTAGTTTGCCCCTGCTGCAGAGTGCTTAATACATTCACCAACACATAGAGGCAGGGCCCTCCATCTGTTGAGCAATATTAAAACACTCAGCACCAAATATGTTGTCAATGAATAAGGTGTATCAGTCTCTAATGAGCAGCTATTCTTTTCAGAAGAGCACTTCGTGAACAGTATCTATTCAGATGTTCTGTATAAATAAAAGACAGGACTCCTTATCAGTGAAGAGCCAAATATGAACTCCTATTATTTTATGTTCTTACTGTGCCTACTACCACAGAATACGAGTTCATTAAAAAAAAGCATTAGTCAATGAACAGAGAGCTCAGGAAGAAAAAAAAAGAGCAATTAGCAAAGTTGAAGTTCCATCCACAAGTATATAAATACAGCTATTGACACAGTTAATAAATATTAAAAGTTTATGGTTTACCAATATAGTTACTAGTTTTACCATAATGGTTTTATAAGCAGTTCCTCAAGGTGAATTACAATTAAAAATTTATAACAGCCAATTCCTTTGAGAACCTTAAGCTATAATGCAGTTGCTACCTGAACAAACTGTTGTATTACATTCATTTAGAAAAGACGACTCACCACCAACATCATGGATATACTCTTGGAATTCTGTAGAAGCTCCATGAAGTTCAAAAGCCACCAGTATGCAGCACTTGGCATTACTGGCACAAAATCTCAGCTACAGTTTTTCATTAGTGGCAGGGCTATGGTGCTTAGGATTGCTATGATTTAAAATACTCCATAATCAAACATGTTTTCTTTTCCCCAGCAGAGATCACAAAATAAAAGGCAAAGAAAGCACTCAAAAAACAATCCTGAAGAATCTGTGGCCTTCGGCAGCATCCAGATAATTAACAACGGAGAAAATAAATGAAGGTAACTTTTCACCCTGTTTTCTTAAGGCATGAAACTGCCAGATAGAAGCAACAAGTTCTGTACCCTGAGAAAGGTGACCTTCCCAGACACTGAGTGGCTGCAATGAGTAAACATTGCACCACAACACCAACCACCACTGCTCTTCTGGCTGCTCCTGCAGCTGCAGCTGCTCACCCCCTTTCCACCTGCCTCAGTTCCCTCGTGCTGTTTTCCAGATAATCTGTGCACTGAAGCAGACCTCAAGTCCTGTAAGCAAAGCATCAAGTTCCTCCAGCTTCCCTGCTTAAATGGGGACCCCCCGTTTGCATTCCCTAGTCCCAGATGGAAGTGTTCTCATAGCACCTATAAAAGCATAGGTCACACAACTGCTATAGTGGAGAGAGATGTGGAAACATTCTCTTCAGGAATGACTACAGAAGTCTTTCTTTATAACAGTAAACTGTTTTATTACATCCAGGTAGGACAGATCTGCCCCAAGTTTTTCTAGTCTTCCACAAGGGGAAACTACCAGCTAGACCTGCAGACAGGATAGCTGCTCCCTTTACAAGTCCTCTTGTTTGAACACAGAAGCTTCTCCAGAAGAATTGACAGGTACTGCTTCCAAAACTTTTTGTAAATAATAGGCATCAGCGCTCACAGACAGACAGACATGCACAGACAGTATGGAAGTAGGAAGTAGCTACGGATCATCCTCAGCTGGGCATTAAACTGAGCTGAGGAATGAGACTGTGGAGTCACTAGTGACCAAAGGCTGCAGTGATACAGTGCCTGGTTCCTACTACTCTACATCAAGTGGACATAAGCTCCAAAGTACTTTATTTTAGTAACATACCAGAGGTATGGAAAAACTGAAAAACAGCAACATACTTTAATAAAGCATCAACATATTTTGAGACAACAAAGGTAAGGCTGTCACAAAAATACAGACACTACTAGTACTTTATTTATGACTACAGGAAATTAGAGTTCGAAAGCAGATGTGGAATGGCCATACATACACCTTGCATTCAGCTGTCATAGCCTGAAAGCCTTGAGAGGTAGAAGAGAAATGGAAACAAACCAAACTGTTTTGAACAGTATCCCAAGTGCGTGAGCCAGTCAGTACCAGAGCACAGTTAATAGAAGACATAAGTTCATATCAATTTTTATGTATGTACAACTTAAATCTCATTTTTAAAAAGTTCAGAAGTTATCTTTCAACACAACGTAGACAACCTGGAGACAGCAAATATGACTCCTGTTAAGGCTGGATATCGTGCAAATGCAATTAACACATTACGTTTCAAAATATGCCAACCAAGTTCAATTTTACTCATCCGGAAAAACTAAAAGCAAACATTCTAACGCAAATTTACAAGAAAAAAATGTTACTATTTTAGCACAGTGATGCTACTTGTTCAAATGGCACCTAAAGATGGTTTCACATTACTAGCAGGGAGAAAACCCTTCCTTCTAGATGTCATTATGAGAAATAGGGATTAAAAACAATGAAGATTCAGCCATGTAAGTTTACCATCATCACAAACGTAACTTGAAAATAAAGAGCTGATAACTTGAAAACAGTGAGTATCTGAGAGAAAACACCAGAACTGCTGTGTCCTCTCCAAGGAGGTTACGTGCACTTTGAGAAGTGCTAGATGATTGCTGCATTACTTTCTTCAACCCCAACACAACCATCATCAAATTTTAGTTGTGTACTCAAAAGGAGACAAGAAATCCCTTTCAAACCTTCCATACCACATTTCTTCAACAACTATCCAATTGTCTGAAGGCCAGGAATTTTCAGGAGTTCCTTATGTGCCATTACATTCAGTGCTTACAAATTTCTTACAGGCAGTATTCCTCATCTAAAATAAAAGTACTTAAAAGTAAATGATTCCTTTATTTCAGTCCACCTAATTTTGAGCCACAGCAGCATATCATTTAGATTCTGCCAGGCACATCCTGTGGTTATATCTACAACTAGAAGAATAGAAAAGGAAAAGAAAGATCCATTTTACTTTAATCCTGACCAGCAGTTGTTAGCAATTTTCTTTAGTTATCACTGTGGGACATGATGAATAGGAAGACTCAATATGCTGAGGAACTAGTATATAGTATACAAGTGCTCTCAAGGACTGTTGTTCAACAGCACATTTAGTTTAACTAGGAACCACAGACTGTAAGAGATAACAGGTATTTCCTGGGAGTATCTATCATGCTTCAGAGAAGCTGTCTGATCACGAGGATAGTATCTGAAAGAAGGACTGCATGATCTTGTGCTATACAGCTACTATATCACATCTCTGAAAGAGCAGTATTAACTTGAGGTAACCAAAACCAAGAAATCTGCATAAAAGAATAACTTGAAATATTACCATTTTAAAACTTCCCATATACTTTGCAAATAATACAGAAGAACTGGATACACAAGAACATACAGGAGTAACAAAGCTAACCTCCAATAAACAGAAAAACAGACTTCATGTATTTTAAGACTTAAAGCATTAAAAATATTACCTGATTATGCCAAATAGTAGCAAAGGAATAGGGTCTACCCCTAGCTGATATAATTAAGTAAAAATTAATTTGGCTCTTCCAGCTTTTACTTCCCTTCCTCTTTATACATGTTTTTATAACTTCAGGCAATAAAGTTACTGAGTGACATAGGAGCTGAAAAGCAAATGTAAATAAGGCATCTTCCTCTATTAATAGCAATGCTCCAGAGATTTGTGATTTATACGTAGGTAGCTGCATAACAATTTACAGACCATAATTACACTAGATGTCCTCCTGCCAAGGACAAAATAGGATGCTGACTACTCTGATACCAGAAATACTACTTGGAAAGCCATCCTTTTCCACGTGCACCCCATCCCACTGTGGTTGCATATTCAGTTAAAAGTATGCTGACACCCATCGTTAGCCTTCTGTCCCAAAGCTATGCCCCATCATCATTATCAGGCGTAGCTCTCAACTCAGATCTCAACAGATAAATACTTTGTTAAACTACAGATCTTACAAATAAAAGCCCAGTGCAAACAATTAATGACTCGGTCCCTGAACAAAAGCTCTATTCTGAAATACAAAAGCCAAAACAAGAGTATCTTTCCCAGTGCCCGGCCAAGCCACCACACCCACTGCTGTACAAAACCTTCTATGCAGACCGTCAGGAAAGACTAGTAATTATTCATCAAGTTGACAGACATCCATCCCAGAAAGCTTCAGACACATTCCAACAGATTTTAATTAACACAAAAATGCGGACAGAACTCTGTCCTAGAACTCAATCAGTTTTTATTAAAGTTTAAGTTTTACAAAATTCAGCAGAAAGTAGCCAACGAAAGCATGAAATACAAGGCAACATTATCATCTCAAACCACTCACGAAGGAAGCAAACTGCACTAGAAGAAATTTACACATCGTCTTCAAGGAAGGTACCATGTAAAGCACACTGCATTAATCTAGACTTGACATTATAAGGGCATGTGTTGCTGTGGCAAGGTCCATACTAAACACCAGACCAGAGACGGAAGATTAAAGTAAAACATTAGATGTCACAGTCACTGTTCTACTTATCTGGGAAAGGCAGAGACTCCAAGGTGAGCAGAAACTATGAACCTGCTTAATAAAGGCCATTCTCACAAAGTCAAGAAAACGTACATCCAACACTTTCATCCCCTCATTAAAATGGAAATACTAAAAAGGAGCACTCCACAGCATATCCCAATTGCTTCTGACTGACGTGTTGAATCAAAGGTAAAAGGAGTAAGAGTTAAGAGCTAATTACAGCAACAGATCTTCTAGCACAAGGCAACATATCTGAGCAGCCTACCAACCAGAAGATGAATTATTTTGTTTGCTACTTAAAGAAGCTATTAGTTGCGCACTTCCATTCATTAGGCATAGAAAAGGTTTAATCTGGAGGTCATTCCAAGAAACACTTTGCCCTGTGTTTAAGCACGCATGCAGCCTCATAGAAACCAGTGAAAAAAAATTATCTGCAGCATTTCCTTCTGAGTACTTCTGAGAAAAACACCCATTTAATTCTGACACCAAACAAGGACGTCAGCCTCATTAGATTTTGTTTTGTCATGCTCTTGATCCTATCTATATACTCTAAAAAAAAATCCGATTGATGATGAAGGCACAATTATACAAACCTTAACATTCACTTGAAATGCGGCTACGCAGAAAAGAGGGGAGGGAGAACCAAGATGAAGGGTGTTTCTCTTCAAATGATTTTAATTTCGTTTATTTTCCCACAGCCATATAAATTTAAAATATGAAACAACAATAATACAGCTATAGAATCTAGTTTTTCTTTCAAAGCAGCAGCATATAAAACATATAAAAGCTAAAACCTCAGCACAAGCTTAAAAAAACAAGGACTGAGTGAATTTTGCTGAAGACATGAAATTCACAAAATACAGTACACAAAAATACTGGAATGCATAAAATATAAAGCTACACATTCTAGGTAAAGAAAGACATTGTAAAATATACAAAATTGCAAAATTAAGCCAAGCGATTTGTGGGTGAGTACCATGAATACAGAGAGGTCGGCAATTAATACTTGTAGATGAAAGAAGAAAGAGACAGCTTTACATTTTGAATTCATTTTCCAAGTTCACGATTTAACTTTCTTAGCATCTTTCTTTCCAGAGTTCTCAGCAGCCAGGTCTGCTTTTCTCTTCTGGGACTAAAAAGGAGAAGAAAATTATTTTAAAATTAATCAATTCACAGAAATGGTGACATCGTATCGCTGCTTTGCAGTACATTAACTCATCAAAAAGATTAGCAACATTAATGTATTGCAGGTTCCAAATCACATTTTACAGGCAAAAACAGCAGGGTGAACAAAACAATCCTGGCCATAGACAGAATTCTGCCACCCCTTCTGCTTTCCTCAAGTCCTGCACGAAATGGTCTCACTGGTACAAATACCATGCACCACAAAGTAGATAAGATCAGGACCTCAATCTAAGTTTTACTTGCTTTAAAGATGACAATCCTTTAAAATAAACAGAACACTTCTAATTTCTTCCTCCAGGAACTACTACACAGGGAGCAATGACAGTCCTTAGACTGAATTAGAGCCAATATATCATGTATACAAATAGGTAGGAAAAAAAGAGAAAAAAAAGCTTTGTTTTCTTACTAGTTCCTCACCTACTTACATTAAAGCCTCTTCTCAAAAAAAAGGAAAGACCCAAGTTGTACGAATTGGGAATACCAACATCAAATCTAGGGGAGCTGTTAACACACAGGTATTTGTTTAATCTCTCAACTAATGGTTTATACTTCAAAACATCAGATGCTATTATCTTCATTTTCTAACAAGATATAATGGAGTTCAGCAGCACGAGAAGTAAGGTGCTGCTCAACATACCGCTGTGACTTTCGCTCCTCTTTTCTTCTTTTCAGCTCTTTCTTTTTCCTCAATTTCCATATTTTCTTTTTCTATTAAAGATATGAGAGTATTGCAGCGTCTCTGAAACTCCTGGGGAAACAGAAAACAGCAAGTTCTAAATAAAACTCTCATTTACAAAAATAGCTGAAATTCTTGAAATCCAAAGTACTCCATTCTTCCATTTTTACAGAGTTGTCTTTATCTTTTGAACCAACACCTCTAAGGACTGATCCAGTCTTTCACCATGTTTAGATGAAGCAAATGCCTGCCAGCATACTTTGCCAGATTTTAGAAGGAGAGGTCTTAGGGTACATCTTTAAAACAGAGAGAAAAGAAATCCAAACCACCTTCAGCATTACTTTGCTGTGACACACAGGATCTCTTTGCAAAGAGAGAAGACACTGCAGAGCTCCAAACTGGCAAAGACCTACGCAGCTTTAAGCCTGGAACTCAGTGCTGAATTTTGGTAAAAAGCACCCAGGAAGCAGGAGGTCTTCAATACTTGTAAGCAGCCAGTCTTCCATGGCATCTGAAAGCAATCTAGATTAAATCACATGATTTTTCTCTTTTTTTTTTTTTTTTT